>OU343217.1:49659410-49813425 GCA_910596185.1 Chrysanthemum makinoi | reverse complement strand
GATCACATCCGCGTAAACTATAAATATTATATTTTTCCAAATATATATTATTTACCATGACATCGATAAATATATATTGTACATATATTTTCACACCTCGAAATCTAACAAATCTAATAAATACAATTCGATTTGTATTTATTTACTCTTCGATAATACGTAAGTCATATTCAAGCCAACTCTTATGTGAATATATAGTATATATTCCCATACTTATTCCAAGAGCCAAAACTTACAAGTATTTTCACAACTACATTTTTATGCACGTCGATAATCAACTAAACTTATGAAACATCCACATAAGCTACTTAATACAACCACGTGAGAAAGTATTTGAAAACATTTATTTTTGAATTATAAGCATTTCCACATAAGTTATAACGATACAAGTGTCTCATAGCAAATCATTTTTCAAACATTACCATTTAGGGTCGTAAACGGAATATATTATCTAAGACTTGCCATATTATATCTAGGTTTCGTGTTGAAGCCGTTGTCATATCGTACTTGCTATTGTTGTGAATTTCCTACCGTATCACTAAGGTGAGTTCATAGCCACACTTTTACTCTTTTAAATGTTTTATAAACTCTTTGGGGGAGATACATGCTATAAACTAGAACACAAGTCTTTTCATAAAAGGTATGCTTGCCTGATTATTATTATTATAGCCTAAGTTGCCAGCCAAAAGTCCCCTTCATCATGAACCATTAATCACTTGCGAGTGAACGCAAATATTGTGGATAGTACTATGGGAATTGACGACCCCACTTCGGTTATCGGAAATAATCGGTACCATATTTGATTATCTCTATGTAATTGGCTATTACATATGGGGGGCAATTTTATTACTTACACCAGTAATTTGGTGTATGCAGTTAGTATTGGTGTCATGAGCTTAGTGCATAATAATAATCTCTGTTTTTCTATGGTAATTGTCTTCGAAGCAATTATCATCTTTAACTTGTGTTCAACCATTTACTAAACCTATGAATATCACTCAACATTTTTGTTGATCTTTTTAAGCATGTTTATCTCAGGTATTAAAAAGGCGATAGCTAACTCTGGAGGCACTTGGGCATTGGCATGACATGGTCATAGATGACTCTGATTTACGAATAGGGACCACATTTTGTTAATGAGCCATTTTTCCGCAACGATTCAACTTTTGTAAACTTCGTTTTACCGCAATAAATGAAATCTTTTAAGAAAAATCTTTATTTTTCACTTTGTGTTATGATCCAATTGAGTAGCATCCCAAAAACCTTTTCTTCCGCTGCAAACCATTTTTGGGGGTGTTACAGCTTCTGCATGGGTGTATAAGCATAGTTTTGGATCTAGAGCTATATATGAATTGACACTTGCATTTCTGAACATAAATGTATTTCAAATGCTATAAATGGTACGACTTATAGTCGTCTTTGTTGGAATCACTCCTAAACAGTATTTCAAGTATTTATATTTCATATGTAATAGGTAGCTTTATTATGGCCTTTATGTTTGTTTAAGGTCAAGCTTATGTAGAAGGCCCATAAGCTTAGGCCCAAGCCCAATAAGGAATAGGGAAGGAGAGGGAGTGTTGCCCTAGCTCCTTGCCTATATAAACCATGTAATAACCCTCACTTGAGGGTTGGTTGTTCAAGTTATTCTCTTCACATACACTCTTTCTTAAACCGTATTATTGTTAACGTGTGTGTGTGTGTGTGTAGCTTGTTCATCCGCCTTCATCTCTTTCTATATAACTTGTGTTTGTAAAACTAGTGACCTAACAGTGGTATCAATCGCCAAATAGTTGGGTGTACTCGTTTGTTTTTGAAGTTTTTGATTTTGGGTCTTACGCGTAAGGTTAACGCATTCTTTAGCTCTTTTAAAAACTTGTTTTTTGCACTTTTTAATCAAAGATTCTTGTACTTTCAACGTTTTAAGGTGTTAAAATACTTGTTTTTGGCAAAAGTTTCAAACTTTATGCGTGGATCATTGTTTTTGAACTAGTTTCTATTAGTGTGTGTATTTCTACGCATAACTGTTTTGAGTGCTTTGGATCATCAAGTTTCACACTTTTGTGTTATTTTGGTGTTATTGAAGCTATTTCATCACACAAAAGCTGGTTTAGAAACATCTTTGGGCAAAATCAAAATTACGAGTAATCCTAGGCGTATCAAAACCCTAAAATTACGCGTAAGATTTTCCTTGGTTTGATCTTCATTTTCTGGTTTATTCCGTGTTTTCTTACTTGGATAAGTCTGAAAATACGTCGACTTTGGATATCTTTTGCCCTGTGAAGTGTAAAAGATCATTTGGGCAAAACCCTAAAATTACGCATAAGCATAAGCTTACGCGTAGAAATTCTACGCATAAGATTCACTTTCTGGCGTAAACTTAGGTCTTAGCATAAGGTAATCCTACGCCTAACTTTCTACGCCTAACTTTTGTCTACGCATAACTTTAGTGCTTTTATCCTACTTAGGCGTAAGCTAAAACCTACGCGTAACTCCTCATTGTTACGCGTAACTTTTGGTGTTTTTACGCATAAGTGCTACTTGGTTCTTGTCTTTTCTACGCCTAAGGACACTTCATCAACAAAGGTTCATTCGACTACAAAGATCCATTTTACCAACACAAGTTTATCAACATGTCACAACCACCATACTCTAACTATTTCCCTTACACTTATCCTCAACAACAACAACAACTAAGTCCACAACATCAACAATGGAATCAACAACAAGCAATTTATCAACAACAATTTAATCAACAACATACTCCACAACTTGCGGCAAATCCACAACCTCAAATGGTTCAACCACCACCAAGTCTTCAAGTTCAACCGTACACAAATGAATTCAATCAACATCCATCAAGGAACACTATGAAGGAACCCACTTGGTTTGCAAAGATGTGTGAAGCTTTAAGCGGCCAACAATCAATTCATGAGGCTGGATCACTTGATAGACCTCCAATGCTCACTCAGGAAACTACGATCAATGGGTGATAAGGTTCTTTAGGTTTTGTGATCTAAAGAAGCCACATGGAAAGTTCTTAAAGAAGGTTATCTTGGAAGGTCCATTTGAGATGCCTACTATCATTGTACCAGGAGATCCAAATGCCATTCCACCAAGAGATGAACAAACCAACATTGCTCTTTGCGATTTAAATCCTCAAGAACTTCTACACTATGAAGCCGATGAACTTGCAATGGAATACATCCTCTTAGGATTACCAAACCCAATTCTTAGTAGTGTTGATGCTCAAAAGGCTGCACAAAAATGTGGGATCATATTAGTCTTCTTATGGAAGGATCGTACTCAATCGAGGATTTGGAATCCAAAATTTACTTGGCTTATGAACACTTCATGATTGAACACGGAGAGACACTAGAGTCCTATCATCATCGATTTTGAGACATCATCAATGATTTGGATAAACACAACATCATCATGCCAAGAATTGCGGTGAATACTAAGTTCTTGAGTAGTCTTGGTCCTGAATGGGAGAAGTATGTCATTTTTCTCCGTCAAGCGAAGAACATGCATCATTCTACCTATGGATTGTTGTACGATTACTTGAAGCCTCATGAAAAGGAAGTTGATCGGGAAAGGATTCTCCGTGCTCAAATTGCTCCACCAACACATCAGGAAAATCAACAACAACTTGCCTTATATGCTCAATTATTCTCTCAACCGGCAACTCAACCAAATGCTTCAAACACACCTTCACAACAACCTCAACAAAATCAATTGGTTCCATACAACAACAATGCTCAAGCATATGTCGATGAAGCGGAGGAATCGATCCATTGAAGCATTGCAACAAGGATTTGTGATGATTGCTAATGCTTTTGGCCGTTATACCAACAAATCCAACAATCGTATTAGTTCCTCATCTAACACACGGACTCAAGCTGTTGTGAACAATGGGCGTGTTGAAGTTCAGAATCGTGATTATGGTCGTCAGATGGGCGGTGGTCAAGGGTTTAATTTTGTGGGTAGGAATAACAACAGAGCTCAAGTGGTGGAACAGGGAAATGCTCAAAATGGGTTGAATGGTCTTGATGCTACAAGCGCAATGAGAAGGGACAATTGGCTAATGCATGCCCAAAGCCAAGGACTAAGGGCAGTGCTTATTTCAAAGAGGCTCTTCTTTTGGCTCTTAAGGATGAAGGCGGTGGAACTCTCACGGACAAAAACGAGCTTTATGGCAAATCTTGACTCGGATGATGATATGGAGGACTTGCGGGCCAATGCATTTGTTATGTTGATGGCTAATATGCAGAGCGTTACACATGAGTGACACAGGCCGTGTATGACAGCGATGGCTTGTCTCGTGTACCGAACAAACCATATTTATCTCGATCTCATATCTCCGCCAACATCCGAATCCGGCAAGGCTCGAGAATGTTCAAAATGAGTCATCCACATCTCATTCGGCGATTTTCAACTAGACCCGTAGTTATATTTGACGATCAAGATGACCAAGCGGTTTCCCTTGATAATCAAATTGACTCCGTGGTTATACTTGAGGATCTCGGTAATGATCATGTTGTGACTCACGTTGAACACGCCGAACTTTTGCCTCATCCAGATTTTGCTCGCTTAATACAAGACCAACAAACCATAGTGGAAGAATGTCGTGCAATTAATCGGGACTTGAAAAGTAAAATGCCTTTAACAAAGGATTTTGAATGTTTACAAAAGCAACTTAACTTTTTCAAAACTCAAGAAAAGCGTGAAAGCGGTTTTGAAGCGACCTTTGCCAAATCTTATCAAAGCGAAAAATATTTAGAGCGACGGATCGTGATCTAGCAGCTTCGAAGAATGCTTTGTTATGCGAAATAGAACAAGCTGAAACATGAACATAAAAAGCAAATTAACGCTCTCACCTTGGAAAATCAAAAAGCTAAGAGTTGTTAAATTGTCAAAAACAGTTCTCTGCATACAAAAAGCATTCAACGAAACGAATAGATGATCATCTTGAAGAAATCATCGGCTTGCAAAACAAACTTAAAGAGTTTAAAACTGTTGTTTACAAACATGGCGAGTCGGTCACAGCCATTGAAAAGTTTACTTTAAAACCAAATCCAAATGGATATGGACCGAATCTTCCTGATTACAAACCTAAGCTTTCAACCAAAGCATTCAAACCAAATCACGAAGTTTCCGGTGCACAATATAAAATTGATAATTATGTTATGAATGTTGTTGAATATCATCGTCAAGAGGAATTAGATGCAGAAGGCGAGAGTCGATCAAAATTAAAAGCTGTTGTTTACAACAAACCTTTTAATTATTCAAAACCGGTCACTTTCGTCACACCAGGATTCTTCAAACACACCAAGGGTTATCATCAAAACACCTGAGTCTTCTATTGTTAATCCCAAAGCAGACTTTGCACAAACTTATGGTCCTTTACCTTCCATTAGTGAAGTAAACTCACAACGTGAAAATCGAAAAATTCTTCGATATTTTGACATTTTCATGGCTGACCTCAAAATTTTACAACATGAGATAGAATATCGATCAGAAATCAAAGTTGAACATTTTCAATGCCTCTGGCGAGAACAAAGAGACATTTTTGAGAAAAATCTTTTACCTAATGTTAAAAACTTGAAAAGTTGTGCAATTGCATGGGAAAAGGATTTTCATAAGGAACTTGGGGTCATGAAAAGCGTTTTGAGAAAGCGAAACATCTATTTCTAATACTAAGCGTAAAAAGAAACTCTTGAGAAAAGATGTTGATCGACTCTTGGAAGATGTTATCGGTGCTGATGTTCAAAATGCTGTGTTATTGAATTCTTTGTCATATGCATTTGATAATATCTCTGGCGATCTTGTTATACGTGGTAAATGTTGAGAACATTGATAATGTGCTTGGTCGAGTCCTTAAAGTTGAAAACAAACGATTGTCAAACGAACTTTCAAATGCAATACGTCGTCTTAATTGGTGTCAAAAAGATATTCACGATCAACAACTTGCTTTTCAACACAAAATCAACCGATTCGCGTGCAAAATCTTCGATTCTAAAATTGAGCAAGCTGGATGATCAAAACTTGTCTTTTAAGTGTCAAATCTCAAAATATGAACAAGAACTTGTAAAAGTTAAAAGGAATATGGTGTCATATTTGATTTACTCAAAAAGACTCGTGATGAAGCATCAAATGAACTTGATCATTATCTTGCACACACTAAAGAAGTTATGCATTTTCTTTGGAAATGTTCGGTCTCGAAAATCAAGATCGATTCACACTATCATTAAGTTAAGAGGAATGTTAGGAAAGTATGAACAACTTCCGCCAACAATCATTAAGAGATTAGCCCCGTAACACTTAGTACTCATGCACCTAGAATCTCTACTGCCAAATCACAAGTAGCTAGCGTGCTTCCTTCTCTTGAAGCAGGAATAGTTGAGCCTTTTCCAAACGTCCGCACTTCACGGCCTAAGAGCACTCAATCGAAGAATAGGAAGTTGCGACCTAAGAAAAGATCAATCAAGAATGCTAAAGTAGAAGAACACCCTAGGACTATGAATAAGACTCACGTTGCCTCCACTATAGATATTGCGTCGGACAAATGTAATAGAAATAGTGATGTAACGAATGCTAAACCGTTAAGTACTTTTGATATTGATCGATGCACCTTGTGATATTTAAAAGTATGAATTCTGATTGCCATGATAAATGTGTTGCTAAAGCTATCATCTCTCGTTTAAGGAATCCTAAGAACCGGAATACCTCTAGGCCCACTAATCTTTCTAAGTGCATTGCTTGGTAGACCGCCATCTTTAGATTCTAAGAAGCATTCTTTGTCCCTGTAGCTCCAGTATCACCTCCTAGGAATGTAGTACCACCTAGTGAATTCACTAAGACTAAAGCAAAGAGTAGTTATAGATGGCGGAAATGGATATATAACACACTAGGATTTAAGTGGATACCTAAAGCTATTGATGTGTGTATATCTACTATAAGCGCTATGGAACCCTCTAACATTTGGGTTCCAAATCTACTTCTATTCCATCGTGTCATTAGTGTAATGCGGTGTCTGAGATCATTCTCTGGATTGTTGATAGCGGATGTTCCCGACACATGACAGGCAATCTTAAGCTGTTATCAAACTTTATTGCAAAGTTCATTGGCTTTGTCGAGGTTAGGGAATGATCACTTCGCAGCTATCATGGGCTACGGAGATTATGTCAATGGGAACATCGAAATTAGCGGGGTTTACTATGTGGAAGGCCTCGGTCACAATCTGTTTTGATGAGGTCAATTTTGTGATGGAGATTTGGAGGTTGCTTTCAGGGAGAAAACTTGTTTCATTAAGTGATCTACAAGGAAATGACCTTATGTCCGGCTCGCGTAATTCTAGTCTCTACACTATCTCTATGCAAGACATGGTTGCTTCCTCTCCCATTTGCTTACTTTCTAAGGCAACATCAACAAAATCCGGGCTATGGCACCGTCGTCTCTCACATCTAAACTTTCAAACCATCACCAACCTTGCTTGACACAAACTAGTTGAAGGACTCCCACGATTCCGGTATTCAAAAGATCACCTTTGCTCGGCTTGTGAACAAGGGAAAAGCACTCGTGCTCATTTTCCTTCAAAGGTGGAACCTGACTCTCGGCATGTGCTTCATCTTCTTCACATGGATTTGTGTGGCCCGATGCGTGTGCAAGCGATCAATGGCAAACGCTACATCTTAGTAATTGTTGATGACTACTCACGATGGACTTGGGTCTACTTTCTTCGTAGCAAAGACCAAGCTCCACAAATGATCATCACCTTTCTCACAAAAATACAAGTTCACTCCGCAACACCGTTGAATCATCGAGCAGACAAAGGCTGAATTTGTTAACAAAACCCTTCGTGAATTCTATGAGAAAGTGGGAATTGAGCATCAAACATCTATTGCACGTACACCAGAACAAAGCGGAGTTGTTGAAAGACGAAACCGAGCGTTAGTGGAAGCTGCAAGAACAATGTTAATCAATGCTAAACTTCCAGATTACTTATGGGCGAAGTATCTCTTGCATGCTATACTCACAACCGGTCTATGATTACAAAACGCCACAACAAAACACCTTTCGAGCTTGTCCATAACTGAAAACCGAATCTAAAACACTTTCATGTATTTGGATCTCTTTGCTATCCGAATAATGATCGTGATGACTTTGGAAAGCTCAAAGCCAAAGGTGACATTGGAGTCTTTATTGGATCTTGTGATAATTCCAAAGGTTTCGAATCTGGAATCGTCGTAACAAAGCGAGGTGATGGAAGCGATTCATGCTCATTTCGATGAACTTACGGAAATGGCTTACGAGTATAACAACTTAGAACCGGTCACAACCGTTTAAACTTCCCTCAACCCCATCATCGGTGAAGAAAGCCCTCGGCTAACTCGTCAACAAATGGAAAGGTTATTTGCTCCTACGTTCGTGGCGATATTGATGAGCGTGCTCGGGTGTATCCATTTGTTTCATTTGCACAACACGATAATATTCCTATACGATACACCGCTACAACAACTCTTGTTGAAGATGCACCTACACCAGTTGACTCCAACACAACAGTTGAACACACGCTTCCAACAATGATGAACCGGTGATGATATTACGAATGAAATACCCCCACTGCGATTTTGATCCAAATCGTTCTTCAACCGTTTGCTAATGAGACTGCTGCACCAGATGTCGCGGAATCTTCAACAAACCATTTGAATCCTCAGAATCGCACAATGTATACCAACATCAACCCTCCACACATAGATGGACAAAAGACCATCCTCGGGAAAACATTATTGGCAACCCAAATCAACCCGGTCGTTCGAGACAACGTCTTCACACGGGCGGTGAACATTGCATTTATGCACTCACCGCCAATCTGAACCTTAAAACATCAAAGACGCAATGACAAAAGACAACTGGATTGAATCCATGCAAGAAGAACTCAACCAATTCAAGCGTCTTGAAGTATGGGAACTGGTTGAAAGACCAACAAGGGTCTACGTCATTGGTCTAAAATGGATTTGGAAAAACAAATTGGATCTTTGAAGGAACGTCATCGAAACAAGTCACGTCTAGTTGCTAAGGGTTATCGTCGGGAAGAGGGAATAGACTTTGAAGAATCTTTTGCTCCGGTTGCTCGTCTTGAGGCGTTTGGATATTTCTAGCGTTAGCTCATATGAATATAACGGTCTATCAGATGGATGTCAAAACTGCGTTTCTCAATGGACAACTTAAAGAAGCGGTCTATGTCACCAACGGATGGATTCGTTGATCCAGAGTTCCCGAACCATGTTTACAAACTGAACAAAGCTCTTTATGGTCTCAAACAAGCCCCTCGGGCATGAGTGCGATAAGCTATCATCTTTCCTCATTGCTAATAATTTCACCAAAGATTCGGTTGACCCAACTCTTTTTATACAATATCACGGGGCACATATCTTAATTGTTCAAATTTACGTGGATGACATCATTTTGGGTCTACACATAAAAAGTTTTCAATCGCTTTTGCAAAACTAATGAAGAAAAATTTTGAAATGTCCATGATGGGTGAACTTACGTTCTTTCTAGGACTACAAGTTCATCAATCACCCGTGGTATTTTCTTGAGTCAGTCCAAATATGCCCTTGAATTGTTAAACAAATTTGGAATGAAAACACAGTGACACCTATGCCACACCAATGGCTCATACCAAGAAATTAGATGCTGATTTACATGGGAAATTGGTGGACCCTACAAAATACCGTAGTATTATTGGGTCTCTCATGTATCTAACGACTAGCGGACTGATATTGTCTTTGCCGTTTATCTATGCTCCGTTATCGATCGCGACCAACTGAAACCCACCTCTGAGGCTAAAAGAATCCTCCGATACATAAAGGGAACCATTAACTTGGGGATCGGTATCCGAAGGATTACGGTTTTGAACTAATCGCTTTTGGGCGATCCGCAGGGATGCTTAGACTCAAGGAAAAGTACTTGGGAGCACTTTACAATTTCTTGGTGATAAGCGGTGTCTTGGCAATCAAAGAAGCGGGATTGTACATCGTCATCAACGAGCGAGAATATGTAGCCATGTCAGCGTGTTGTGCTCAAGTCATATGGATGAGAACACAACTCAAAGACTATGGTTACGTATTTGTGAGAATCCGATGTATTGCGACAATCGAGTGCCATTGCAATCTCGTGCAACTTCGATTCAACACTGAAATCAAAGCACATCGATCTTGATATCATTTCATCAAGGACCACGTGGAGCGAGTGCCGTTGAATTATACTTTGTGGTCTTGAATACCAATTGGCAGATCTTCTCACCAAAGCCTTGCCTACCGCTAGGTTTAATGAGTTGGTCCACCGAATTGGTATGAGGTGTTTGACTCAAGAGGAATTGGATGACCTCTTCAAAAGCAGTCTTAAAACACATCAAACACCAAAACAACTTCTGTAAATATCTTTTCAAAAACAAAATACAAAAATATAAAATCCGATAAAACAACAAAAATATTCTTCTAATCTATATTTCTTTCAACATTGCAAGTACATTTCTTCCGTCAACACTTTAATCTTTCAAAATTCATTATTTTTCCGATCAAGTGTTGAGGGGGAGAAAATAATCTATTAATTGCTTCAAAACATCTGTGTACTTGCATGTTATCATATCTCGGTTGACTCTTTTACAAATGGTGGTACATTTTCTGGTTCAAAGACACTCCTCGGACTTAAATTAATAACCTTTCATTATTTTCTCAAGTCGAGGGGAAGTGTCGTCATGTTTCTTTCCAAAAATCTTTGATTGGTAACCAAAATGGAAGTTAAAAGGCTTTGTTTGAAAAAGGAAAAGGTGGAGGGACCAAAAGCTGTCAAAATGCTAAAGTTATTTTATTAAAACACCTCCCCACCTAACCTACTCTTCACATTTAATTCTAAACCTATACACATCCTAAGCCTAAGATTCATTCAAGATTTTTGTGTTTTGGATCATCAATTTGTAAGTGGTTTTATGATCTTAACATGTTTACAAACATAGGTTTTGATTCTTATACAAAACCAACGGTTAGATTTTGATCTATGCTTGATTTAGTGTTCTACGCATATGCGTATGAACACTCGATCAAGAATGGGTGTTTGTGGTTATAAACATTGTGTCAAAATGTTTCTTGTACATCAATATACACAATTTCATCACCTAAACATACCCGAATCACAAATTAATGGTTTTTGAAAATTAGGGTTTATGTGTTGATTTGGGTATTTTCGAATGTGAAGTGTTTTGGTCATAAAGATTGTTGTGTTATGCTTATGTGATGATGAATTGATGATATCCATGCCTTATAACCACCCAGAAACCTTAATTGATTCAAAATTAGGAATTAGGGTTTAATGTTCTAAAATTGGGTATTTTTGATTCATTGCATAAAAAGTGTTAAAACTTGGTCTACATGCTCTCACAACATCTATGATATACTAGAAAAACTTTGGTGCATATTCCATGGCTAGATCTCATACGCGTAGATTTAGGGTTTAGACTACTGGCGTATGCATTCTCGTATGCTTGTTAAACTGTCCAAATGTGTTTTGATTTATCATAAAATGAATGTTATGTGTTTAACTTTGTTGATATGATGCTTTATTTCAGGCTTGCAACACGTAATATTTAGAATCAAGGTTGTTGTTAATCTACGCATAAGGATCACCTTACGGCGTAGCTTGTTATCGCGTAAGATTAGTCTTACGCGTAGCTTCTACGCATAAGGTTCTACATATGGGACTACTGGCGTATCTGTGAAGGATATGCGTAAAGCGATGACCTCTACGCATAAAGTCAACTCTTACGAGTAGCCTTACGCGTAAGGTTAATATATGCCTACGCATAAGCTCTACGCATAAGGTCCTCTTTTCCTACGCGTAACACTTCTTACGCGTAAGTTAAGACCCTACGCGTAAGTTTACGCCTACGCATATATCATTCACGTCTCGCATAACTTTACCAATCCTACGCATAGCGAGATCATACCTTCTTTATGAATTGTTACGTGTACAAACTTGTAAATAAACTAATCATATCATCACGAATCCTAAAATGTCACTAATAAACTGAAATCGTTTGATATGTTGTGAACAATAAGTGATAAAATAAACTTTAAAACTTAAAGTTAACTAACTCACGAAACATTTCACGGCGTCATTGGACTATTGAATATACAAGTGACTTAGGACTCGTAACAATCATTGACAACTGTACATTCAATAACTAGACAATAAGACCATCCGTTGACTAACATTATGTCTTTCGATATGTTGGTTCTTTTGGCTAATGTTATTTCGAGATCACGACATGGTGAACAAATGAATATGGATGCACACGAAGTTCTCTCCATTGTTGATATCTATCCTTATGGCTATCCAATGAAGATAGGAAAGAATAATCTCAGTGTTGACTTTGACACCCTCACTTGCTCAGAATCTTCTTGTTTAATTGCTATTGACATTATGAGGACTCATCCGTATCAGAACATGCTTTCACACTCTGCAACTTTCACGAGATCTACATCCAACAGCTTACGGAACACTATGGAAAGGGTCAAAGGACATCTGTGGCGGTGACTCTGAATCACAAACAAGTCACCATTACACTGCGAGACTTAAGGGTCGTTCTCCTAATTCACGATGTCGATCCAACCAAACTATATGCCACACCTGTTGAAGAGCTCACTCTCCAATTCTTAATCAATATCGGTTATGACGAGGCTACGGGAATAATCACCAAGCATTCTCACGTAGAGCTTAAGAGTATTCCTCAACCACGGAGAACTCTCTACATGATCATCACCAAGTCATTTGCAGTGCGTGGCAGTGCTATGAGCACCCTAAGCTCATGGAGCTGCAAATATTCTGGGCATTGGTCAACAAGAAACACATCGCTATCGAAGCTCGGATTTGGGATGACATGATGTCATTTCTCAACAAACTTGGCTCAAAGATTCCCTACATCGGATATACTAAATTGTTGATCCAGAGAGCACTTGGACTTCATCCTGACATTCCCAAGAGGCTCAATGACCCCGACAATCACGACATGTTGACGGAACCCATTCTATCTGTCGAGAATCAAGGAAGCGTCTACAAAGAAACAAGGTCTTTGTCTTTGCCGATTTCCTTCTAGCGAAGATGTCGAAAGCTCGAATGTACAAAAGGTATCCGGAAGCAGTCAGACAAGGCAAAGTTGGTCATCTCGACGAAAAATCTTCCGGAACACCTGTAAGGAGAACCAAAAGAGGAAGTGCGGGAAGTCACGGCAAGTCTTGTGAGTCAAAGGAACTTCCCCAAGAGGAACCCTCCCTCAAAGAGGATTGTTCCATCTAAGGAAGCTGCTCCCATCCCAATTCCCAAACCCGAACAAAAGAAAGCTTGTGGACCAAAAGCTCGAAGATGCTTGACACAGATGAAGAGATTACCTACTCTGAATGCGCAGCATAACCCTCCTCCGGCCTAAACCTACAAGTCCAATAGGAACATGGAAAGGAAAGACTCCTATACTTGAGTCTTATGATGAAAGCTCTGAAGAAGAAGAAGAGCTACTGGATCAATCCTACAGGAAGAAGTTTAAATTAGTTAGACAAATTCAAAAGTCAAGAATTTGCAAAAGATCAAATGGGTGGCCCCGAGGATCGAGTGGTGTTGTCCACTCTTCACGAGTCTGATGCGGTTAATCAACCCGATAAGGGATGCGGTGCCACCACTCTTGTGCAACAACAAATGCTTGTGAAGGAGACTACTGATCTTAACTTTGAGGAACCGAGAAAAGAATAAGGTGAGAAAGAAAAGCGATGAAGAAGCTAAAGATGCAGACGGAAGAAAAGGCTAAATCTGGACATGATGACGAAGAAAATTATGATGACTTTCTTCTCAGGTCAACTCGTTCCAAGGAGGATACTACGCACCTCCAAAGGACCCGAATCTCCTCATGTCCCTCCTCATCGATTCTTCATCTAACTCATCACCACCACCATCAAAAAGATCAACAAAATCATCATCCAAATCCGTGAAGAAACCACCTAAATCTTGGATTTCTCAGACTCATAAAAAGATTGTGAAAGTCATCAAACAAGTCGAGAAAAGAAGGACATACTTTACAAAAGCTGAATTGGTTTTCTTGACATTCATTGATACTTAAATGATGAGAAAGACAAGATGGAGAAAGAAAGGAATTTGTTGAAGTTCATGAAGAAACATCGTAAAAAGGCTGAGCGAAATGATCGAAGGTTACACTAACAAGTACCTTAGGGATATCGTTCCTAAAGTCCAAAGGCTGGAGAACGACAAGAGATCATACTCACAAGTTTCTTCTCGATCTGTCCCGGTGTGACTAGAAGTATTTTCGGACAACTCACCCCTAACATCGTAGCATTGGTTAAACATACAATGGCCAAAGAAGGCGATCTCTCGAATGCAGTTAATCGCTAAACTTGTGATACAAATGTCAAAGCGATCTGGGCGTTTACTTGGATGAAGCTAAATTTTTGAAAATCTACTTGATTTTCAACTTCGGATCATCATGCAAGGAATTGTCACCGATCAACCCAAGCGACCAAGAGATGGCGATGATAAGGACAAGGACTCGCACCTAAGCGTCGAAGCAATGCGGTAAATCTACTTCTATGCCACCTCCTCCACCACGGACTTCTTCTCAACAAAAGTCTCCTCCACCTCGGTCTTCTCTCGATAAACCTCGGGCGATTCCGAGTTACCACCCCGACTCATAAAGCGGTGATTACTTTGAGTATACGGGTGGTGGCGATGAAGAGGTCCTTGAGCCCCGACAACAACCCACCTCACCCAAACAAGTGCGAAAACCGATATCATCATCAAGGCCTTCCAAAAGAAGAAGAAGACGACTTCGGCACCGAGTCGTATCATGGCTAAATGACGATAAAACCGAAGAGTTTGAATGGTTCTCCACACTTGTCAATCAAACTCCCTACCCTGATGAAGGTCAAGAATTGGTAGAGGGTTCTACATTGGAGCACGCAAAACTTTTGCAAGAAAAGTTCCATGTGAAGAAAATGGCGAAATCTGAGTTGAAGCGAATCAAGAATGAAGCATTTCAACTTCTAAAGACAGCTCGAAAGCGCCCTCGAGGTAGAATATCATCTTGAGAATATCGCTCGAGCTATGTCTAACAACATGGATTGGCTCAATCCGAAAGCAAACATTGACTTCACACAAAGGGACAACCCTCCATACTACACGGATTGGACCAAACCCCTACCGACCATTGGCCAAACAGACGAACCACGGATTCCCTTCCGATACTTCTTTAACAGAGACATGGATTTTCTCTTACACGGTAGCGATGGTTCGCGAAAATACGCTACATCATTGACTCTTCCATTCCCGTGACTATTTACTCAAACTGCATAGCTATCGAGGAGCGTGCAAATCACTTGTTTTTCGACAGCGTGCAAGCATACGACCAAGATGCATTGTATGGGATTCATCATTGGCACGAGCGCCGAAGAATCTACTCTGAAGGCGCACGGTTGAAGTCTCAACATGCATTATATAGTTCTAAGGACATCGTGGCCATCAAACACATTGATCTCAAGTCTAAGTGGGACTACACATTCTTAAAGAATATCATAGTCAAGCGACAAGATGAACAGGACTATGGATTCTCCGAGGCTGACTTTGAGAACTTGTCCCTCAACGACATCGAAGACATGTACCTTGCCAAAGTGCAGGGTCGTATGAGACAATTCTCGACTGAAGTTCAACGTGAATTTATCAAGTCGGTTCTCATCTTCATTAGACGCATCGTGATCAAAGAACGTGTTGAAGATATCCGGATGGTTTGAATCTTATCGGGCGCGTGTCAACCTCACTCCTCAATGCTTACTCTTCCCGATCTCAACGGCTCTCTCAATATACACTCATCGGCAAACCTTTGGCGTTGTTTACCATAGTGAACTTCAAAGAAACTGCTTAATGGCGTGTAGTGATCTCCACAAATTCGGGGATCATACCTTGAAGCTGGTTAGGGATGGATTGGCGTCTGAGGTTGAAGGATATACGCTGAAAGTTGGGTCTCCTAAGCGGAATTCTCGGGAAAGGAGGGATGTGAGAAGGATCATCACCATGATTGATGAGCGGTTGTTGAAGGGATCGATTCGACGATTGGAGAGCTATGTTGGTGGTCGACCGGAGAAACATCACGGCTTTCAACGCCATGCGCACTCTGGGATATCACTGCACTCCCTGGTACCCCTTGAATTGTTTCCTTCATATAATTTTGGATGTGTGATTAAATATGTCAATGGCTTGTGCACACATAACAATGTACAACCCGTAATTGTCAATAAAGGACCACGTAGTGCGCCGATTGCCACAATCCTTAGATAAGGAGCGAAAGCTTCTTACTTTTGAGTAAAACCTATCAAACCTTTCACTTTTCAAGGTTTTGCTCAAAAGAACAAGTACTTTCCTTATGATTTTCAAAACCTCAACCGTTTATATCACTTGTTGAGGGGGAGTACTTGATTCAAAACTTTGTTCAAAATTGTTCTCGATGGTCATTCTTCCCAACACTTTCGAAATGGTCATATTTATTCTCAAATATTTCAAAAATAACACTTTAATATGCCATTTTTGAGGGGGAGAAAATGTGTGATAAGAAATATGTTGTACAAAATGCAAATGAATCTGTGTACCTCGGACTTAACCAACGAATTGACGGTACTAAACTGTTAGTAACTTCGAAAAGACTTGTCTGGGCGGGTAATAATTTCAAGCTAGTTAAGCTAGTGATGTAAGCGTGTCTCGCAAAGGACTTGTCTGAGTAGAATGTACCATTCGAGAAACTTTTGATAGACATGAACTCTGGCGGGTTTGACAACCTTCCAAGGTTTGTCTACACCTTCAAGGTAGTTATTAGAGCTAGTTGTCACCTAAAAGGCTGACAATGTAACTCTTTAACTATGCAACGTAACCGTGTCTCGCGGGCGATTGTCTATCTTGAGTGGATCAATTCAAAAGTCGCGCTCTTTCCTCCTTTGTGCATTTAACCATTAAAACTATTAAGCACATGTGGAGGGGAGTATTTATGCAAAACATCATCTCTCACAATGGTTCAAACATGTTTTCCATTAACAAACCCTTTGAGAGATATTTTATCATCACGATGGTTTTAATGGCAAATATAGGTTAGTCATGGAGTTATAAGGTGACTAAGGTTAGGAATAACCGTCCTATGATCCGAGCGGAGGGATCTACCCACGGACACTACCATTAGTTAGTGTTAGAAGTCCTTAGGAATGATTATAAAAAGGAGAAAATGAGAATCGGGGAAAGAAGGAGTTGAAGAATCAAAAAGAAATGTAAAGTAAAGGGTGAAAAGAAATAGCCCTCAGTTATTCAACTTAGGGCGGACACGGGTTCAATTCATATGCTCTTGGTTGTCACTTAGTGGCACCGGTATTGAAGATTAAAAGTCGTCATGGACCCGGTGGCGCATGCACTAAACCTTCTTAGCCACTCAAGTTTCTCTCAGCAAAAGCTTGTTTCATTCTCACAGGGAACCCTACGTAAACTATCGGCTTTCTCCTAGAGATTCTGGTATTGAAGAAGGAGACCCTCTCCTAGTCTCCGCTCAGGAAAACCAAAACGCACTATTGAGTCTAGAGCCACGAGATTCATCAAAAGATCTCTTAGGAACACTTGACATTTAATCACTTGATGATCAACTAATAAGATCATCGGTGGTTCATATCGAGTCCTTCACAGATCTTAGCAATCTGTCGAGAACATTTATGAGAGGTTCACATCTTGTGATCCTCGGTGATTGAATGGAAACTCTGCCGGGGTCAACATCAAACGCCACGGCGGTCGCTTCGGTAACTCCCGTGGATTACGCGGAGTGTGTCTCAAGCGGTCTGATCGTGAGGTGATGCTTGGTGTACCTCGTGACTCATCGAGCTGTAGATGTACTTCGGTACATCGCGTTATCTCACTTGTGGGACTCCAGTTCAGGAGCGGCCTTTGTAAGAATTAGAGTTGTGTCCTCACACTATCTTTGTTGACACTCTCGAAGTTCAAACTTGTAAGTGACGGAAACCGCTTATTACTAACCGTTTGAAATGTTTTCTTCTTATGGAAGCTCGGAGCGGGATGATCGTGCTGATTCTTCTCATGCTCACGCCAACATCATCACTAATGGAAGTTCTATCTCAATGCAACACAACAGTCCGAATGATTCTTCATCAATCAAAGAATCTACAAAGTCAAAGACTTAAAAACTTCATCGATATTGATTTCCAGCGTCAAAGGCGTGTGAGCATGTTGAAGAATGGCGTGGAGACACGGAGCGTGAAGCGGGAACTGAAATGGACTGATCGGAGACAACAACATACTATCACTTTCACCACAAAGAACAATGATCAAAGAACAAAGTTAAAGATGGCGTCAAAGCATAACTGTTCAAAGATAACTATCTCTCTACCGGGAGATTGTTGAATCAAGGCAATTCTTCTCACAAGAAGAAGAATGTCGAAGGCGTCCTTGCTACTATTACATCAGCGCCTTCACCGTTTACATTCATATATACTTGAGGGGGAGATTGTTGGAATCACTCCTAAACATATTTCAAGTATTTATATTTCATATGTAATAGGTAGCTTTATTATGGCCTTTATGTTTGTTTAAGGTCAAGCTTATGTAGAAGGCCCATAAGCTTAGGCCCAAGCCCAATAAGGAATAGGGAAGGAGAGGGAGTGTTGCCCTAGCTCCTTGCCTATATAAACTCATGTAATAACCTCATTTGAGGGTTGGGTTGTTCAAGTTATTCTCTTCACATACACTCTTTCTTAAACCGTATTATTGTTAACGTGTGTGTGTGTGTAGCTTGTTCATCCGCCTTCATCTCCTTTCTTATAAGCTTGTGTTGTAAAACTAGTGACCTAACAAAGGGTCTCGCCTACAAAATCTCTAGGATTTATAAACTTTAACTCTAAGGTACTCTTCGGATGGTTTAGCCTACAACAACTCTACGTATTATAAATTAAGGTTCACAAAGATTATTCAAGCATTAACTATACAACGGATGACCTATCGCATTACTAGATCATTAACAATTAAGATAAGAGACAACCAATCAATATTCAATAATTAAGTTTCATATTCCCTAAGCAAACACACAAGTAAATTAGCCGAACATGGGGAACATGCAAGCATACACACAAGTAATTGAAGACATAATTAAATTAATGAAGTAAAACACTTATCTAGATGTAAGATAGGGTTTGGAACCCTAAAATACTGTACAAGACAGCCTTGGTTCGGTTTAGGTTTTTACTCCAAAAGACTACACACTGAAAACTAAAAAATTCGGATTCTATATATAAGATTACATATGTGACGGCGTCAGGCGTCACCCTTTGATTTGTGACGCCGTCGGGTTGCCATCATTAGGGTTTTGTCTTGGCCACGTTAGTCTTGCGACGGCGTCACCTTATGCTTGTGACGCCGTCCCCTTCAGTCTCTGACGTCGTCTGGATCAAATCTAGGCCGTCTGAGTTGTGACGACCTACTCTTTTAAAACCTGACACCGTCACTTGTAAATAAGCAATTTGTCTACTGAGCCGTCACAAAAGTGATGCGACGGCGTCGCAGATAACACCTGACGCCGTCCCCTTCAGTTCCAGCAGCCAGAGTGTCTCGATTCTTGACTTTGGCCATTTTCTTCGTATATTCGCGCCTTTTCGGCCGAATAAGTGTCATTCTAGCATTTCGCCTTTAAGATACCTAAAAAGTGAAAAGGAATGATATTAAGTAATAACGGATACAAAAGTGATCAAATAAGGGCTTAAATGACCCCTCAAAAAGGTACATTTTAAAACCTTATCAAAGCCACACGGTTGTGTTCATTAGTAAAGACCTTGGAAGGAAGTCCATGAAATAAGCCAAGTTTTGCCAGCTTGTTGATTATTTTGAAATTAACGTGAGCCATCCTTCTATGCCATTTATTAGATTCATCCAAGGATACTTTTGCCACCAAACAAGCTAAGTCATCTGCAGGCTGAACTTCATTGTGATTGAATGTATACATATTTTGTTTCCTTGGCACCTTCAGAACAACTTGACTGTCATCAGGTATCTGGAAATATTTTGAGAGAACAAGACATTCAGTATCAGTGAACAAGACAAAGTTTTTCTTGTCACAAATTTGGGACACAGAAAATAGGTTGAAGTTTCTCAATTCTTCCACATAATACACATTCTCAAAGTCCAGCTTGGAAGTTCTAATAGTTCCATTCCCTGTAATTTTACCATCTCCTCCTCTAAAAGTAACAGTACCTCCTTGAAGATATACAAAATCATGAAGTCTGTCTCTGTTCCCTGTCATACTCCTAGAACAACCACTATCAACAATGCCTAAATCTTTATTAGAATGAGGATCATCCTACAAGTTAAAAGATATACAACAACATTAGTATATATGGAGACCCAAGCCATCACTGACTTGGGCTTGCCTTGTGGATCATATTAGAAAAACCTGCAGATTGATGAGATCCACTATTGTTCTTGGAACCCTTCATGAAAGATGGTCTATTGTGTGTCCAAGAGCAACCTGCTGAGGGCTTAACAGCAGTATCCCACCTTGCCCCCCTTTTATGCAATGGGTCATTATTAACAGGCCTGTATCCATTTTGAAAATAAGTACTAGTAGGTCTGTATAATGGCCTATAAACATTTCTTCTCCAACATGATGAAGATGGCCTGTCAGCAGAAACTGGGTTACCAGCAGGAACTGGTCTACCAGCAGCAACTGGTCTACCAGCAGAATTGGTTCTGCTGGTCCTCACATGTGTTCCAGAGGGAACAAATGGAGGAATGTTGGTCACATCATTCCATATAGGTCTATATCTCTGTTGATTAGTACAAACACCCATCTGTTTCTCATAAAAATCACAATCTTTGATAAGATGAAATGTACTACCACAAACAAAACATGATTTCTTCTTAAAATGCTTGTTCAAAACAGGAATAGTCTTATCACAAACAAAATTATTCAAATTACAACCAAAATCAGAATTGTTTTTAACAAAATCAACAGAACAAGAAATGTTTCTAAAATGAGCTGTCTTTGAAGAAGATTCATTAACATCAACTCTTGGGGCATGGTGAACTGGTAAAGGCTTGGGAGAGGCAGACTTAGGAGTTGAAGACTCTTCACTTGAATCACAACTGGCATAGTCTTTAGACTGGGTCTCTGATGTCCTAGTACTGGAAGAACAAGAGACAAAAGTATTAGATTCACTGCCAGTGTCAGTTAAGTCATTGGACTTTTGACCATAGGTCATATGTAATTCATCTGAGTCTGAGTCTGGGTTGGGTGGTCTAACAATACCATTTGTAGAAGAAGGAACTGAATGCATTTCACCTTGTTTTATATATTTAACAGGTTTTCTATATTTATCTTCTTCTTTATCAGTGACAAGATTAAAAACACTGTATTCATTTGGGTCATACACCTCATCTGGACCAATATAGTCCTTGAAGCCCAACCCCATCTTAGTTTTAACAAACATAGAACTTTTCCACAGTTTATCTAGGTTTCTAGCCTGTTCTTGCCACTGTTTATACGTAGCCACCTCTGAATCTAGATTAGCTTGTAGACCCTCTTTTTCAGCAATGACCTTTACATATTCTTTCTTATTAAATTTTAACATGTTCGTGGTGTTCTCCAAATCTCTTTCTAACACTTTAACTTTTTCTTTAAGAGCCAATTGATTTTTTTGGTACCAGGCCTTTTGTTTTTCTAAAGATTTAACAATTTTCTTATAGGCCTGGACCTGAATAAAATATTCTTTATATTGGCCATTAACATCATCAAATTTACTTTTAAGAGCATCATATTTAGCATTACAACCAAAAATACAATTTTGTACCTGAGAAGTGATGCCCATCAGTGCAAACTCATCAGCAGTTTCAGCAACCAATCCAACCTGAGGATTTTCATCCTGGTCTTCATGCACATGATCATCCCAGTCAACCTTTGACTCCAAAGACAGCAAAGCTTTAGGTTTTTGATCCTCAACTTCCTTGATCTTGAAAGCATAATATCTTCTCTTGTCACTTCCCTTCTTATTTGGGAATTCTCTAGCAAAGTGACCCACCTCGTTGCGTTCAAAACAACTGATCTTCTTCCTGTCAAACCTGGCTGATTCTCTTCCATTGTAGCCAAACTTTCTCCCAGAACCCTTCTCAAACCTGTTGAATTTCACAGCAAGCATGGCCATCTGCCATTTGAGATCCATCTCCTCCAAATCCCATTTATCTACTTGTTCAAAATCTTCATAGACCAACTACTGTTGGTCTTCAGTTTTAGCAACAAAAGAGTAAAGCACATCCTCTATCACAGAATTGGACTTTGATTTTCTTGTAGAAGAAGGGTGTGTTCTGTTTATTGCTGATGAAGAATTGGGACTCTTATTATAGGACACCATTATGTTAGCACTGGTAGCACTAACAAAAGCTGAGTGTGTTGGAGTTGGAGAATAAGATGAATGACCCTTGATATCAATTTCAAGAGATCAAAGCTTATTGTATAAGTCATCAAAGCTTAAATAATCAAGGCCTCCCTTTGCCTTGAGTGTGAGAGAAACCTGCCTCCAGGAAGAAGGTAAAGCACGAAGGAACTTGAGATTGCATTCCTCATTGTCAGGTTTGGACTTCATCTGATTTAGCTGGCTTAGGATTTTATGAAACCTGTCATACCCCTTGTGTATGCCTTCCTCTTCAAAAATTGAGAACTCCTGAAAGCTCTGCTTGAGCAATGACTTCCTCATCTTTTTAGACTCTTCGTTACCTCCAAACCTTGCTTTTATTGCTCTCCAGATTTCTCTTGCATCATCAAGATGATAAAAGTGACTCATATGTTCATCTGGAAGAGCTTGAAGCAAGGTAGTCCTTGCCTTGGTTTCCCTCTGAAGTGCAATCTGTTCTGCATTAGTTGTTGCTGGAAGAATTATCACATTCCCATCAGGATCTCTTCCAGTAGCCTTCTTATTGTTGCCTTTTAGAACAATGTTCCAGAGATGGATGTCTAGGGCTGAGCATCGGGCCGATCCCGACCTGGTCCGACCCGAATCCCGACAAGGCGGCAAACACAAACCGACTCCCGACCCCGACAAGCCCGACAAGCCCGACCAACATGATTCGGGACTCGGGATCGGGACGGGATTCGGGATTTGATCGGTTTTGTTTGTTGTTTTTTGGTTTTTGGCCCGTCCCGACCCGATCCCGACAAGCCCGAAACCCGACTAACCGGAAAACATAAACCAACTCCCGACCCCGACAAGCCCGACAAGCCCGACTAACATGATTCGGGACTCGGGATCGGGACGGGATTCGGTCGGTTTTGCTCACCCCTATGGATGTCACTGTTGGGGATATAATTTTCCATCTTCAAATAGGGAAAATTTGCATTGTTGTTGGACATGGTGGTAACAACCTGCTGAATTGTAGACTGAGCATTGGTTGGCTCTGGCTTGTCTTCATTGTCTGAACTTTCTGAATGTTTTGATGATGTCATTGTAAGAGTGAGATTTATGAATCTGTGAAAGAGAGTATGATCGACTTCTTTGAAAGATTCTCACCAGGCTCTGATACCACTTGTTGGATTCAGTCCCAGATAGATCTTATGAGCCTTAGAGAAAGTATAGTTAACCTGTGTAATCACAAGAGAACTAAGGAGAACCTTTGCAAAAATTATGTTTACGCGGAATATAAACACAAGACTCAAGAAGACAATAAACACCAAAGACTTGATCCTCTATGGATCTATATTAATTCACTAAAAATGTTATTAAAGAACGTCCATAAAAACCTAGCCACGGGTTTCTTTTATACTATTAAGAAACCTTAATTTTGCAGCTTGCTAAACATGTAAAAGATATGCATTATCCATTCCTAATTTAACTCATGCATATCCTAACTAAAAACTAATAATATGGAAACTACATATCCGCATAAACAATAATAACTATCCGTGACAACTGCACTATCCGCTGGAACCACACTATCAGCAGAAACTATAAATCTATCAGCAAGATCCTTTATCAGCAGGAACCCACTGTTACATAATTCCTAACATAAAGTCGTTAGAAGTTTCTTAGGACATGCCGATTTCTACCGCCGCTTTATCAAAGATTTTTCTAAAATATCTCGTCCGATGACAAAACTTCTTGAGAAGGAATCAATCTTTGACTTCAATGCTGATTGCATTAAAGCTTTTGAAACGTTGAAATCTCAACTAACTAGTTCTCCGATCATGGTTTCACCTAATTGGTCACTACCCTTCGAGCTTATGTGCGATGCCCGCGATTTTGCTGTTGGAGCCGTCTTAGGCCAACGAGAAGGAAAACACTTTCGGCCCATATATTTTGCTAGCAAGACACTGAATAGTGCTCAGCAAAATTATACTATCACGGAAAAGGAATTACTGACCGTAGTTTTCGCGTTCGACAAATTCCGATCCTAACTCGTACTCTAAAAAACAGTCGTGTTCACCGATCACTCGGCACTCAAATATCTGTTCACCAAGCAAGATGCTAAACTACGTCTCATCCGATGGATTATGCTACTCCAAGAATTTGACATCGAGATCAAAGATAAGAAAGGAGCAGAGAATCTAGCCGCTGATCATTTATCACGTCTTGAAAATCCAGATCTTGAGGAGTTAAAGGAAGAAGAAATCGATGATTACTTCCCTGATGAAACCCTCATGATAGTCGAAGGAAATGACGATCCTTGGTTTGCTGACTTTGCGAACTATCTCGTTGGAGGAATTCTCAGAAAAGGTTTAACTCACGCTCAAAGGAGCAAATTATTTTCGGAACTTAAATACTACTTTTGGGAAGAACCATATCTTTTCAAAATGTGTCCTGTAGGAATGATCCGAAGATGTGTTTCTGATTCCGAAACCCACAAAATTCTTGACGAATGTCATCATGGCCCAACTAGGGTACATTATGGTCCTTCCACCACAACTAAAAAAGTTTTTGATGATGGGTTCTACTGGCCAACAATATTTAAAGAAGCACATACACTTGTTCAGAACTGTGATGCTTGCCAAAGAACCACCAATCTTTCACGCAGAGACGAAATGCCGTTGACAAGCATCCAAGTGCATGAAATATTCGATATTTGGGGAATAGATTTCATGGGACCATTTCCTAAATCCCACAAATACGAATACATTCTCGTTGCTATAGATTACGTGTCCAAATGGGCAGAAGCTGAAGCTTTACCAACGAACGATGCTCCATTGTCGTTAATTTTCTCAAAAAGCTCTTTGCTCGTTATGGAATACCTAAAGCCTTGATAAGCGATCGAGGAACCCATTTCTGTAACCAACAAATGGAGAAAACCATGAAAAGATATGGAATTCATCATCGATTCGCGACTGCTTATCATCCACAAACCAGTGGCCAAGTTGAAAACACCCACAGAGCTCTTAAAAGAATACTCAAAAAAACAGTGAAGGACAATCCTTCAGTGTGGTCAAAAAAACTTGACGATGCTCGGCGTTTCGTACGGCTTACAAAACTCCTATTGGCACAACTCCTTACAGACTCCTGTATGGAAAAACTTGTCATTTGCCGTCCGAAGTTGAACATCATGCTTACTGGGCTCTCAGAAACTATAACACCGATCTCAAAATAGCTGGAGAGAAGAGATTCTTGCAATTGCACGAACTCGACGAATTAAGACTCAGAGCTTACGAAAATTCTAAACTGTATAAAGCTAGAACAAAAACTTATCACGACAAAAAGCTAAGAGTTCCAAAAGAATTCAAAGCTGGAGATAAAGTTCTGCTCTTCAACATGAAATTCAAATTCAAAGCTCCTAAATTACAACCAAGATGGTTTGGACCATATATCGTTAAACATGGATATCCATCCAGTTATGTCGAACTTTTTGACAAACAAGGTGGAAGTTTCATTGTTAATGGGCACGGAATCAAACTATACTACGATAAGGAGAAAATGAATGAAATATCAGTTGAGAAAGTTTCCCCTGAAAATGAATTCGAAACCATCACCTTTGTAGCACCTTTTCCAGGAAGAATCCCACAAAGTGTTCCTTGGAAACCATCTGCTAAGTTCATCTGGGACGATATTGATGCTACTGGTGAAGAATTCATGTATATCCCCGAACTTTTCAAAATGTTCAAGGCTGCATCTGTGGCTAAGTAAATTCGGGAAGATTTGAGTCAGGCTGATGACTCATTCATAAAACAAGCGCTTCTCGGGAGGCAACCCGTGTGTTTCCGATTTGATTTTCCGTGGTCACGCCCCAAAGTTTAAACCTTTGGTTGAACTTAAGTGTGGGGGGGGGACCACATCTTAATGAAACTCTTTTGTTTGTATATAAGATTTTGTGCAGGTAATGATTACTCCAGTGGATAATTGGATGAAGAAAATTAAGCTGACAAACTCATTGGAATATCTGGTTTTATCTCTATTTTCCCTATTTCTATACTTTGAAGTTCGTTTTTCACATTGAGGACAATGTTTAACCTAAGTGTGGGGGGTGAATAGGAAAATTAGAGTTTTTAAGCTTAAAATTAAAATTTTGTTTGCCCTTGTGATCTAGTTATTTTTCACGCTTTTAGGATAATATATTAGAATAACTGGACCATACCACTGGTAAAACTGGTAATATCTGAAACTTTGAGATGTGTTCTGATTAATATTGCAATCCATTCTGGGATCGATAAACATTTGCTAGCACAAATTATAGCCCTTTCCACTAAATTGTGAGGATTTGAGCCTATTCTATATAAAGCATACATCTTTTATGCTTGGATCTTTTGCTATGAGTGTGCCGATGATTTTATTCATTCTTGAACTTGTGCTTGTAAATCATTACCAGACCGCAGTGAGATCGCATTCGTGCGATATAAGTAAATTCGTGTGATAAAGAGGCACCTTAGGATTTTAAACCAAATGGCCTTCCATTTTACATCTAATGATATATTAGCTAACCACACCGGTTAGTTAACCACCCACATGGACCCATTTTTAGCGCTCATCTTTAGCGCTAGATACCCCTAGTTACACCCGCTGAGCCATCCTTTTCATTTTTGTTCCATCCAGAAAAATACAAAAATATTTTACACTTTAAACCTTAGCCTAACCCTTATCAATGTCTAAACGGTTGGTTGCTAGTCACCCGGAAAGTGAAGATTGTTCAAATGATTATGAGTACCGCATCTTGTTAGTTGATTGAGCCATTTCATGGATGAATAAGAAAAATGTTGTTGAAAGTATGAATGTATTAGCCAATGTGCTATGTTCAAAGAAAAATTATCATGGTGAAGCAAAGCGAAGATTTGTGGAAATCCGAAGAAAATAAAATGAAGCTATAATCATTTATTGGTTTGCGGATTCTTTGGTAGCTAGCAACACGGGTATTAGACTTGATTTTATTTTTATATAACACCAATTTCATAAGTATTCCCATGCCTTATCCATGCCCTTAACCCTAAGCCATAACATTATAACCCGAATAAAAGTCCTCTTTAGATGTTTTTGCTTGGTGCTCACGCCACGTCGATGGAGTTTTGTTTCTTGTACAAGCTTATGGTAATAATCTAATCATGACTAAGCAATGAGTGCGATTTATCCTGTTACTCCACTAAAAATTGAGTGATTGAGTGAATTATATTTCGTTCCCTTTTCGTGAGGTGTTTTGAAATTTTAATCATGCAAGAAAATCTTTGGATATTGTCAAACATCTTGAAAGTTTCACTCTTAAAAATCATAATTGATGAATCTTCTCTCGTACTTGTACTTGGTTGATTTGCATCGCATTTTTCGTAATCATGATCTTGTACCAGTGGATGTTTTTCCTAGATTTGCTTGAGGGCAAGCAAAGTTTAAGTGTGGGGGAATTTGATAACGCTCATATTGTACATGTTTTTAGTAGCGTTATGTGTGCTTTTGTATATGTTATTTGGTTATATTTGTACGATTTTAGTGCTTAATCGCATCAAAAGATGTTTGTCTAGTGTTTATAACCAAGTGCAGGGAAACGGAAGGAAAAGTAATGGAATGTTCAACAATTAGAAGATTCCCGTTTCAGTGAAGCATGTCAAGCACAAATCAGTATCTCAAGTACCATAGAAGACCAAGGTGATTGAAGAACCAAGTTCTACAAGTCAAAATGAAGTAAAGATCAATTTTCCGTAACTCAGGAAGACAAAGCGGATCGGTTGCATTAGCAACCAGATCGGTTGGAAGATGACCAAAAAGTGCCCAAGACGCCCATCCAACCGTTCGGTTGCCTCCCGCAACCGAAACGGTTGGATCCCTTGTAGAAGACCAACCGGATCGGTTGGTCATGTGACCGATCCGGTTGGAGACCTATTTCTGCCAAATCTTCATCACTAAGTTTCCCCTTTGCATCCAAACGATTCTAGGTCCTTTCCTTGGTGTATTCTAGTCCCTTCCTAACTCCTTGGAGGCCAAGTTCAGCAATTAATACCCTAGGCCTTGGAACTAGTATAAATAGAGACCTCTTGTGAGCATATGAGACACACACTTCAATACAACTCTCTCTACTCATCAAGCAAAGCTCTTAAGCTCTCAAATTCGTCCTTAGAAGTCCAAGAAAGTTTGGAGTTCTAGAAGTTCCACATTTGGAGGCCAAAACACCAAGGAGTCTACCCTAATACTTTGGGAATCATTACTTCACCATTTGTAATCTTATTCCAAGCATTGTAAGACTCTTAATCATGTTTTCTAATGTTCAAAGATCTGAGTTTATGTTTATGTTTGCTATGAGTGGCTAGTTTCTTTATACAGTTACTTAAATGATGTTGATTATCATATGATTAGTCAGTGATTGTGTTAACATGTTTTAATTCAATTTCAAGTTGATTCTAAGATCCAATTGTGCTAAAGTTTCATAGTGACATTTTGTGGAAAACTAGAAGGGTGGGTTGAATAGTTTTACCAATTTAAAACTTCCCTTTAAATATTTAGATCGACTTATGTCAATCTATTTGAATGTGTATGTTGGACGTTGATAGATAGATATATAAAAG
This sequence comes from Chrysanthemum makinoi, assembly GCA_910596185.1. Taxonomy (NCBI): domain Eukaryota; kingdom Viridiplantae; phylum Streptophyta; class Magnoliopsida; order Asterales; family Asteraceae; genus Chrysanthemum; species Chrysanthemum makinoi. The sequence goes on along the minus strand of OU343217.1, from coordinate 49,784,324 downwards.
TGTAATTAAAGAGAAAGAGTAAGAAGCACATAACCACAACACGAGTATTTATAGTGGTTCGGCTACAAGGACACCTTCCTTGCCCTACTCCACTCCCCGAGTCACCTACTCGATAGTTCGTAAACACAACACGACACCAATCTCCTTATGGTGGAGAAGCCTTCACAACATCGCCTACTCTTTTTCTGGTACTAGGCTAACCACTGGGTTCTTTCACACCAAGGTGAACCAAACCTATCACAACGTCGCCTACCCTTTATCAGGTGCTAGGCTAAGTACCTAGTTCCATTTCAATGGAGGAACTACTACCCAACACAACACAAAACCTAATCCCAAGGAGATCCACTCCTTATTACAACACCATCAAGGATATCACCATCCTTGGAAATGAACTAATACTATATGTATAACGATGCACCTCATCGATTATACGACCTAGACATTCTTCCTTAATGCCGCTTGATTTGATTCTTAGGCATCCTTCACTAATTCCTTTGACAAAACGCTTGGCACCTTTCACTAATGCCTCCGTCTTGACACCTTTAGCATTCTTCACTAATGCTTTTAACACGGACGTTAAGCACCTTTCACTAATGCTTTCGTCTTGACTCTTTCAGCATCCTTCATGTCACACCCCCAAAATATCGCAGCGGAACGATAGTGTCTTTGGGGTATGACTTCATAGCACAAAGTATGGATACAGAAAACGACCTCTAAAATGAGATGTTTTGGAAAGTTTACCATTCGATTAAATAAATTTAGAGTTTACAAAACATGAAATCCCAAAGTTTGATAATACATAAAGGGTTACAAAACATGTCGAATGGTAATAGATAAAAACACAAGACTCCAATGTATGCCATGTGACCCAAAAGCTCCATGAAATGCTATCGCCTTACGACCTGAGATAAACATGCTAAAAAGTGTCAACACAATGGTTGGTGAGTTCATAAGTTTGTAATAAAATGATCTGAAATACTTTGAGAAAGGTTCACGCAGCAAAGGCATTGTAAATCCACCCAGTTCCAAGTTCCGCCCATACAAAACTTGCAACCTGTGTGTTCACAACCCATTGCCTAAAATAGAATGACAATCATGAATATGCGCAATAAGGTAGTTAAAAGTATAAATGTCACCACAAGGGTCTTCCAACAACTCGTGTTGGGATGTTCCTCCAACGACTCACGTTGGGCTGTATCCATAAGAATGGCCTTCCAACATATAAACGATGGGATGTTCCTCCAACGACTCACGTTGGGCTGTATCCAAATAAATGGCCTTCCAACATATAAATGATGGGATGTTTGTTTAAGTCTAGTCACTACACGCACCAAGTCTAAAGTATAAGTAATGTTGTTTGGCAAAAGAGTTTAAATGTTTTGATAAATAAGCATGTATCTCGCCCCAAATAGTTTATAGGAATTTAAACGAGTAAAAGCGGGGTATGAACTCACCTGGTATGATTGATATGCTAACAAAATGAAGTGCACGAAAATGAGGCTCGGAAACTATCCGCAACCTAAAATGAATGATATGTTCTAATGTAAGTCATGAAACAATGTCGTGCATGCAAATCCATATGTAATCTATACCACTTGTACGTTTTTGAAAATAGAATTTATCGTCGAAATATATGTTTATGACATCTCGTCATGTTTGTAAAACACTTTACAAGTATATACGTTGAATCAACATTCTACGATAATCGTTTGGTGATTTATGGTGAAATTATAACTTTTCGTCGTAAAATAGTGTCGTTTGACAATTTCATGAAAGTGACTAAATGGCCTTGAAAAGCTAGTCGTAAAATGGTGCACATCGAATGTTAGTAAACAAACTCGACGGTTTTGGGAAGCTTGTATCATTATCTCAAAGTTTTAGTATTTAAGTTTTCATCATAGAGGTTCCAATCATAGAGAAAAATATAGGTTAAGTATGATACTTGTATCCAAAATATTGTTTAAGGGTGGTTTTCCGGCAAAGTTTAAGTGACCGTATTTTATTCGTTACAATTCCGCTTGACGAACGGTTGGACATTTTGGAAAATAGGCTAGGCGAACTTACTATTACTAGAAGACATCACGTTATAAAAAGTATTGCATCCTTGTTAAAAACGACCCTCAACATGGTCACTTGTTGCCGTAGTATGTGTTTAATAGAAAATATATTAATTTTGCTAATAGAATAAAGTTACGGCAACTTTGTGTAAACGTGTATAATTTAATCGTAACAAGTCCGTTTTCTACGTTTTCTACATCCTTAGACTCGTGTTAAAGTATACTAATATATTTTTGATAAGTCGACACATTTTATAACGCTTAAGACTCATTTTAGACCTCTAAAGAGTGACATTTTCATGCTGAAATTTCTGGAATTATTAGTTTTCGTCGCCAAACTTCAAAAATTCATAACTTCTTCGTTATAACTCCGTTTTAACCCGTTCAAGCAGCCACGTTTTCGTTTTAAAGTATATTTTCCAAATATATAGCCCAAAATATTTTACCAACTGACGAATTTTCCCAGATTTAAAAATAAGATCAGACCCTTAATTAAACTTGTCGAAATGAGTTTTTCTCGCGCCAAACCTATTCTAACCCATTCAAAACAACTCCGAAGCTATTCTAATCCTACCATACACCTTCTTAGGGTGTCATGGGTTCCTAGGCATCACCAAAAGTGATTTATTACAAGGAATAATTATAGGATGTCAATATATATATAACTCTTAAAAATCAAATAAAAAGTGGTATAAATCTCATGAGACTTGCATGTTTCTCAAATAAAGTAATATGACCATAACAATGAATATGAAATAAACACATGAATATGAATGCTTACAAGTAATATGATGAGGTTTAAGGACAATGGGTTTTTCCTAATCACTTGAGGTTTTTATTGCAAAACCTATACAACAAGTGATACTAGAGTGTATATAAACTTTGTCTTGAAAATAAATATGGTCTCCTTCTTGGTCTATGGTGTTGCCGGTTTTGGAAGAAAGAAAGAAAGATAGATTTGATCTTTTACTTGTGAAATGAAGTGAATGTGTTTTGGTTAAATTAGTATAATACATATACACTAGTAGATATTTTGTAAATCAATGTGACTCACCCTCCTTGTGTCGACAAGGAGGTTTAGTCATTTACTTTCATTATTTTTTTTTTAATTTGTATAAGTATAATGTTTTGTAAAGTTAAATGAAGATAAGTGTTGAATTGTATACACATTTGAGTATATAGGGTAGCGTTAGTTAAAATAAATTTTCACGGGTCAAGATAAAATATATTGAGGTCATAAAAATTATAACAATACATCTCTTGCAAAATTTAAGTGAAATAATAATAATCGTGTAATATTTAAGAAAACCGTCGTAATTATATAAATATAACAATTTATATACAAAATAAATTTAAAACACTGGGTAAACTCATAATATTATTTTATAAACTTAATATGAGTATGAAAATATATCAGGATAATTTTTGGAAGTGTCGGATCAAATGTTCAAATAATGTTTACGCGATAGCGTTTATTTAATAAGAAAATAAACGTTTAATGTAAAATGCAAAACCCATGCATAAATTGATATGAAATGATGAATATGGAGTTTGAGAAATGACCGGAAAATGAGAATTGTGACATTCTTCCCATGTCAGAGGAATCACGTCCTCGTGATTCAATCGATGATACTAAAAGGTCTACACTTAGGTTTCGCGAAATCAGGGTGTATGGTCAAAATGCTCATGCCAAAACTTACGCGTCTAGGTTTCTTATCTAATGAGGCTAACTGAATCTGAATAATACGGTGGATCACTTAATGATCTAGGGAAACGTACCAGTTACGCATTGCGGGCTGCCTCAGTTCCTAAATAGAATGCTCGAGGTCGGGGTGGACTGATATTGAGTACAGGGTTTGGGTTATTTCCTTCAATTGCCACAGCTAGATGAGCTTGCATCGGTGGCTTATTCAACTGAGGACAATTATTCCGGTAGTGATTCGGGCTGTTGCACTCGAAGCAAGTCCTTTGGTTATTCCTCATGTTGCCCGTGTTAACCGTTGATATCGATCTTCCACGCTCTCTACACTGGCTTGAAAAATGGCTCGATTAATTGCACATTGTACATAAGCGGCAGGGCTTGGACTTCGGGTGATGATAAGCACATTTAGCACATTTGGGATATGTACCCGCATATTCTCTTTGTTCAGTACCCGTTGCCACAAAAACTCTTGCTCTCTTGTTGTCTGCTACCACATCCATCTGTCTACTCGATCCACTCGATTCTTTCCTCTTGTCACTGCTCTTCAAAGTCCCATTTCTAACCATCTCATCTGTTAGAGTTCCTGCTCTCAATATTGCACTTTGTATTGTAGACGGCTCAGTAGTTTTCACAGTTCCACGGATTTCGGGGACAAGACCATATATGTATCTATCGATTCTCTTGGATTCAGGGGTGACCAGATGAGGAACTAGCCTGGCTAATTCATGGAATCGGTCTGTGTAGGCTGCGTGACCAGCTCCTATCATGGAGTGGTGATAAATTTCATCTTCCAGTTTTTGCATTTCATTATCCGGGCAATAATCCTCTTTCAATAACGCCTTAAACTCGTCACATGTCATACCTGTAGCTGCTTCTCTGCCCCTAGCCTGTAGCTGTGTGTTCCACCATGTCAATGCCTTTCCTGATAGCAAGCAAGCTGCATACTTCACCCTCTGATGTACGGCACAATTGCTGATGTCGATCACTGACTCTGTCTTCTCTACCCATCGAGTATACGCCAAAGCACCTCCTATACCATCAAACTCCACTGGTTTGCATGCCGAAAATTCCTTATATGTGCATCCAATTCTGTTGTTGTTGTTATTGGTGTTGTTGTTGTTGTTACTGCCAACTACATTGTTGGTGTCGCCATTCCCGTTCCCGCGGTTTCCAGAGTTATTCATATGGTTTCCAACTTGTGTGACAATAGTGGGAAGCAAGATTTGAAGTTGTTGAGCGATGATGGTGGCAAAATCAGGGTTTCCGCCAACGTTGTTGTCATTGTTACCCATGTCGCGACCGCCTTCTCTACCTCCACGCTCACCTGTCCTTCCACCCCTTTGCGCCGCACCACCTCGGTTAGTGCTGCGTGTTACCCTCTTTGGTGCCATGATCTCTGCAAGGAAAGGACAGTTGAGTTCCCAATGTCTATACTTAACATCCTCATACATAATACCACGCCACAAATTGGTTCCTAAGGTGTCCACACCGATCTACGTATGCATGGTCGCATATGTCCACGTAGGTTGTGACGCATTTATAATTATGTTGGCCACCATAATTATAATTGCCTCATTTCACACGTGTACATACCACCAAGCATACATGTCTCGGTGGTTGTTGTTACTGAAATAGGTAGCCATTCTATCATCCGATTCTAAACGGTGGAGGAGGAATTTAGGGTAGGTATCTAGGGAGAGTCGCACTTAGTGTATAGGAAATTCCTTTAGGTGCTAAAGTCACGATGAGGTTTAGTCGCCAGCAGTTCCCAAAGTATCCTCAAGAGAACTCCCATCCTCGGGCAAAATCATCAAATCTATACAGCTATATAGTAACACTTATTTAGCTCGATCTCGTGTCTTCATCAAACAAGAACTGTCACGAGATCAAGTTAGATAAGTGCTCCTTACTGAGCTCCATATTTTTGATGACTTGACTAGATTTTGGGACTCCCCTATCGGTACAAGGAAACTACGTTATCCAATGAGGTGGTTCTAGAAGGAATATTTAAGAAAACAAATGCGCACGAAAAGTGTGTAAGGCGATAGGAAAAGTAAGGATCGACATGAAAGCGGTTATAGTCTAGGAACTAAAATGCAACCTAGTTCTCTATAACCAAGGCTCTGATACCAATCTGTCACACCCCCAAAATATCGCAGCGGAACGATAGTGTCTTTGGGGTATGACTTCATAGCACAAAGTATGGATACAGAAAACGACCTCTAAAATGAGACGTTTTGGAAAGTTTACCATTTGATTAAATAAATTTAGAGTTTACAAAACATGAAATCCCAAAGTTTGATAATACATAAAGGGTTACAAAACATGTCGAATGGTAATAGATAAAAACACAAGACTCCAATGTATGCCATGTGACCCAAAAGCTCCATGAAATGCTATCGCCTTACGACCTGAGATAAACATGCTAAAAAGTGTCAACAAAATGGTTGGTGAGTTCATAAGTTTGTAATAAAATGATCTGAAATACTTTGAGAAAGGTTCACGCAGCAAAGGCATTATAAATCCACCCAGTTCCAAGTTCCGCCCATACAAAACTTGCAACCTGTGTGTTCACAACCCATTGCCTAAAATAGAATGACAATCATGAATATGCGCAATAAGGTAGTTAAAAGTATAAATGTCACCACAAGGGTCTTCCAACAACTCGTGTTGGGATGTTCCTCCAACGACTCACGTTGGGCTGTATCCATAAGAATGGCCTTCCAACATATAAATGATGGGATGTTCCTCCAACGACTCACGTTGGGCTGTATCCAAATAAATGGCCTTCCAACATATAAATGATGGGATGTTTTTTTAAGTCTAGTCACTACACGCACCAAGTCTAAAGTATAAGTAATGTTGTTTGGCAAAGGAGTTTAAATGTTTTGATAAATAAGCATGTATCTCGCCCCAAATAGTTTATAGGAATTTAAACGAGTAAAAGCGGGGTATGAACTCACCTGATATGATTGATATGCTAACAAAATTAAGTGCACGAAAATGAGGCTCGAAAACTATCCGCAACCTAAAATGAATGATATGTTCTAATGTAAGTCATGAAACAATGTCGTGCATGCAAATCCATATGTAATCTATACCACTTGTACGTTTTTGAAAATAGAATTTATCGTCGAAATATATGTTTATGACATCTCGTCATGTTTGTAAAATACTTTACAAGTATATACGTTGAATCAACATTCTACGATAATCGTTTGGTGATTTATGGTGAAATTATAACTTTTCGTCGTAAAATAGTGTCGTTTGACAATTTCATGAAAGTGACTAAATGGCCTTGAAAAGCTAGTCTTAAAATGGTGCACATCGAATGTTAGTAAACAAACTCGACGGTTTTGGGAAGCTTGTATCATTATCTCAAAGTTTTAGTATTTAAGTTTTCATCATAGAGGTTCCAATCATAGAGAAAAATATAGGTTAAGTATGATACTTGTATCCAAAATATTGTTTAAGGGTGGTTTTCCGGCAAAGTTTAAGTGACCGTATTTTATTCGTTACAATTCCGCTTGACGAACGGTTGGACATTTTGGAAAATAGGCTAGGCGAACTTACTATTACTAGAAGACATCACGTTATAAAAAGTATTGCATCCTTGTTAAAAACGACCCTCAACATGGTCACTTGTTGCCGTAGTATGTGTTTAATAGAAAATATATTAATTTTGCTAATAGAATAAAGTTACGGCAACTTTGTGTAAACGTGTATAATTTAATCGTAACAAGTCCGTTTTCTACGTTTTATACATCCTTAGACTCGTGTTAAAGTATACTAATATATTTTTGATAAGTCGACACATTTTATAACGCTTAAGACTCATTTTTGACCCGTAAAGAGTGACATTTTCATGCTGAAATTTCTGGAATTATTAGTTTTCGTCGCCAAACTTCAAAAATTCATAACTTCTTCGTTATAACTCCGTTTTAACCCGTTCAAGCGGCCACGTTTTCATTTTAAAGTATATTTTCCAAATATCTAGCCCAAAATATTTTACCAACTGACTAATTTTCCCAGATTTAAAAATAAGATCAGACCCTTAATTAAACTTGTCGAAATGAGTTTTTCTCGCGCCAAACCTATTCTAACCCATTCAAAACAACTCCGAAACTATTCTAATCCTACCATACACCTTCTTAGGGTGTCATGGGTTCCTAGGCATCACCAAAAGTGATTTATTACAAGGAATAATTATAGGATGTCAATATATATATAACTCTTAAAAATCAAATAAAAAGTGGTATAAATCTCATGAGACTTGCATGTTTCTCAAGTAAAATGATATGACCATAACAATGAATATGAAATAAACACATGAATATGAATGCTTACAAGTAATATGATGAGGTTTAAGGACAATGGATTTTTCCTAATCACTTGAGGTTTTTATTGCAAAACCTATACAACAAGTGATACTAGAGTGTATATAAACTTTGTCTTGAAAATAAATATGGTCTCCTTCTTGGTCTATGGTGTTGCCAGTTTTGGAAGAGAGAAAGAAAGATAGATTTGATCTTTTACTTGTGAAATGAAGTGAATGTGTTTTGGTTAAATTAGTATAATACATATACACTAGTAGATATTTTGTAAATCAATGTGACTCACCCTCCTTGTGTCGACAAGGAGGTTTAGTCATTCACTTTCATTATTTTTTTTTTTAATTTGTATAAGTATAATGTTTTGTAAAGTTAAATGAAGATAAGTGTTGAATTGTATACACATTTGAGTATATAGGGTAGCGTTAGTTAAAATAAATTTTCACGGGTCAAGATAAAATATATTTTGAGGTCATAAAAATTATAACAATACATCTCTTGCAAAATTTAAGTGAAATAATAATAATCGTGTAATATTTAAGAAAACCGTCGGAATTATGAAAATATATCGGGATAATTTTTGGAAGTGTCGGATCAAATGTTCAAATAATGTTTACGCGATAGCGTTTATTTAATAAGAAAATAAACGTTTAATGTAAAATGCAAAACCCATGCATAAATTGATATGAAATGATGAATATGGAGTTTGAGAAATGACCGGAAAATGAGAATTATGACACTTCACTAATGCCTTCAACACAACATATCTACGGGGGAAGAAAGAACTATCAACAAGAGAACCTCAGTTGTCTTGATGATGATGAAGCATGGCAACTCATGGACTTGAGCTTGCTCGACTTCAAGAAGTGGTGATCTCGCCTTTAAGAGGAACCTAGAGAATCACACAAAAACAAAAGACAAACTACATAGAAAGATCCCTTAGGAACAGTGGTTAGAGAGTTACAATACTTGGGGAAAGTATGTGTGAGAGTGGCAAGCCAAAAGGAAGAAATGGCTCACTATTTATAGAGGAGAAATGGTTACTGTTCCCCGGATCCTGCGGATCCCTCCCACAAGGGATCCATCTAGTGTAATTCTAGGGATCTGTGGGACGCTCCTCTTTACCTATGGGTATTTTGGTTATGGGTCATGGGTCATGGGTTATGGGTTGATCCATGTGTTTCTTATTAGATTTTATGTATCTCATGAGTTCAATGTACCTAGTCAAATGGGTATGGGTCAAGACCATGGGTTATGGATTTTTCCATGGGTTGTAGTTTTTACCCATTTATATAATATATACTTGTACATATATATTACTAGATCATAAAATCACGTATACTTGTTTTAGTGTTTTATGTGAAAACGTTAAGTGTGTTAGAAAACTATTGGCTCAAACAAATTACGTATTTTATTTGTTTCGTTAAAATGATTTTACGTTTGTTATCGACAAAACATTAGAAGATCGTAAAATATAAATAAACGTTTTTATGGCTTATTTGTATTAACAATCTCCCCCTTTTCGTTGATGACAAAACATAAAATTATTTTAAGGAAAAACTAAACTTCGTAAAATTATTTTTACTCTTTTCTCCCCCTTTTTGTCGAAACAAAAAGAGCGTCGAAAAGAAACTAACACAAAGTTTTAAGAAAAACATGTAAAAAGAAAAAAATGTAAAGGGAGCAAGTGACGGGAATGGTTCTCATCTTAACTCCCCCTTGACGAGTCCATCCCTTTGTGAGGGCGTCAAGTACATAAAAGTAAGTAAGCTAATGTTTTGCAACTATGTTTGCAAATGGTTCGTCTTTGTGACGAAAATGCTCCCCCTTGAAGATTGCAACGTTGCAATGGGGTGTCATGAAGTATAATCCAAATAAGGATTATGTTGCAAATGGTTTTGCAATATGGTTTAACACAAAGCTCCCCCTAGCTTTATGGTGTCAAAGTCTTCATGTGTATTTTGAAAATCTACAAAATAAAGGTTAGAAAACAAGAGTATAGTGCATAATTTCTTGCAAATAAGACTCAAGTTAGTAGTAAATTGTTCTTCTGTACCACGGATCCCACGGTTCCCTTTGTAGTGGGATCTGTCACACCCCCAAAATACCTGTTTTGCAGCAGAATGGAATTCCTGGGGGATGACTGCCATAGCATCACAATTACAGTTATACTGAATGACCTAAAGTGTCGTTTGAAAAGCACATCGTTTGATATATATTTAAAGAATTCAGAGTTACAAAAGATAGGTCCCAAAAGTTAGTCAACATTTGCGGAAATAAGTTTGTTACAATCCAAACGATGTTTTAAAGTGCATAAAACCCATGTGAGACGCGTCGTCACCGCGACTCTATGATAAGTCCTTATGCATGCCATGAAGTATATGCCTTAGATACCTGAAAATACATTGCTAAAAGTGTCAACACAAAGGTTGAGTGAGTTCATAGAGTTTATGAAAAATGTTTTATAGGACTACCACAAGTATAGGTCATGTATGACAAATATGTCACATAAAAATGATACAATTGCTATAAGCACATGACACCGAAGCTAGATTGATCATGATGTTCGCCCCAACAGAGTGTTTGCCAAACACCTCAAATTCTGATATTAAATAAAATGCATCCATTTGACCAGTTGGAATCCACCAACCCGGATGGAGGAGTCACCCTCAATAGATCTATTCACTCACTCTCGCTTCTTCCGGAATTAACGGTTCATGATTATGAAATGAGGATTTTCAATTGGCAATGAGGTAACTGTTGATACAAAAGTTGGGCGTTCTTTATTTGGGTTCTGATTCCGTATCAATTAGATCTTAATGCTTGATACCTGCGCACTAAGAAAACAAAAGACACCGTTAGACTTATCGTGGGATTGTTTCCCACGATTATCCTCCGGCGTGAGAGTAAGTAATCGGTTTAGGCTATAGTTGAGAATTAGGGTTTGTAAATCGTACCTTTTATGAGGGATGGGATTCCCATTATATATACACACGAAATCCTTGTTGGTTTCGTGTTCCCCAACCTTCGGCGTATCCCGCCTAAGTCGGTTGGCAAACAATTATCTCCAAAGTTAGGAGATATCCGATATCCTATTCCATAAATAGCTTTGGGTTTGGGCCTTCATGAGCCCAAACACTTATCGGCGTAGCCCAGTTCGCACTGGGCTCGCTAGTATCGGTCCTTGGTCAGGTTCATGACCCGAATATAGGTTATATGTCATGATGTCCCCCCAGTCTAGTATGCGCAGTGATGAACTGCGGATGCTAGACTAAGAACTGTATCATTTAAATTCCTCATAGCGTAGCGGAGAAGTTACCCGCATTAAAGAATATTCGGTGAATTTAGTCCAAATATCGTCAAACCAAAGCCTCGGAATTTGGGGGAAAGTAACTGTAACGTCGTCACATCAATGGATCCTATCCACTCAATTAGAGATAGTGGGATCCATGTGGCGTGCATCGCGTGGATGGAGGAACTTATATAACCTTCCGTCTTCTTATTACTGTGATTATCACAGTAAAAAAAAAGCATTTCCGCCATCAAAAAAGCTTCAAATTTACCAGCAAGAAAACCTTAATACGTCAAAGGTAACCACGCGTGCGTCTTTAAAATTTATACCATGGTCCGTGGATTATCTGACTTCACCTCCGATCTGACCGAGGATGAACTCCGTGAGTTCACCTAGGATTATTATATTCCGATGGCGCTGCATCCGGTGGTTCCAGATGCGGAAGCGTCCATAGCGGATTTTCCTGAAGGGAAGGTTGGGGTATACACACGTTTCTTCGAATTTGCGAATCAGCATGTGCCCATATCATTATTCCTATGTGTTGTGTTAAATTATTACCGTCGGCACATATCCCAGCTGCACTGCATAGGTGCGGCCAAAATAACAAACTTCGAGGTGAATTGTCGTCTTCTGGAAATTAACCCAACTATCAAACTATTCCGTGCCTTTTACCACACAACGTGGTCAAATGGTTGGGTATTATTCGCTAAGCGTGCTGGAAGACTGCACTGTTACACTGAAAAGTTGGACGCGCTTAGGAACTGGAGGGAAGCGTTTTTCTGGGTTGATGAAGCGTGTTTCCCATGGCGCTTCGACTTCTACACCCAGGGTTCACTAACAAAGGATGAGCGCCCAATCCCTGGATCCTACAGCGCCGAGGACGCGGATACGATAAACGCCAACCGTATTCCAATCAGTTCCTTCCCAGAAGAATTTTTGGTACACATGGGCATAAGCCGTAATTATTTTGGTAGACCTGATGAGGTGCCAATCTTCTTAGGCGCGGATAGCCAGGGTGGGTGCTCGTCCTTTTCACAACCCTTGTGCTTTATTAATGTGAGCCTTTCCTTTCATCTTTATAATTTTTGTAACCTGTTTGTTGTGTGTTGTTTGTTGCGCAGAGATGGATATGTTCAGGGTTGTTCAGTCAGCGAAGCCGCGCCAGGCAACAGTAGGGGCGCGCCCACTGAGAGAAGGGGGAAGAGCCCATCATGGCAGCAACTGCCGGACGTGTCATGGAGCTGAACCTGGAAGAGGCTGGGAGCAGTTGTCCCACTGCGTTGAAAGTTACCCCACTACAGAGTGTGCCGAACCCCGGGGTGCCTTCTCCATTGGTGGAGCCGTCATGCGTAGATATTGAAGAGGAGGAGGAGGAAGTAAGCCAAAGATTGGAGCGTAAGAGAACGCGTGGTGGCGACGGCGCAAGTACCTCCAGGAAGAAGCGTCCTGTCGTTCTTACCGTGGAGTTGTCGTTAAGCGATGTCGCATCACCCCCCCCCCCTTCCGCTGATACCGCTACTCCTCAGTAAGTATTATTTGCAAAGTCTTTGTCGCATTCCCTCTGATGTTATGAAACAATCACTAATCCGCTTGTATGTGTGCAGGTTTGAGCACTCTGTAGACTCACCCCCCCCTCCCCTAGCCTAGTCCAGTGCGTGCTGAATCTTCTGGGCCAAAGGGCCAAAGCGTTGAGCCATTGGCCTCTGGGGATGCGCCAATGGATAAGCTAGTTGAAGATCTGGAACTGGCTACTGCGCACCAATCGAAGTTGGTTGCGCAACTAAGGGCAAAGTACTCGGGAGAGAGTAGTCAGAGCGCGGAAAAGGACCAACACATTGCGTCGCTGGAGGCTCGTTTAGCTAGTGCCCAAGCTGAGATAGAAGCGGCAAATGCTTATTCTAAGAGGATTGCGGGAGAGAAAATGTCCTTACTGACCCAAATAAGCCAGGAGCGTGCTGCAGCAGTAGAGTACAAGGCTTCGTGTAGCTGGGCCCTTAAATATCTGGAACAGGGTAAGAAAGATTTGCTCTCGCAGTTAAGGGATTTTGGTGCTATTGTGGGCAGTTCATTGGAAGCGCAGGAGATGAAGTTGCGCAAGCTCAGCTTGGAGTATGATGAGGAGTTATATCCCCAACTCTTGTCTACCATCGCTGAGCGCAGGTGGCTCATAGGCCATGGTCTGCGACTTGCTGCACTCAACACCTTGGAGTCGCAGGAAGTGGTTGATGCTTTCGGGGGAGTGGTTGAGTTCGCATTGGCGCGGGGTAAGGCAGAATCCGTTGAGGAGCTTCATGAGGTGGATCTTTTAAAGGTGCCTGCTGATAAGGTACCTGGTTATAATGCGCAATCATACGATGAGCTGGTAGCTGCTATGGAAAAGATGAAGTCATTGGAGCTTCCTTTGATTTCTGAGTTAGAGTGCGACCAGGATTATCCGATAGGGGTCATTATGGAGGGGCTGACCTTAGCTCGGCATCGTGGTGAAAATGTGGAAGCACAGTTGGACCATTTTCTGAAACCCGATGAATCTCAACTCCAAGTGCCTGTATTTGCTCGCCCCAAGGATATCTTGAATCCCTTCGCTTTGGAGAAGGAAGTGCCCTTGAAGCAAGTGTTAGAAGCGCATGCTACAAGACTTGCCAAGAAGGAAAGGATTAAAGGTAAGGCTGTTTTGTGCGGTATTGGCGCTGCACATCTCCCCAGATCTGACGGGATACCGGTTAGTGTTGCCACGGTATCGCGCAAAGATTCCAACCTACTAAAGAAGTTGAATGAGGTAGGGGACGCTGCAAGCTGTGTAGGAAATTCATCTCTTAGACGTTGTAATAGTATGTAGATAGTAACTTGTATTGTAAACATCATTTTGTAAGCACGCATGGTACTTAATGGAACATTATTTTTGTGGAATGGTGTTGCGACTTATAATATTTGCACTTAGTTACTTGTCTTTCCATAAAAAACATGTGTATTGTCTAAGAAGCAAACTGTTGTATAAGCGCGGATAATATAGGAAATTCATAATCATGTATGAAAATCACGGTATACTTAAAACATAATTTCTAAGTAGTTGTATCATAGTCGTGTATGGTGTGATATGCAGCGTACTGTGAATATCATATCAAAGAGTCAAGTGTCTTAATTCCTAAGTTGTTAAACGCGCACCGTATGCATAGTTGCGCACCCGTCGTGGGATGCGCACCAAAATTATTCCAACGTCTTGAGAACAAGGTGTTTAACAAGGATACGTGATCCAACGTTGATGGGTTTGCAACCCTCTTACTCAACGAGTTATTTAGTAGGTTTACTCATCCTTTAACCATCGTGGGTTTATTTAAATGCATGCACGCCATGTAGGCAAAAGATAAACCATGTTAAGACATAAAGTATATAGAAATAACAAATGGGAATATGTCACAGAGTTAGCTAGAAACCACGACTTTTTGTTAAGACTTGCAAGTTTTTGTGAAAAATAAATAAGATATTGCCTAAGTAAAACAAGATGTAAATACACAGATAATTATTGGGCACTTCACTAAAGTGCGGGAATGTCCGTGTGCTGGGCCTTAGCCATTCCTAGAGATAACATCGCTTGAGATTGCAAATGTTCCATGTGCGCGGTAGTTCACGACCATCCATGTCTCGCAGCTTGTACGCGCCTGTTCCTAATGCTTCAGTAACTGCATAGGGTCCTTCCCACTTCGGTCCAAGTTTTCCTGTGTCTTCTGCATGGCTCGCATCATTGGCGCGGTATACGAAGTCACCTGGTCTGAAAGAAACACTTCGCACTTTAGCATCGTAGTATCCCTTCATTTTTGACTTCGATCTTGCTTCACGTATAGCTGCGCCCTCGCGTCTTTCTTCCAGTAGGTCTAAGTCGATACGCCGCTCGTCATCATTGGTTGCCACATTGACTTCAGCAGTGCGAATAGTTGGCATCCCAATTTCGGCTGGTATGACGGCCTCTGTCCCATAGACTAAAGAAAAGGGAGTGTCTCCCGTGCTAGTTTTGATTGAAGTGCGGTGCGCCCACAGAACATGCGATAATTCTTCTACCCACCTTCCTTTGTGCTTGTCCAGACGTGCTTTAATTCCTTCGCCCAGACTTCGATTTGCACGCTCTACTAAGCCATTGGTTTGTGGATGTTTAACCGATGCGAAGTGCTGCGTGATATTCAACTTCTCGCACCAGTCCTTGAAGGGATTGTCACAAAATTGTTTCCCGTTATCCGAGATGATTTCCTCGGGTAGTCTGAAGTGGCATACAATATTTTCCCAAACAAAGCGTTTGACCTGATTGCCAGTAATTGTTACAACTGCTTTTGCTTCGATCCACTTAGTGAAGTAGTCTATGGCCACTATGAGAAACTTCAATCCTCCTACTGCGACGGGGAAGGGACCTGCAATGTCAATACCCCACTTGTAGAATGGCCATGGCACCGTGATAGGCGTTAGCTCCTGTTGTGGTTGGCGTGGAACAGGTCTATGAACCTGACAGTCGCCGCACTTTCTTATCAAGTCCCGCGCATCACGGTGCATGGTGGGCCAATAATATCCTGACCGTAGAGCGCGCGCCACCACAGACCGTGGTCCCGAATGCATGCTGCATGAGCCGGCGTGGATTTACCTGAGTACATAATTTACTTGTAGGGGACCGACGCAGCGGAGCCATGGTTGCAGAAAGGAGCGTCGATATAGCACACCGTCTTGAAGTTCAAACCTCTGTGCCATGCGCCGTATTCTTCGAGCTTCCGTTTGCTCTTGGGGCAATACGCCCTTGCTTATGAATTCCATTATTGGGGTCATCCATGTAGGTCCTTCCTCCTCTATTACTGTGTATATTTCCATTTCTGAGATGGACTTGCTCTTCAGCGTTTCCACCAATACTTGTTTTGACAGGTTTGGAAAGCTTGTGGATGCAATCTTGCTTAGCGCATCCGCCTTTCGATTTTCCCCTCTAGGGACTTGCTTAATGGTAAACCTGTCGAAACTCTGAATTAGTGATTTCATTTTATCTAGGTATTGGATCATGTTTTTTTCCTTAGCCACGTATTCACCTAACACATGGTTGGCTACTAGCCGAGAATCCACATTTGCTTCCAGGTTGCGTATGGCCATTTGAGCTGCAATGCGTAATCCGGCAATTAGGGCTTCATACTCTGCCTCATTGTTTGTCGCAGTGAATTCAAAACGCAGTGCGTAAGTGAATTCTATTCCTTCTAGGCTTGTGAGTATAAGGCCTGCTCCTGATCCATCCACGCATGAAGATCCGTCCGTGAACAAGATCCACGGGTCTTGTAGTTTCTTCTTGCTTGGCGCTGGTGCATCATCAGTGTCTGGTTTTTCAACGATGAAATCTGCTAGTATCTGCCCTTTTACTGCAGTGCGTGGTCTGTAGGAGATGTTGTGCTCACCTAGCAACACACTCCACTTCTGCAGTCGCCCTGATGCATCGGGTTTGGAGATAATTTGCTTGATTGGTTGGTCTGTGATCACTGCTATGGGGTGCGCCTGGAAGTACCTGCGCAGCCGTTTGGCGGCGAATACTAACGCCAAGACCAACTTCTCCATTGCGCTGTAATTAATTTCTGTTTTCTTCAGCGCTATTCTTACAAAGTACACAGGTGTTTGTACTGAATTCCTATCCGTCAGCAGTATCGCGCTGACTGCTCCATGAGTCGCAGGTAAGTACATAATTAATTCTTCCCCTGGTCGGGGTGCGACTAGTGTGGGAAGCGTTGCCAGGTGTTGCTTAAGCTGTGTAAAGGCTTCTTCCGCCTCCGTAGTCCAGCGAAAATCTCCCTTTTTATACACTTCTTGAGTGTTTTGAAGAGAGGGAGTGACTTGTCTACTGATTTGGACAAGAATCTATTTAGGCCTACCAGTTTTCCATTGAGAGATTGGACTTCCTTCAACGTGCGCGGTGAGGGAAGTTCGATGACAGCCTTAGTTTTTTCTAGGCATGGTTTAATGCCATCAGGTTCTATCAGGTATCCGAGAAACATGCCTTCTATAGCGCCAAAAGTGCATTTCTTAGGATTTAGCTTCATGTTGATCTCTTTGAGAGTCCTAAATGTTTCCTTAATGTCGCGCACCAATTCCTCCTCAGTATGGCTTTTTATGACTAAGTCGTCAACGTAAACCTCTAGATTGCGGCCCACCTGTTTTTCAAATGCATTATCTACCAACCGCTGGTAGGTGGCGCCTGCGTTCTTCAAGCCAAAGGGCATTTTAGTATAGCAGTAGACACCTTGGCTTGTATGAAAGGCCGTTTTTTCCTCATCTTCCTTAGCCATCTGGATTTGGTGGTATCCTTTGTATGCGTCTAGGAAGCATTTAAGTGGGTAACCACACAAAGACTCTACCTTCCAGTCTATCTCCGGTAGTGGGTAATAGTCTTGTGGACATGCCTTGTTGAGATTTGTGAA
Source organism: Chrysanthemum makinoi (assembly GCA_910596185.1). NCBI lineage: Eukaryota > Viridiplantae > Streptophyta > Magnoliopsida > Asterales > Asteraceae > Chrysanthemum > Chrysanthemum makinoi. The sequence goes on along the minus strand of OU343217.1, from coordinate 49,766,517 downwards.
GTTCACACACATCCGCTAGCTTCCGTCGCTCTTCTTCACCATTACTGGGTTGGAAAGCCAGTCGTGGTAGTAGACTTCTCGCATGATACCTGCCTTCACAAGTTTGTGTACTTCTGCCAGAATTGCTTGCGCGCGCTCTGGAGCTTGGCCGCGCTTCTTCTAGCGTATCGGTGAGTATCCTTGTCGGATTCTCAGCTTGTGTTCTGTGATTGAGCGTGGTACCCCAGTCATGTGTTTTGGCTTCCATGCAAAGATATCCAGGTTCTTTTGCAAGAGTGCGCACACAGCTTCCTTGCCGTTATTCGACAGAGATCCTTCGATCGATACTTCTTGTTCTGGGTAATCAGGGTGGATTGCAACCTTCAGGTTTGGAACTTTGGTTGTGCGCTGCTCTGGAATTGGTGCCATCTCACATGTAATCGTGTTACATTCTCTATGTGGTACAGTGGCGTTGTAGAAAGTAACGATACCACCTTCCACTGGGAATTTGAGCATCCCATGTGCTGTAGACGGTACCGCGTGTATGGCTGATATCCCTGGTCTTCCGATAATGCCATTGTATGGCGAAGGGGATTTGATCACCATAAAATTCATCCAGGCTGTCGCGAAGTGTTCTTTGTTACCCACACTGACTAGTAGGCGTATTTTCCCCATAGGCCATATCTTTTCTCCTATAAAACCAGCCAGCGCTGTCGTGACAGGGCTTAACTGACTACGTATCTCAGGTCGCAGTCGCTTGAAACAGTGTTCGTACATTATGTCTGCCGATGCTCCTCCATCAACATACATGCGGTAGATATCGTGACCCCCCGCATTAATTTCGATGGTGAGTGGCTCTACCACTGTGTTGTCTGCAGTCAGGGCGGGGAAAGAGATTTCACTTCCATGGGAAAATCTCTGGCTGACCTTCTACTTGGTTACCCGCTGCCATGATTGTATCATGTAGATGGTGTCAGCCTTATCTTTGGGTGCGACATCCTTCTTGTTCCCGGTTTTTTGCTTATCTTTTCCTTCCTTAATATTCTTGACTAAATGGTCCAATCTGCCTTCTTTTACCAATTTATCAATTAGTTGGCCCAATTGGACACACTCATTGGTAGTGTGGCCCTTCTGTCCATGGTAGTCGCAGTATCCGTTTCCCACGCGCTTATCTTCTAGGGTACGCATCGGCGGGGGCCTAGGGAAGTTTGCGCCTTCGGTTGCGAATATCTCCTTTGGAGTTTTGGTTAGCGGTGTATATTTGTCATTATCTCGTCCGCTCCCTTGGTCGCGGTAGTTTTTTGTTACGGTTGCTACTCTGGTCAGTGGATTGTCTCCGGGACTGTTCTTGTGACCTATAGTTTGAGTAGCCTTTCCTTCTATCCGCCGTGGCTGCTTCTCCTTGGATAAAAGACCTTGTCCATTTCATAAGTTCATCAAAGGACTGGGGGATCTTGTCATTTAACCTTTTTATGAGTTCTGGGTTATTGATCCCATTCATAAACCCTGAGATCTTCAGTACTTCTAGGCATGCTTTAACCTGTATGCACTCATCTTTAAAGCGCTCCATATAAGCACTTGTAGATTCCCCCTGGCGCTGTTTTACTCTGGCGAGTTCGACAGGGTTTTTGGCGCACTTTTTCCTTTGAGTGAAGTTCAGGCGAAACACCTTTCGCAATTCTTCAAAACCGTCTATGCTTCTGCGTGGAAGCTTGCTGAACCAGTTTCGTGCATTGCCCACTAATGTGGAGTTGAACATATGGCACCACACAGGCTATGGCCAATTTTTTATGGTGGCCGCTGATTCGAAAATTTTTAAGTGATCATCTGGATCACCTGTTCCATCATAGGTTTTCACATTAGCGGGCATGCGCCTTCTCTTATTCTCTGAGAAATCACTAATGCGCCAAGTGAACGCATCCACTTTTTGGTGACGCCAGGGAAGAGATAGATCTTCCTCCCCCTGGTCGCGATATCTTCCTCTGGACTTCCAGTGTCCTGTTTCACTATCCCCATTGTCCGAGGAATCACCAGAGAACGTGGTTTCCCTTTGTCGGTGCTTGCGCCAACCGTCTAAAGAGTCTTTAGAGGATGAACTTCTTTTCTTTTGGCGCTTACGCCTACTATCTTCGGAATCTGAGCTTGAAGGGCTTCCACTGGGGGAGCGTCGTCGTCCCAGTCTGTCATGGATCTTGCGGCTTCCATGCCTATCGTGGATATTGGTACGCCGTCCTTCCTCTTTAGATTCTTCCAGGTATTGCAGGTCAGCTGCTGCATCATCCTCAACTCTCTTCCCTATCCTGGTAAACACTGGAGGTCTGCGGCTATCTTTCCCGCGCCTCTCCTTCTGAAGGTGCGATGGAGATACCTCGTACTCTGTGTCAAAGTTTAGCCTGGATTTCAAGCTCTGACTTGACCTTTTCTTCGCCTCCTCCTACATAAGGGCGGCCAAGGCTTCATAGTTTTGAGATACGAAGTCACCTGGTGCTAACTCAGGCGTAACCCCTTCCAGCGCTAGAGCATCTGTTTCGACATCTGGGCTCCGGTTTCATATAGGCGCGCCTGGCGTTTTTGTGAGATCTTTTTCTGGTAAGGGAGTGGTGAAAAGGTTACGTGGCGGATTCTCCACGTTGGTTGTTGTTGTGGTGGCATGGGTTGTCCCCGTGCGCGGTTCCACTATTGGGAAGACCAGATCTGAGCCTTGGTTTTTAGCCATGCTGGTTGTCCCAGAGGCTTGCTTGGAGGCTGATCCGCTCTGCTGTTTCTTTCCTTTTAACTCGCCATGCGATCGCTGGTTTTGGTTTCCTTGCTTCGTCATTCTAGTTCTTAGTGTTGGGTCCCACGGATGGCGCCACTTGTTGATACAAAAGTTGGGCGTTCCTTATTTGGGTTCTGATTCCGTATCAATTAGATCTTAATGCTTGAGACCTGCGCACTAAGAAAAAAAAGACACCGTTAGACTTATCGTGGGATTGTTTCCCATGATTATCCTCCGGCGTGAGAGTAAGTAATCGGTTTAGGGTATAGTTGAGAATTAGGGTTTGTAAATTGTACCTTTAATGAGGGATGGGATTCCCATTATATACACACGAAATCCTTGTTGGTTTCGTGTTCCCCAACCTTCGGCGTATCCCGCCTAAGTCGGTTGGTAAACAATTATCTCCAAAGTTAGGAGATATCCGATATCCTATTCCATAAATAGCTTTGGGTTTGGGCCTTCATGAGCCCAAACACTTATAGGCGTAGCCCAGTTCGCACTGGGCTCGCTAGTATCGGTCCTTGGTCAGGTTCGTGACCCGAATATAGACTATACGTCATCAGTAACTTAAGCAATGTAAATGAATTTGATATACTTGGGCTCGTAATAAAATGATGTGCAATGTATTCTACCCCATAGGTTTGAAATGAAATATAAACTTGAATAAAACGGGGCTATGAAAACTCACTTGGTACAATGACTATGATGGAAAAAGTGGATACACTGAAATGAGGCGCAAATTCTCTAAGTGCAACCTATTATGAATGATATGATCTAATATAAGTCATGATTTAATGTTATGCATGCAAACTCATATGATATCCATACCACTTGTGCATTTTGAAAACAAAGTTTATCGTCAAAATATATGTTTATGACATCTTGTCAAATTATAAAATACTTTACGCTTATATATAATGATACAACATCCCACGATAGTCGTTTAGAAATAGAACAAGAATTTATAGCCTTTTCGTCGTAAAATAATACACTTTGATAATTCATGAAAATGGCTAAGTTTGAGTGACAGTATATTATTCGTTATAACTTCTCTTGACAAACGGTTGAATATTTTGGAAACTAGGTTAGGTGAACTTACTTTTACTTGTTGACATCGTTTTCTAGAAACTACTCTATCGATAAGAAAAACGGCTCCAAACATGGTCACTTGCGATAACCATTTTGGTCTAGTAGAAAATATATAAGTGTTATTACTTGTGTAAAATAGTTACGATAGCCATATTTAAAACGCGTGTAACTTAGTCGTTAAAGCTTGGTTTTCTACGTTTTATATATCCTTAGTTTCGCGTTAAAGTATACTAATATATTTTTGATAAATCGACTCATTTAGATAATGCTTAAAACTCATTTTTGCCCCTTAAATAACCCTTGACAGCTTGTATTTTTCAGAAAATTAGTTTTCGTCGTTAAACTTGAAAATAGCGTAACTTCTTCGTTATAAATCCGTTTTAACCCGTTCAAGCAACCACGGTTTCATTTTTAAGTCTATTTTCTGAATATCTAGCCCAAAATAATCCATGACCTGTCGAAATTTCCATATTTTATAAAAACGGACAGCAACTATATTTTTATCGTCTAACTTGATTTTTCTTGCGTAAATCTTGTTCCAACCATTTCAAATCAACACCAAATTTATTCTAAACGTACCATACACCTTCTTAGGGTGTCATGGGTTCCTAAAATTTATCAACAATGATAGGTTTCATGGGAATAATTATAGGATAGTTTAAACTCATAATAAGTACTAAAAACAAATAAAAGTGGTATAAATATATATGATACTTTCATGTTTTTCTAACTAGAATGAAAAATAGCTCAAGTAATATTAGGAAAGAGTAGTAAAAATATTTAGAACACTTACTAGTAGTATGATGAGGTTTAAGTAACTAGGTACCTAAATACTTCTTGGTTTTTATTTCAAAACCTAAAAGAGAAGTAAACTAGTGTTTAATTATCACTTGATTCTTGAAAAATCTTATGTTTCTTCTTATGTTTCTTGCTTGGCCGAACCTCAACAAGGAGATGAGAGAGTTTCAAGTTTTCTTCACTTTTTAGTATGTGTATGTATGTTTATTTTACTTAGTACAAAAGATACATAATACACCTATACAAGAAATATCTAACTATAGTGTGTATGTGTACACTTAGGTGTAAATTTCAATTAATGAAAAGGGGTGACTAGGGGGGGGGGGTCGGCAAGGGATAAATTGGGAAAGGGTTTGATGAAAATTGAGGAATAAATGTATTTTATGTTATGTATAATGTATATTTTGTAAATATAATTAGGTATTTAGTGTAGCGTTAGCTAGAATTCGATTTTAACGGAACAAAATAAAATATATCGAAGTCATAAAAATTATAAAAATGTATTTCTCGCAAGCATCGGGTGATTATATAATTATCGAATAGGATTTACGAAAACCGTCGTAATTATATATACATAATAATTTTCATACCAAAATAAATTCAAAACATCGGGTAAACTAATAATATAATTTTTATAGCATTAAAATGAGTATAAAAATATATCAGTATAATTGTTGGAAGTGTCAGATCAATTATTCAAAATAAATGATCGTGCGATAGCGTTTATTTAATAGAAAAATATACGTTAATGAAAAATGCAAACCCATGCATGAACTAATATGAAAATGATGTTACTGATGATATGTAGACTAACTCTAGTCTATATGTAATGTTTTCAATGATGTTCCATGAATACGCAGTTTAACCCTCAAGGTTACGCGTATTTGATACTCGTAAACCTAGTTTACGAAAAATGATGAATAGTGAATCATGAATAGTAATTTTTCTCCGGGAATGAATAGTGTTTCATGAATAGTAAAATTTTGAAATAACTTCTCAAAGTCGCAAACTGACTTCAAAAACGATGAATAGTAAAATGATGAATAGTAACTAGTGAATAGTAAATTCCCGAGATGAATAGTAAAATTTTCAAAGTTTGTAAAATGACCTGAAATTACGATTTGTCACATTCGCCCACCCAAAAAGGAATTCAGTCCCTGAATTTAGTTCATGTTGGTTTCTCAGGTTTAGGGTTTATGATGAATAACGAGGAAAAAAGACATGAAGAAGTGTCGTTACAGCTATCTATGATTAAGAGTGTATAAACATCGCGATAGAGAAAATATTGGAAGAATCTCCCATGAGTATCACTTTGACTTTTTGGAATATGTGAAAATTTTTGGTTGCACTAAGATTTATAAATAACTGATCCCCACATATCATGATCCCTCCAGAATTAGACATAGTTAGCTAGGCTATGTATAATTAAGGAACGATAATGTGACATTCGGTTTAGTTGTTATAACTCTCAATGTTTAAATAGATTTAAACCATGTCGTTAAAATGGCAGTTAAGGTGAAAGGAAGTAAAAAATTTTGTAAGTGATAACAAGTCAGAAAGGAAAGTAAAGTACGATAGATGAGAATATTTCACAACAAGTGGTTTATCAAACAGTACATAGTCTTAAGTTTTAAAGATCCGAATACTAGGGAAGACATAAACTTAGTACGACATAGTGCATAAGGAAATAAGACTGTTAATTTCTAAACTTCTTCAGTCTGCCGCATTGTTGATACCCTGGTGAGCTTCTTCTTCTTCTAACATATATGCTTTCCCATGAGCACCTTCAACTTGTTGACCTTGGTTTTGGGGACATTGGTTCCGATAGTGTCCTTGCTCCCCACATCCGAAACATGTAATTATGGATTTACCTCTACAATCCCTGGCGAGGTGTCCCAGTTTTTGACACTTGTGGCACTTGGCAGGGCAAGGACCTGAGTGATGAAACTTACAACGATTACATAATGGGTGTGTTCCAGCATAACCTCTGCCTTCTATTAGTGCAGTAACATAAGCCATTGCAGCCTGTCTTCTATTTTGTTGTTGGTGATGGTTAGTGTTACGGTTTTGGTTGTCATTATTATAACCTCCCTGGTCGTTTTCCCATTTCCTTTTGTTGTTGTTAATTTGGTTGTCATTGTTGTTGTTGTTGATGGTGTGATTGTTGTTATTATTGTTGTGGTTATTGTTGATAATGTTATCCCTCTTCACAACTTGATCCATGAGTATTTGAGTTATCCTGATAGTCTCTTCAATTGTTTGTGGATCGAAAGAAGTTACATCTCCTTGAATACTTTGTGGAAGCCCTCCAATGAAGTTTTCCAGTAGTTTCTCATTGTCCGAAACCATAGATGGACATAAAGCAGCCAACTCTTGAAACCTTCTGATGTAGGTCTCGATGTCATAACCAACAGTCACTAACTCATAAAATTCCGTTTCCAATTTCTTCACCTCAGTGCGCGGACAATACTTCTTAGTCAACAACCTCTTGAATTGATCCCATGTGAGCTTGTAAGCATTTTCCATACCAATAGGTTGTGCATAAGAATTCCACCATGACATTGCCTCATCCAAGAGTGTACTAGAGGCGAACTTCACTTTGCTGTCATCTGTGCAATCGCATAGAAGAAATACAGACTCGATCTTTTCGAACCAACGGATCATAGCAGTGGCTCCTTCTGTGACTTTGAACTTTGGGGGATCACCGCTCTTAAAGTCCTTGTATGTACAATTTCAAACTCCATACCTTCCTGCAACCCCTGCAGCAGTAGCAAGTCTGGCAGCTTTAGCAGCCACGGCAGTAGCAGCTACTGTTGCTCGTTCTTTCTCTACTGCCCTAGCTATACTATCCTCTACATACTTTTGGATAGCAGCTTGTGTCATAGCTGGTGGAGCTTTCTTTGGCGCCATAACTCTTCAAAATAAGAGAAAGGGTGAGACGTAGCAAAGTCCTATGGTAATAATAAGCGCTCTAAAGAGATGCGATATGAGGTGATAAGTTTGAGGTTATTTTTCAAAATGATAGACGAATTCCTAAAAGATGGTGTTGGAATCACTCCTAAACAATAATCAAGTGTTAGTAATTTATATGTGATAGTTAGCTTAATTATGGCCTTTATGTTTATTATTAGCCTTAAGCTTATGTAGAAGGCCCATGAGCTTAGGCCCATGTCCAATAAGGAAAAGGATGGGAACTAGGAGTGTTGCCCTAGCTTCCCTCCTATAAATACCCCTTGTAAACCTTCATTTGAAGGTTGGTTGTTCAATTTATTTCCTTTCACATACTCCTACGCATAACCGTTTACTTTCATATGTGTGTGTGTGTGTTTGGATAATTATTCAATCGCCTCTCTATCTTTCTATTAAGCTTTTGTTGTAAAACTAGTGACCTAACAGTGGTATCAATCGCCAAATAGTTGGGTGAATCGCTATTTTGTTGTTTTGAAGGTTTTTGGTGTTACGCGTAAAAGAGGTTCCATCTTTGATTCCCTTAAAAACGTATTTTTTACACTTTTTATTCCAAAATTCTTGTACTTTCAATGTTATAAGGTGTTAAACTTACTGTTTTTTGCAAAAAGTTTTGAACTTTATGCGTGGATCATTGTTTTTCAACTAGTTTTTTGAACGAGGGTGTAAACCTACTCGTAACCGTTTTGAGCGCTTTGGATCATCAAGTTTCACACTTTTGTGTCATTTTGGTGTTATTGAAGCTATTTCATCACACAAAAACTGGTTTAGAAACATCTTTGGGCAAAATCATTTTTACGAGTAAGATTACGCGTATCAAAACCCTAATCTTACGCGTAACTTTACCCGTGGTTTGATCTTCAGTTTCGTGGTTTACTCCGTGTTTTCTTGCTTGGATAAGCCTAAAAATATGTCGACTTTGGATATCTTTTGCACTGTGATAGTGTAAAAGATCATTTGGGATAAAACCCTAAACTTACGCATAAGCATAAAGCTTACGCGTAGAAATCCTACGCATAAGATTTATCTTTCGCCTAAGCCTTGTCTTACGCCTAAGGTAATCCTACGCATAACTTTCTACGCCTAACTTTGTGTCTACGAATAACTTTAGTGCCTTTACCCTACTTACGCGTAAGCTAAATCTACGCGTAACTCTTGATTGTTACGCGTAACTTTGGTGTTTTTACGCACAAGTCCTACTTGGTTTATTGTGATTTCTACGCCTAAGGATACTTCATCAACAAAGGTTCATTCGACTACAAAGATCCATATTTTACCAACACAAGTTTTCAACATGTCACAACCACCATACTCTAACTATTTCCCTTACACTTATTCTCAACGTCAACAACAACAACTAACTCCACAACATCAACAATGGAATCAAAAACAAGCAATTTATCAACAACAATTTAATCAATAACATACTCCACAACTTGCCGCAATTCTACAACCTCAAATGGTTCAACCACCACCAAGTCTTCAAGTTCAACCCTACACAAATGACTTCAATCAACATCCATCAAGGAACACTATGAAGGAACCCACTTGGTTTGCAAAGATGTGTGAAGCTTTAAGCAGCCAACAATCAATTCATGAGGCTGGATCACTTGATAGACCTCCAATGCTCACTCCAGGAAACTACAATCAATGGGTGATTAGGTTCTTTAGGTTTTGTGATATGAAGAAGCCACATGGAAAGTTCTTAAAGAAGGTTATCTTGGAAGGTCCATTTCAGATGCCTACTGTCATTGTACCCGGCGATCCAAATGCTAATCCACCAAGAGATGAACAATCAAACATTGCTATTGTTGCTGACCTGAATGCAGAGGAACTTCTACACTATGAAGCTGATGAGCTTGCAATGCAATATATCCTTTTAAGATTACCCAACCCAATTCTTTGAAGTGTTGATGCTTAAAAGACTGCAAAGGAAATGTGGGAACATATTCATCTTCTTATGGTAGGATCTGCACTCAATCAGGAGGATATAGAATCCAAAATTTACTTGGCTTATGAACACTTCATGATTGAACCTGGAGAGACACTTGAGTCTTATCATCATCGATTCTCAGACATCATAAATGATTTGGATAAAAACAACATCTTCATGCCAAGAATTGCCGTTAATACTAAGTTTCTGAGTAGTCTTGGTCCTGAATGGGAGAAGTATGTCATTTTTCTCCCTCAAGCGAAGAACATGCATCATTCTACATACGGATTGTTATACGATTACTTGAAGCCTCATGAAAAGGAAGTTGATAGGGAAAGGATTCTCCGTGCTCAAATTGCCTCACCTTCACAACCGGAAAATCAACAACTTGCCTTGTATGCTCAAAACAGTTATTCTCCTCAACCAGCAACTCAACCAACTGCTATAATCACACCATATGATCCTTCACAACCTCAATCTCAACAAACTCAATTGGTTCCATACAACAACAACAATGCTCAAGCACTTATCAGTGAAGCTAATGAGGAATCTGATCCATTCGAAGCATTGCAACAAGGATTTGCTATGATTGCTAATGATTTTAGTCGTTATACCAACAAATCCAACAATCGTATTCGTTCCTCATCTAACACAAGGAATCAAGCTGTTGTGAACAATGGACGAGTTGAAGTTCAGAATCGTGGTTATGGTCGTCAGATGGGCGGTGGTCAAGGGTTTAATGCTGTGGGTAGGAATAACAATCGAGCTCAAGTGGTGGAACAGGGAAATGCTCAGAATGGGTTGAATGGTCTTCGATGCTACAACTGCAATGAGAAGGGACACCTGGCCAATGCATGCCCAAAGCCGAGGACAAAGGGCAGTGCTTATCACAAAGAGGCTCTTCTTTTGGCTCTCAAGGATGAAGCTGGTGGAACTCTCACAGACAAAGAACAGAGCTTTATGTAAAATGCAGACTCAAATGATGATATGGAGGATTTGCAGGCCAATGCAGCTGTTATGTTGATGGCTAATATGCATGAGTTACACATGAGTGACACAGGCCCAGTGTATGACACTGATGGCTTGTCTCAGGTACCTGAACAAACCATATTTATCTCTGATCTAATATCTCCGCCAACATCTGAATCCGGCAAGGCTCAAAATGTTCAAAATGAGTCGTCCACATCTCATTCCAACGATTTTCAAATAGACCACGTAGTTATATTTGACGATCAAGATGACCTTATGGTTTCCCTTGATAATCAAATTGACTCCGTGGTTATACTTGAGGATCTAAGTAATGATCATGTTGTGACTCACGTTGAACACACTGAACTTTTGCCTCATCCAGATTTTGCTCGTTTAATACAAGACCAACAAACCATAGTGGAAGAATGTCGTGCCATTAATCAGGACTTGAAAAGCAAAAATGCACTGTTAACCAAGGATTTTGAATGTTTACAAAAGCAACTCAATTTTTTCAAAACTCAAGAAAAACGTGAAAAAGGTTTTGAAGCAGCCTTTGCTAAATCTCATCAAAACGAACAATATTTAGAGAGACAGATGCGTGATCTAGCCGCCTCGAAGAATGCTTTGTTGTCGAAATAGAACAACTGAAACATGAACATAAAAGCAAATTAACGCTCTCACCTTGGAAAATCAAAAAGCTAAGGCTGAGTTGTTAACTTGTCAAAACAGTTCTCTGCATACAAAAGCATTCAACGAAACGAATAGATGATCATCTTGAAGAAATCATCGGCTTGCAAAACAAACTTAAAGAGTTTAAAAGCTGTTTTACAAACATGGCGAGTCGGTCACACCTATTGAAAAGTTTACTTTAAAACCCAATCCAAATGGATATGGACCGAATCTTGCTGATTACATACCTAAGCTTTCAACCAAAGCATTCAAACCAAATCCTGAAGTTTCCAAAGGAGAATATAAAATTGAAAATTCTGTTATGAGTGTTGTTGAATATCATCGTCAAGAGGAATTAGATGCAGAAGACGAGAGTCGATCCAAATTAGAAAATGTTGTTTACAACAAACCTTTTAACTATTCAAAAGCGGTCACTTTTGTCACACCAAAGGATTCTTCTAACACACCAAGGATTATCATAAAAACGTATGAGTCTTCTAATGTTAATCCCAAACCAGATTATGCACAAACTTATGGTCATTTACCTTCCATCAGTGAAGTAAACTCAAAACCTGAAAATCGCAAAATTCTTAGATATTTTGACCTTTTCATGGCTGACCTCAAAACTTTACAACATGAGATAGAATATCATTCTGAAATCAAAGTTCAACATTTTCAATCGCCTCTGGCGGGAGAACAAAGAGACATTTTTCAAAAAAATCTTTTACCAAATGTTAAAAATTTGAAAAGTTGTGCATTGTCTTGGGAAAGGGACTTTCATAAGGAACTTGGATTGATGAAGGTCATTTTCGAGAAAACAGAAACATCTATTTCTAATACTAAACGTAAAAAGAAACTGTTGAGAAAAGATGTTGATCGACTCTTGGAAGATGTCATCTGTGCTGATGTCCATAATGCTGTGTTATTGAATTCTTTGTCATTCGCATTTGATTAGATCTCTGCTGATACTGTTGATTATGTGGTAAATGTTGAGAACACTGATAATGTGCTTCAGATCGAGTCCTTGAAAGTTGAAAATAAACGATTGTCAAACGAACTTTCAAATGCAATACGTCGTCTTAATTGGTATAAAAAAGATATTCACGATCAACAACTTGCTTTTCAACACAAAATCGCTATTATGCGTGAAATTCTTCCACGATCCTAAAATTGAGCAACTAGATGATCAAAACGTGTCTTTTAAGTGTCAAATCTCAAAATATGAACAAGAACTTGTAAAGTTAAAAAGGAATATGGTGTCATATTTGATTTACTCAAAAAGACTCGTGATGGAGCATCAAATGAACTTGATCATTATCTTGCACACACTAAAGAAGTTATGCATTTTACTGGAAATATTCGGTCTGAAAATCAAGATCTGATTCACATTATCTTCAAGTTAAGAGAAATGTTAGGCAAGTATGAACAACTTCCACCTACCGTGATTAAGAGAATAGCCCCAGTAACACTTTGTAATCGTGAACCTAGAATCCCTACTGCCAAATCACAAGTTGCTAACGTGCCTTCTATCAAAAGCAGAATATTCGATCCTTTTTACCAACACAAATTTATCAACATGTCACAACCACCATACTCTAACTATTTCCCTTACACTTATTCTCAACGTCAACAACAACAACTAACTCCAAACATCAACAATGGAATCAACAACAAGCAATTTATCAACAACAATTTAATCAACAACATACTCCACAACTTGCCGCAATTCCACAACCTCAAATGGTTCAACCACCACCAAGTCTTCAAGTTCAACCCTACACAAATGACTTCAATCAACATCCATCAAGGAACACTATGAAGGAACCCACTTGGTTTGCAAAGATGTGTGAAGCTTTAAGCACCTAACAATCAATTCATGAGGCTGGATCACTTGATAGACCTCCAATGCTCACTCCAGAAACTACGATCAATGGGTCATAAGGTTCTTTAGGTTTTGTGATCTAAAGAAGCCACATGGAAAGTTCTTAAAGAAGGTTATCTTGGAAGGTCCATTTCAGATGCCTACTGTCATTGTACAAGATCCAAATGCTAATCCACCAAGAGATGAACAATCAAACATTGCTACATTTGCCACTGAATGCGAGGAACTTCTACACTATGAAGGTGATGAGCTTGCAATGCAATATATCCTTTTAGGATTACCTAACCCAATTCTTCAAAGTGTTGATGCTCAAAAGACTGCAAAGGAAATGTGGGATCATATTCATCTTCTTATGGAAGGATCTCAGACTCAATCGAGAGGATATGGAATCCAAAATTTACTTGGCTTATGAACACTTCATGATTGAACCTCGAGAGACACTAGAGTCTTATCATCATCGATTCTCAGACATCATAAATGATTTGGATAAAAACAACATCATCATGCCAAGAATTGCCGTTAATACTAAGTTCCCGAGTAGTCTTGGTCCTGAATGGGAGAAGTATGTCATTTTTCTCCGTCAAGCGAAGAACATGCATCATTCTACATACGGATTGTTGTACGATTACTTGAAGCCTCATGAAAAGGAAGTTGATAGGAAAGGATTCTCCGTGCTCAAATTGCCTCACCTTTACATAGAAAATCAACAACTTGCTTTATATGCTCAAAACAGTTATTCTCCTCAACCGGCAACTCAACCAACTGCTACAATCACACCATATGATCCTTCACAGCCTCAATCTCAACAAACTCAATTGGTTCCATACAACAACAACAATGCTCAAGCACTTGTCGATGAAGCTAATGAGGAATCGATCCATTCAAGCATTGCAACAAGGATTTGCTATGATTGCTAATGCTTTTAGTCGTTATACCAACAAATCCAACAATCGTATTCGTTCCTCATCTAACACAAGGAATCAAGGCTTTGTGAACAATGGACGAGTTGAAGTTCGAATCGTGGTTATGGTCGCCAGATGGGCGGTGGTCAAGGGTTTAATGTTGTGGGTAGGAATAACAATCGAGCTCAAGTGGTGGAACAGGAAATGCTCAAAATGGGTTGAATGGTCTTCGATGCTACAACCGCAATGAGAAGGACACTGGCTAATGCATGCCCAAAGCCGAGGACAAAGGGCGTGCTTATCACAAAGAGGCTCTTCTTTGGCTCTTAAGGATGAAGCGGTGGAACTCTCACGGACAAAGAACGAGCTTTATGGCAAATGCACACTCGGATGATGATATGGAGGATTTGCGAGGCCAATGCAAATGTTATGTTGATGGCTAATATGCATGAGTTACACATGAGTGACACAGGCCCCGTATGACATCGATGGCTTGTCTCGTGCACCGAACAAACCATATTTATCTCGATCTAATATCTCCGCCAACATCCGAATCCGCAAGGCTCGGAATGTTCAAAATGCGTCGTCCACATCTCATTCCGACGATTTTCAAATAGACCACGTAGTTATATTTGACGATCAAGATGACCTTATGGTTTCCCTTGATAATTAGATTGACTCCGTGGTTATACTTGAGGATCTAAGTAATGATCATGTTGTGACTCACGTTGAACACGATGAACTTTTGCCTCATCCAGATTTTGCTCATTTAATACAAGACCAACAAACCATAGTGGAAGAATGTCGTGCCATTAATCAGGACTTGAAAAGCAAAATGCACTGTTAACCAAGGATTTTGAATGTTTACAAAAGCAACTCAACTTTTTCAAAACTCAAGAAAAACGTGAAAAAGGTTTTGAAGCAGCCTTTGCCAAATCTCATCAAAACGAACAATATTTAGAGAGCAGATGCGTGATCTAGCCGCTTCAAGAATGCTTTGTTGTCAGAAATAGAACAACTAAAACATGAACATAAAAAGCAAATTAACGCTCTCACCTTGGAAAATCAAAAAGCTAAAGGCCGAGTTGTTAACTTGTCAAAAACAGTTTTCTGCATACAAAAAGCATTCAACGAAACGAATAGATGATCATCTTGAAGAAATCATCGGCTTGCAAAACAAACTTAAAGAGTTTAAAACTGTTGTTTACAAACATGGCGAGTCGGTCACAGCTATTGAAAAGTTTACTTTAAAACCCAATCCAAATGGATATGGACCGAATCTTGCCGATTACAAACCTAAGCTTTCAACCAAAGCATTCAAACCAAATCCCGAAGTTTCCAAAGGTAATATAAAATTGATAATTACTTTATGAGTGTTGTTGAATATCATCGCAAGAGGAATTAGATCGAGACGAGAGTCGATCAAAATCAGAAACTGTTGTTTACAACAAACCTTTTAACTATTCAAAAGCGGTCACTTTGGTCACACCAACGGATTCTTCTAACACACCAAGGATTATCATAAAAACGTATGAGTCTTCTAATGTTAATCCCAAACCAGATTATGCACAAACTTATGGTCCTTTACCTTCCATCGGTGAAGTAAACTCAAAACACGAAAATCGCAAAATTCTTAGATATTTTGACCTTTTCATAGGTGACCTCAAAACTTTACAACATGAGATAGAATATCATTCTGAAATCAAAGTTCAACATTTTCAATCGCCTCAAGGGAGAACAAAGAGATATTGTTCAGAAAAATCTTTTACCAAATGTTAAAAATTTGAAAAGTTGTGCATTGTCTTGGGAAAAGGACTTTCATAAGGAACTTGGATTGATGAAGGTCATTTTCGAAAAGCGAAACATCTATTTCTAATACTAAACGTAAAAAGAAACAGTTGAGAAAAGATGTTGATCGACTCTGGGAAGATGTCATCTGTGCTGATGTCCATAATGCTGTGTTATTGAATTCTTTGTCATATGCATTTGATTATATCTCTGGCGATCGTTGATTCGTGGTAAATGTTGAGAACACTGATAATGTGCTTCAGGTCGAGTCCTTAAAAGTTGAAAATAAACGATTGTCAAACGAACTTTCAAATGCAATACGTCGCCTTAATTGGTGTCAAAAAGATATTCACGATCAACAACTTGCTTTTCAACACAAAATCGCCTGGCTATGGAAAATTCTCGATCCTAAAATTGAGAAACTGGATGATCAACACGTGTCTTTTAAGTGTCAAATCTCAAAATATGAACAAGAACTTGTAAAAGTTAAAAAGAAATATGGTGTCATATTTGATTTACTCAAAAAGACTCGTGATGAAGCATCAAATGAACTTGATCATTATCTTGCACACACTAAAGAAGTTATGCATTTTGTGGAAATATTCGGTCTGAAAATCAAGATCTGATTCACACTATCTTCAAGTTAAGAGAAATGTTAGGAAAGTATGAACAACTTCGCCTACCGTGATTAAGAGAATAGCCTAACACTTAGTAATCATGAACCTAGAATCCCTACTGCCAAATCACAAGTTGCTAACGTGCTTCCTTCTACTGAAACAGAATAGTTCGTCTTTTCCAAACGTCCGCACTTCACGTACCTAGGAGCACTACATAGAAGAATAGGAAGTTGCGACCTAAGAAAAGATCAATAAGGAATGCTAAAGTAGAAGAACACCCTAGGACTATGAATAAGACTCATGTTGCTTCCACTATAGATATTAAGGCCCCGCAAATGTAATAGAAATAGTGATGTAACGAATGCTAAACCGTTAAGTACTTTTGATATTCACCGATGCACCTTGTGATTTTTGTCGTAAAAGTATGAATTCTGATTGTCATGATAAATGTGTTGCTAAAGCTATCATCTCTCGCTTAAGGAATCCTAAGAACCGGAATACCTCTAGGCCCACTAATCTTTCTAAGTTTGTGCTTGGTAGACCGCCATCTTTAGATTCTAAGAAACGCATTGCTGTCCCCTGTAGCTCGATTTCACCTCCTAGGAATATCGTACCACCTAGTGCATTCACTAAGACTAAAGCAAATAGTAGTTGGAGATGGCAGAAATGGATATATAACACACTAGGATTTAAATGGATACCTAAAGCTATTGATGTGTGTATGTCTACTATAATTGCTCCGAAACCCTCTAACATTTCAGGTTCCACATCTACTTCTATTCCATCGTCGCCGTATAGATGCATCGTGTGTAACGGTGTCTGATCATTCTGGATTGTTGATAGCGGATGTTCCCGACACATGATAGACAACCTTAAACTGTTATCAAACTTTATTGCAAAGTTCATTGGCACCGTGTGTTCGGGAATGATCATTTTGCAGCTATCATGGGCTACGGAGACTATATCAATGGGAACATCGAAATTAGCAGGGTTTACTATGTGGAAGGCCAAATCTGCTTTTCAAGAGGTCAGTTTTGTGATGGAGATTTGGAGGTTGCTTTCAGGGAGAAAAATTGTTTCATTCGTGATCTACAAGGAAACGACCTCATGTTTGGCTCGCGTAATTCAAGTCTTTACACTATCTCTATGCAAGACATGGTTGCTTCATCTCCCATTTGCTTACTTTCAAAGGCAACATCAACAAAATCTGGCTATGGCACCGCGCTCTCACATCTAACCTTTCAAGCCATCACCAACCTTGCTCGACACAAACTAGTTGAAGGACTCCCACGATTTTGGTATTCTAAAGATCACCTTTGCTCAGCCTATGAACAAGGGAAAAGCACTCGTGCTCATTTTCCTTCAAAGGTGGAACACAGCTCTCAAGATGTGCTTCATCTTCTTCACATGGATTTGTGTGGCCCGATGGCTTGCGTAAACGATCAATGGCAAACGCTACATCTTAGTAATTGTTGATGACTATTCATGGTGGACTTGGGTCTACTTTCTTCGAAGCAAAGACCAAGCTCCACAGATGATCATCACCTTTCTCACGAAAATACAAGTTCACTCAAACACCGTCGACAAATCGAATCGCATAGAGGCAATCTGAATTTGTTAACCAAACTCTTCGTGAATTTTATGAGAAAGTGGGAATTCAAAGATCGGACATCTATTGCACGCATACCGTAACAAAACGGAGTTGTTGAAAGACTAAACCGAACGTTAGTGGAAGCTGCAAGAACAATGTTAATCAATGCTAAACTTCCAGATTACTTATGGAAGTTGTATCTATGCATGCTATACTCAAAACCGTTCTATGATTACAAAGCATACAACAAAACACCTTTCGAGCTTGTCACAGCGAAAAACCGAATCTAAAACACTTTCATGTATTTGGATCTCTTTGCTATCCAAATAATGATCGTGATGACTTTGGAAAGCTCAAAGCCAAAGTTGACATTGGAGTCTTTATTGGATATTGTGATAATTCTAAAGGTTTCCGAATCCGGAATCGTCGAACAAAGGAGGTTATGGAAACGATTCATGCTCATTTTGATGAACTTACGGAAATGGCTTCGAGTATAACAGCTTGAACCGGTCACAACCGCTTAAACTTCCCCAAACCCCATCATCACCAACAAAGCCCCCACCACTCGTCAACAAATGGAAAGGTTATTTGTCCTACATTCGCTGGCGATATTGATGAACGTGCTCGGTGTATCCGGTTTCCTCACGCTCAACCCGATAATACTCATATACCTGATACACCTGCTACAACAACTACGGTTGAAGAAGCACCACCGGTTGACTCTACAACAACAGTTGAACAAACTGCTTCCAACAATGATGAATCGGCTGATGATGTTCTGAATGAAGTACCCCCACCGGCAGATTTTGATCCAAATGCGTTCTTTAACCCGCTTGCTAATGAGATCGCCGCACGGATGTCGCTGAATCTTCAACAAACCATTTGAATCCTCAGAATCTGCACAATGTATACCAACATCAACCCTCCACACATAGATGGACAAAAGACCATCCTCTGGAAAATATTATTGGCAACCCGAATCAACCATCGTTACGAGACAACGTCTTCACACAGACGGTGAACATTGCATTTATGCACTCACCGCTCGCCAATCTGAACCTACAAACATTAAAGACGCAATGACAAAAGACAACTGGATTGAATCCATGCAGAAAGAACTCAACCAATTCAAACGTCTTGAAGTATGGGAACTGGTTGAAAGACCAACAGGGGTCTTCGCCATTGGTCTAAAATGGATTTGGAAAACAAATTGGATGTCAAGGGAACGTTATCGAAACAAGTCACGCCTGGTGGCTAAGGGTTATCGACAGGAGGAGGGTATTGACTTTGAAGAATCATTCCTCCGTTGCTCGGCTTGAGGTCGTTCGGATTTTTCTCGCATTTGCGGCTCATATGAACATCACGGTCTTTCGGATGGATGTCAAAACCGCTTTCTCAATGGACAACTTAAAGAAACGGTTTATGTCAGTCAACCGTAAGGATTCGCTTGATCCGAGTTCCCTAATCATGTCTACAAACTGAACAAAGCTCTGTATGGTCTCAAACAAGCTCCTCAGGCATGGTATGATAAGCTATCATCTTTCCTCATTGCCAATAATTTTACCAAAGGTTCGGTTGACCCAACTCTTTTCATACAATATCACGGGAAACATATTTTAATTGTTCAAATTTACGTAGATGACATCATTTTTGGGTCAACACATAAAAAGTACTCAATCGCTTTTGCAAAACTAATGAAGAAACATTTTGAAATGTCCATGATGGGTGAACTTACGTTCTTTCTATGACTACAAGTTCATCAATCACCCCGTGGTATTTTCTTGAGTCAGTCCAAATATGCCCTTGAATTGTTAAACAAATTTGGAATGCAAACCTGTGACACCTATGCCACACCAATGGCTCATACCAAGAAGCTAGACGCCGATTTACATGGGAAATTGGTGGACCCTACAAAATACCGTAGTATTATTGGGTCTCTC
This sequence comes from Chrysanthemum makinoi, assembly GCA_910596185.1. Lineage (NCBI taxonomy): Eukaryota > Viridiplantae > Streptophyta > Magnoliopsida > Asterales > Asteraceae > Chrysanthemum > Chrysanthemum makinoi. The sequence goes on along the minus strand of OU343217.1, from coordinate 49,746,635 downwards.
ATGTATCTAACGACTAGCGGACTGATATTGTCTTTGCCGTATATCTTTGCTCCCATTATCGGCCGCGACCAAGCAAACCCACCTCTCGAGGCTAAAAATCCTCCGATACATCAAAGGAACCATTAATTTGGGAATCCGTATCCGGCGATTCTCGGTTTTGAACTAATCGCCTTTTCAGACGCTGACCATGCAGGATGCTTAGACTCACGGAAATGTACTTCAGGAGCTTTACAATTTCTTGGTGATAAACTGTGTCATGGCAATCGAAGAAGCAGGATTGTACATCGCTCCTCAACCGGCAGTAATATGTAGCCATGTAAGCGTGTTGTGCTCAAGTCATTTGGATGAGAACACAACTCAAAGACTATGGTTACGTATTTGACATAATCCCGATGTACTTATCGCGACAATCGAAGTACTATTGCGATCTCGCAACTCGCCTCAAGACTGAAATCAAAGCACATCGATCTTCGATATCATTTCATCAAGGATCACGTGGAACAGGTATTGAATTATATTTCGGGTACAGAATACCAATTGGCATATCTACTCACCAAAGCCTTGCCTCCCGCTAGGTTTAATGAGTTGGTCCACCGGATTGGTATGAGGTGTTTGACTCAAGAGGAATTGATGACCTCCTAAAACAATTTTAAAACTCCGCCAAACACCAAAATATCTCTTTTGTAAATAATTTTTCAAAAACAAAATACAAAAATATAAAATCTGATAAAACAACAAAAATACTCTTCTATCTATTTTTTTTTCTTTCAACATTGCAAGTACATTTCTTCTGTCAACACTATAATCTTTCAAAATTCAGTATTTTTCCGATCAAGTGTTGAGGGGGAGAAAATATATACTTAACTGTTTCAAAAACATCCGTGTACTTGCATCAATAAACTCATTTTCATCACTTAAACTAACCCAGATACACGAATTGAGTGAACTTTAAATTTAGGGTTTCTGCGTGGTTTTTGGTATTTTCAAATGTGATTGTATATGGTCAAAAAGATTGTTGTGTCATGTTAATATCAAATTGAATTAATGATTTCCAGGCCTTGTAACAACCTGTAAAACACTAATTGATCAAAATTGAATTTAGGGTTTAATGTTCTTAGGTTTGGGTATTTTGATTCAATCGACTTTTGATGTTAAAACTTGGTTATTAGACTCACAACACCTAAGACCTACCGTAAAATGTTTGGTGCAATTTTATGGCTAGAAATCATATGCAATTCTTAAACTCTAGGGTTTTGACTTACGCTGTATGACTTTCTATGCAACCGAGAAATGAGTTTCATGCCATGATCTGTTTTAAAATGAATATATGTGATAAGATTATTGATATGATGATTTTATTTCAGGCTTGCTACGCATAAAACTCGTAATCAAGGTCCTTGTTACTACGCGATAAGGATCACCTTACGCCAGTAGAAAGTTATGCGAAGAGAAATCTTACGCCGTAGCTGTTACGCCAGTAAGGTTCTACAAAGGGACTACGCCAGTATCCTGTGAAGGATATGCGTAAACAAAGGAATCTACGATAAGGTCTACTCTTACGAGTAAGCCTTATGCTATAAGGTTTTATACGCCACGCGTAAGCTCTACGCATAAGGTCCCCTTTTCCTACGCACATTTCTTACGCGTAGTAAGGATCCTACGCGATAAGCTTGCGCTTCACGCGTATACTTCTCCGTTACGCGATAAGCTACTATTCCTACGCATAAGCCTTGATCAAACTTTCGTTTTGAATTGTTACGCGTGCAAACTTGTAAATAAATGAATCATAACGTCACTAATCATCTAATAATGTCACTAATAAACTTAATCGTTTGATATGTTGTGAACTATAAGTGATAACATAAACTTTAAAACTTAAAGTTAACTAACTCACTAAACGTTCACCGACGTCATTGGACTATTGGACAAACAAGTGACTTAGGACTCGTAACTCATTAACTCGTATATTCAATAATTAGACAATAAAACCACCTATTGACTAACATAATGTCTTTCGATATGTTGGTTCTTTTGGCTAATGTTATTTCAGATCACGACATGGCTGCTCAAATGAATGTGGATGCACCTCGAGGTTCTCACAATTATCGATATCTTCCCTAATGGCTATCCAAGGAAGATTGGAAAGAACAATCTAAGAGTTGATTTTGAAACTCTCACATGCTCAGAGTCTTCTTGCTTGATTGCTGTGGATATTCTTAGGAATCATCCCTACCGGAACATGCTCTCACACTCGCTACTGCTCCGAGATCTACATTCAACAATTCTCGAATTCAATGCAAAGGATCAAAGGTCAAAGTGCGTGATGTGACACTCAATCACAAACAAATCACCATCACACAAGCAAATCTATGGGCGGTTCTTCTAATTCCTGAAATCGAGCCAACTGACTTCTATGCCACACCTACAAGAGACAGCTTCGAAATTCCTGATTGATATTGGCTATGATGAAGCTTCAGGAATAATCACTAAGCACTCTCATGTGGAGCTTAAGAACGTTCCTCAACCGTGGAGAACCCTCTACATCATCATTACCAAATCGTCCTCGGTCGTGATAGTGGGTATGAGCATCCCAAGCTCATAGAACTACAAATCTTATGGTCATTAATCAACAAAAAGGACATCGAAATTGAAGCTCGATCCATGGGAAGACATGATGTCATTTCTCAAGAAACTTGGCTCAAAGATTCCCTATGTCGATACACAAAAATGTTGATCCAGAGAGCACTTGACTTCATCCCGATATTCCAAAGAGGCTCAATGACCCAGACAATCACGATATGTTGACGTCCGGCCTACCCTATCACGAATCAAGGAATCGCCAACAAAGAAACAAGGTGTCTGTGTTACCCGATCACCTTCTTGACTAATGAAATCAAAAAGCTCGAGACATACAAAAGGTATATGGTAGCAGTAAAAGAAGGCAAAGTTGGTCATCTCGATGATAAGTCTTCTGGTACACCTATAAGGAAAACAAGAAGAGGAAGTGGAGGAAGTGCTGCAAGCACTGAGAGTCAGAGGATGTTCCCCAAAGGAATCCTCCACGAAGAGGACAGTTCGCCCGCCCAGGAAGCCGCTCCTATTCCCGTATCCAAGCCTCGAACCGCAGAGAAAGCTAATGGACGAGGACTCGAGGGTACCGAATCGATAAAGAGACTTTCTACTCAAACCGCTGAAGATGAAACTACAACGTATCTAAACCTCCTAATCCTCCACTACCGACAAGGAAAAGGGAAGACTCAGTTTGTGCCGTATGAAGAAAGCTCAAGCTCGAATGAAGAGCAACCGGATAAATCATACAGAAGAAGTTCAAATTCTTAGACTCCAACACGCGGGCACAAGAATTTGCTAAAGTACAAATGGGTGGCCCCGGAGGGTCGAGTGGTGGAGCTCAACCTTCACCGATCCCGATGCGGTTAATCAACCCGATAAGGATCCGTGCCACCACCTTGGTACAACAACAAACACGCAGTGGAGGACACTTTGAAGAAACAGAATCTGAGAAGTTAGAGAAGGTAAAAGCTGATGAAGAAGCTGCAGCCAAAGCCAAAGCTGATGAACAAGCTAAATCTAGAAATGAAGAAGATGTTGAGTATGATAAGTTTCTTCTCGATAGTCCTGTACGTTCAAAGGAAGAAAATTCTGAGCCACCAAAGGACCCGGACTCTCCTCACATCTCATCATCATCGGATTCATCTTCTCACTCTTCACCACCACCATCAAAGAAATCAACCAAATCATCATCCAGATCAGTAAAGAAGCCAACTCCATCTTTGATCTCTCAATCAAAGAATCGAATTGTTAAAGCTGTAAAAAGAGTCAGAAAGAAAGACATGCTCTATAGAAAGCTGAATTTCATTGCCGATCGATAACGATCTTCATGATGAGACGGACAAGATGAAAGTCGAAAGGAGTATGTACGAAGCTTATGAAGGATGATCTTCAAGGGAGCATGGATGAGATGATAAAAGGATACTCTCACAAGTTCCTAATGGAGGACGTTCCGAAACTGACAAAGGAGATGTATACCGCATAATTATCCAAATCTCTTACACTTAGCCAAGCAAGCCATGAAATCAACTCCGATGAGTTTGAGCATCAATCCAGTTGAAACTACAATCTTCTCGATGATGAATTGTGTACCGGCTGGTAGCGAAATGTCGAACGCTCTACAACGCTTGCCTCCCATGAAGCTAAACTGTTTGAAGCATTGCCGGAATACCAACTCAAGTCATCATTCAGAGAAGAGGTCAGTAAGCCTAAGCGTTCAAGAGATGATGATGATAAAGATCAGGATAAAGATAAAGAGCCCAAATGCTCAAAGAAGTCTGGTGAATCATCATCTATTCAGTACTCGATGCAACCTCCACCCCAAAGGACTCCTGCTCAACAAAGATCCTCTCCTCCCTCTTCTGCAGCTAAACCTCAGGATTCTGAGTTACTGCCCCAGACTCAAAAAACCGGTGACCACTTTGAGTATACTGGTGGTGACGATGAAGAATACCATGAGCCCCAACAACAACCCGCCTCTCCCGACAAAGTTCAGAAACCAGAATCCTCATCTAGGCCTAAACAAAAGAAGAAGAAGGCGCGTATCATGGCTAGATGAAGATAATACAGAGGAATTTGAATGGTTCTCTACTCTTGTTAATTCCACTCCCTACCCTGCTGAAGGTCAAGATCTGGTAGACGGTAATACATTAGAGCATGCAAAGATACTGCAAGAAAAATTCCGAGTAAAGAAGATGACGAAATTTGAGTTGCGACGAATCAAGAATGAAGCTTTTCAACTGTGGAAAGATAGCTCAAAAAGTGCCATCGAGGTCGAATATCACCTTGAAAACATTGCTCGAGCTATGTCTAATAACATGGATTGGCTCAACCCAGAAACAAACATCGACTTTACCAAGCGGGACAACCCTCCATATTACACCGACTGGTCTAAACCACTACCAACGATCGGCAACCAGAAACCAGCCTAGGATCCCATTCAGATATTTCTTCAACAAAGACTTGAATTTCTTCTTCACGGTGGCGATGGTTCAAGGAAATACGCTACATCCTTGACACTTCCATTCCCAGCAGCCCGAATACTCAAACTATATAGCTATCGAGGAAAGAGCTAATCACTTGTTCTCCAACAAAGTGGAAGCATACGACCGAGATGCAATGTATGGGATTCATCATTGGCCGAACGCCAAGAATCTACTACGTAAGCTGCCAGTGTTCAGAAGTCTCAACATGCGTGCTCAAGACTAAAAACATCGCTGCCATCAAACACGTTGATCTTTCGTCCAAATGGGACTACACTTTTCTCAAGAAGATTGTGGTCAAAAGACAAGACGAAAGGGATTATGCATTCTCTGAAGTTGACTTTGAGAATTTGTCTATCAACGACATCGAAGACATGTACCTTGCCAAAGTACAGTGTCGTATGAGACAATTCTCCACTGAAGTACAACGTGAATTCATCAAGTCGCTCATCTTCATCGACGCATAGTGATCAAAGAACGTGTAGAAGATCTCCAGCTGGCAGTTGAATCTTATCAGGCCCGTGTCAACTTCACTCCACCGTAGCTTGATCTTCCCGACATCAACCGCTCTCACAAACTTACACTCATCAGCAAACCATTCGGCGTCGTTTACCTCAGTGAACTTCAAAGAAATTGCTTGATGGCGTGCAGAGATCTTCACAAGTTTGGAGATCACACTTTAAAGATGGTTAGGGACGGATTGGCTTACCGGTTGAAGGATATACATCAAAAGATTGGGTCTCCTAAGCGATGGAATTCTCAGGATCGAAGGGATGTGAAGAGGATCCTCACGATGATTGATGAACGGTTGTATAGAAGGGATCAGTTCAGAAGATTGGAAAGCTATGTTGGTGGTCGACCCAAGATTAACATCACCGGCTTTCAACGCCCGATTCATACCCCCTGGCAACATCTTCGACTACCGGGTACCCTTGAACCGCTTTTCATTATAACTTTGGATGTATGATATATTATGTCTATGGCTTGTGCACACATTACAGTGTACAACCCGTACTTGTAAATAAAGGACCCTATGGTACGCTTCAGTGCCACAATCCTTATAAAAGGAGCGAAAGCTTCTTACTTTTGAGTAAAACATATCAAACCTTTCATTTTTCAAGGTTTTGCTCAAAAGAACAAGTACTTTCCCTTATGATTTTCAAAATCTCAACCGTTTATATCACTTGTTGAGGGGGAGTACTTGACTTAAAACTTTGTTCACAAATTGTTCACAGTGGTCATTCTTCCCGCAACACTCGAAATGGTCATATTTATTCCCAACTTTTCAAAAATAACATTTTATATGCCATTTTTGAGGGGGAGAAAAATACGTGATAAGAAATATGTTGTGTTTTGCTCATGAATTCTCGAGCAAAAAGACTTCAACCCACGAATTGACAAGATCTTAACTGTTAGTAACTCGAAAAGACTTGTCTGGGACGGGTAATAATTTCAAGCGAGTTCGCTAGTGATGTAAACGTGTCTCGCAAAGGACTTGTCCGAGTAGAATGTACCATTCGAGAAACTCTTGGTAGACATGAACCTTGATGGGTTTGACAACCTCTCAGGGTTGTCCACACCTTCAAGATAGTTATTAGAGCTAGTTGTCACCTAAAAGCTGACAATGCAACTCTTTAACTATGCCACGTAACCGTGTCTCGCGGGAGAATGTCTATCTTGAGTCGATCAATTCAAAAGTGCGCACTCTTTCCTCACTGTGCAGATTCCGCAAAACTCTTAAGCACATGTGGAGGGGGAGTATTTCTGCTAAAATATAAAACTCTCACAGTGGTTCAAACATGTTTTTCATTTACAAACCCTTTGAGAGATTTTCTTCAAAATGGTTTTATGGCAACATAGGTTAGTCATGGAGTAATAAGGTGATTAAGGTTAGGAATAACCGTCCTATGATCCGCCAGAGCCGGAGGGATCTACCCAAGGACACTACCAATAGTTAGAATTTAGAAGTCCTTAGGTATGATTATAAAAAGGAGAAAATGAGAATCGGAGAAAGAAGGAGTTGAAGAATTAAAAAGAAAAGCAAAGAAAAGGGTGAAAATAAATAGCCCTCCAGATTATTCAACTTAGGCGCATAATCGGTTCAATTCATATGCTACTGGTTGTCACTAGATGACACCGGTATTGAAGATTAAAAGTCGTCATGGACCCAGTGACGCATGCACTAAACCTTCTTAGCCACTCAAGTTTCTCTCAACGAAAGCTTGTTTCATTCTCACAGGAACCCTACGAACTATCGGCTTTCTCTTAGAGATAGTGATATTGAAGAAGGAGACCCTCTCCCTAGTCTCCGCCAGAAACCAAACACACTATTGAGTCTTGAGCCACGAGATTCATCAAAAGATCTTTTAGGTACACTTGACATTTCATCACTTGGTGTTCAACAATAAGAACATCGGTGGTACGTTATCGAGTCCTTCACAGATCTTAGCAATCTGTCGAGAACATTTATGAGAGGTTCACATATGTGATCCTCAATGATTGAATGGAAACTCCTGCCAGGGTCAACATCAAACGCACCGACAGCAGGTCGCTTCGCAACTCCCGTGGATTCCGCTTAGTGGTCTCTGATCGGTCCCAAACGGTCAGGTTTATTACACAAGTCAACCACTTGTGAATGGTTAACCGTAATAAAAGTCACATCTTCAACCAAAGCAATTAAGTCCTGGAGGAGTTTAGTGTTTCCCTGGGTCGTTAAGTCCCAACGAGGTGTGTAAACTGTAATACAACGAATTCGTGATCGGGTGAATATTGAACAGAAAAGGTTATGATTGATTACACTAAGGAAATTAAATCTAATAAAGATTTTGAAGTCATTTTAATTCTATATTTAAAAACGATTAACGATTAAAATCTAAAAACGTAAAACTTAAACTAAAAACAAACGTAAACGTAAAAATAAAAAATGTGAAATCGTAAAAACTAAAAGACTCGTGAAAATGAAAATTACTCTTTAACAATTCTAATAAAAGAAAATTTTTAGAAAAATAAAATTATTTTTATGACTATTTATTTAATTATTATTAATTAAAAACTATTTTTAACTATTTAATAATACCCTAAAATATAAGAAAATATGAAATAAAGCTAGAAAAGTGAAATTATGACTTAGAAAAATCTAAAATATTATAAAAGTTATTTTAAAACTGAAAAAATATTTTTTAGACTTTTTAAATAATTATTATTAATTAAAAAACTAATTTAAACTAATTAAAATTAAGAAAAATAACAAATGAACAGTAAAAATTATGAAACTTTACAGGAAAATCTAAAATATTATTCTAAGCCTGGGAAAAATATAAAAAGTTAAATAAGCCCACTAATAAGCTGAATTAGGCAAATAAGCAGTTTAAATAAGCACTTGAAATAAGCTAAAAGCTAACTATAAGCTACCATAAGCTACTAAAGCCTAAATCTAACCTAAAATGAGCTAATGCAACTGATTGGGAAGTAAAAGCACAAGCTACAGAAAAAAAACTCGCGACCAGATTTTAATAACTATAAGCCAAACGGCCTCTAAGGCCCTACTTTAAGCACTATATTAAGCTATCTAGAAAAATCACAAAATAAAATAAAAAAAATACCTAGCTGTGGATCACCAACCAAAGATCTTGTATCCCAAATTTCAGCTCAAATGGACTTATAATGAATCTGTGAAAATTCCACAAAGTTTGCAAAAATCACGCAAAAAACAATAACCAAACACCCTTTGACAGATTTTAAGCACAAAATGAAGCGTGAAAAACAGTTGATAAGCAATACTAAATGATGGATGAGCAAAAGAGAATTAAAATAAGCTAACTACCAATGGATTAAACTAAATGAACAAGGGGAAAAACAGTTGGGAGTAAACTGTGCTAGGGGAAATCCTAAACTAGTAAAATGAAAAAAAAATAAGCAATAGAAAAGCATAAATAAGCACCTAATTAGCCGTGATTGAACTAATCCTAAACTAATACACCGATAAGAACTTAAACTAACCTAGATTAAGCCAAGAAAGCACCTAATAAGCACTAAAAGAAAGTGGTGAAAGCTGTAGTGGTTGTTTTTGTCAGAACAGTTCCCCAAACAGCCTACATGGGCATGTTTTGGCTCGAAATAAAGGGCCTTCTATCCTAAAATCTAAGGCATGAACATGCTAAATAAGAAACCTTGACATATCTAACATAATGAGAAACCAAATTGGATTACAAAATGAGCTCATATGAAGCTAATTGGGGTGAGATGGGACAAAAAAAGTGTGGTGCAGGGCAAGTTGCGGCCCACTGAATGCTTGTGCAGGCAAGATTTAAACCTTTCAATGGCTAAAAACTTAAAACTGCTATAGCATGACAAGTCCTATTATCAAGCTTCAATTAAAACCAACTTTGAAAACTAAAATCTCAACTTAACTGATTTAAATGTTTAATAAAGAAACAGATAGACAAGTGGTTTGAAACATCACAGACAAATGACGATGGTAGATGAATGTTTAACACAAAAGATTGCTAAAAAAATTGAGAATAAAATGAGCATAAACTTCTTTTAACACTGGTTTGAGACCGAAAATGGGTCAAAAGTGTCTTTTGACCCACAACTACTTCTATTCCAAACACCCTCAAACATCAACAAATGAAATGTAAAACTGAAAACTGATCATGACAGATTTGAAAAGGACTTAATTACATTACATTTACCTAGTTAACAACATGAAATCAGTAAACAGCTTTGACTTTCAATTTTTGACCCGTGTTGACTTTCGTTAACTTTTCTCAAAACTTGAAATTAAGAACATGTAATCCAACAACTTAGCTCACATAAGCTTCTACAAGCTTATGGGAGCTGAAAATCTCAGATATTACAGCTTAAATTATAGAAACTGATTAGAACATTTTTTTGGCGGGAAACATAAAGAAAACATAAACCTGGAAATTGATTGAGAAATCTTGTGAATTAAGACTTAAAACAACTTGTAAATTGCACTAAACGTAAATCCCAGAAATCTTAAACATTAAAACAATTAAAACTATTACAAGAAAAATAAATAAAGGTCTAAAAACAGTGACAACTTGTTTCTTCTGTCTTCTTCCTCTTTTATAGCTTCACAAAAGCTCTTCTCTTCATTCTGGCCTGATTGGTTGAATTGATCTTGGCCATTGATTCATGAATTTGGCGCGATATAGCCAGTTGGGGTTGATTGCTTGTGAAGGGAAAGGGCATTAAATGCATTTTGGTGTGTTGTGGAGGAGTGATAAGTGGTGAGAGTGAGTGGAAAGTAGGTCTGGGTTTGTTAAGTAGCAGGGGTGGAGGAGACAGTGGGGAGGAAAAGGGTGGTTTGTTTGACCGGTTTTGACTTGGGGATATTAGGCAGGGGTCAAGTGGTATATTGGCAGGGTCAAGGCTCAAGGAAGGGTCAGGGTCCAAAGGTTTGTTTGTTTAATAATACAAGGACCATTTGTATTTCGATTCTGAGGGACCAAAATGCAACTTTCCCAAACTACACAGGGGTGATTCCTGCCTTATCCCAATAATCCAGGGACCATACATGAGATTTCCAACAATAACATTTTCCCAGGGACCATTTTTGCAAATTCTGAAAGTGCAGGGACCAAACTTGTAAAATTTTGAAACTTTTCACCAAAGGATTAAATATGACAACATATGATTTCAAAAGGACCTTTGGTGACTTTTCTTACAAAACAAATGCCTAGGGACTAAATTTGACAAGTTTTGAAAGTTGAGGGACTGAAACTGCCAATTATGCAAACTTGATACGTTTTTTCACCTGATTTTAAACATTTTGCATCTGAAACATATAAAATGCAATTTTGAGATATTTTCAGTATTTTGATGCATTTCTGAGCGTTTTTAAATGTTTTGCTGTTCAGATTTGACCAAAAATGATGAGTATTTACACACTCATCAATCCCCCACACTAAAACATTGCTAGTCCCTAGCAATCTTTTGAGAAAACTTAATGGATTTGAATATCTTTACCAAAAGCCATTACTTCTGGAGTATCCAATTGTTTCAGTTCAAGTAAGAACCTTGGTACAACGATAACCAAATGATTTTGAGCAAATCACCAGCTTCTAACAGATTTGATTTGTCTTTACCAGAAGTCGTTTGCTTCTGGACTAGCCAACTCTTAGATAATATATACTATCTTTGGTGAGCTGATTACCAATTATGGTTTTCCAACTGCCTTTACCACAAGCCATAAACTGGCGGGCTAGCCAACTCTTCACTTTTAAGGATATGGTGAGTCGAATACCATACAATTTTGGGCAAATTGCAAGCCATCAACGGATTTGAGATATCTTTGCCAAGAGCCGTTTTTCTGGATTAGCCAATCCTTTTGTTTATTAGACATGGCGGATGATAACCGAAGTGAGTAAGTGCAGAACACTTACTCCAAAAAAAAATTTGGCCAAAAATGGGGGAATTGGGTGGTGTAATTACATGATAAAATTCGTGAGAATTCCCCCCCACACTAGAAATGAATATTGCCCTCAATATTCAAAGTACGGGCGGTTATGCCGAAACATAGAACGTAAAAGGGAAATACTACGGCCATTATTTGAAATTTTTGAAAAATCTTATATACAACATGGGCAACTCCCCACACTAGGTGGTACACACGGTGAAAACCCATGTTTAACTACTATGTTTGATTACCGAGTCGCTAGCTTGACTCGACCCCGAATAAATTTGTTCATGGGGAAGTAAGTGGAAGAGACAATCTCCATCGGACTTTCATTCAAGATGTTGGTATAAACATTGAAGTACGTGGAAAGTTCCACCAATCGATGAGATATGAGGACCCGCTCACAAATGGTAAATGAAAATGCCAGGGTCAAAGATAGTGTCTTCATTCCCGAAGGAGTGAAGAAGAGAGGAAGTCACCAGGTAGGTGAAGAAAAGAAGGAAAATCATGATGACGATCATGATAAGATCTTCTTCCACGGATCAAGTGCGTTGCACTCGTTTGGATTTTATCGGTTGAGCTCTTTGGCTTGGAAAGCATCTCGGGATGGAGGGTTGGAAAATTTGTCATAGAAATACAAACTCTCATGATTGAGAACTTTTCCCCGATCATGATTTTGCCATCCAAGCAATCATACTCCGTGGAGTCATGATATGAGTGAGTTCACCGGCGAACTCCTCATGAAGAGAATCATTCACATGATGAATTTGTGAACTTGTTCCATTGGACTCACACTATCCTCAATCTGAGTATCAAAGAGTGGATTCTCAGAAATTAAAGTGAATTCAGAGTCGAATTCAAATAGAGGATTGGTGAAAGTAGTTTGAATGTTTTAGGAACAAAGTGATCAACATTCTCTATTGGACTGTTAGGGTGAGAAGTGAGTGAACGATCATTATAAGGGAGACTTTCAATCTCTCCCAGATCGTCTTCGAAATCAAAGAGACCATCATCACTTCCCGATGAAAGTGGATTGATGTGAGTGAGTTCATCGGTGAACTCCTCAAGAAGATGATCAACATCAGATTGTGGAAGTGATGCCTCAACATACTCGATGTCTCCATATGATGCACAATCTTCGCTACAATTGAAGAAAGTCTCAAAATGATCTTTTGAACACTCAAGAGGGGAAGAAGAATCACACATATGATCAGAAGTTCCCTGTGACTCTCTCGGGATTGGGACAAGGTTCTCAACACTAGACTTTATGACTTCGTCCGATTCCTTTTCGAAAATGTCAAGATGCTCTCCCCCATGTTCAGAGAGAAGTAGAGTCGGTGTGATAGCAGTTGTTTGAGATGGAATCTCAACTGATATCAACTGACTGAGAGAGTTGAGAAATATTCTTAAAAGGATAAAAACTCTCCTCGTCATCATCATATAGAGTCTTTAAGAAATTGGGAACGCTTTAGAGCTGCATGCTCTAGACTAATAATTCTTCCTAGATTTCGAGCCTCTCGTTCTTCAGCTAGCAATTCTCCTATGGTTTTCTCACCACTCACTTGATTCTTAAAGTTTTGAATCATATCATCAAGTGTTTTCTACGCGTTTCAAAATCTTGGGAAATTTCTTTAGGCAATCCAGGTGGAGTTTGAACCGTATGGTGCTGTGGAGGTTGGAAATTGTCAAAACCGAAAGTATAGTAATTTTGATTCCACGGTTGACATTGAAAATTATCGTGAGGACCTCCATTACCTCACAACAGTAAAACTGTTGAGCCTGGATTGGCGAATTATATGGATATTGGTAATAACCAAAGTTCTGAGCATCACCGGAAAACTGTTCATAGACAAACGTGTTTCCGGATTGACACTCAAATCCTTGGTGAGGACCCCCACAAAATTCACAGCAGTTATGTTGATTATATGAAGATAAGTCGGGCTGTGGTGGGTAATTGGAAAGTTTGAGGGGTCGTAAATGAGTTGATTAGGATCATAATCAAATGAATTCTCGAACCACAAAACAAACAACTCCCGTTCGAATATCATTACCACACTGTAACACCGCTACACCAGCGACATGGTGAACCCAAAAGAGGCTCACCACAACCGACACAAGGAATAAACGATTCCATTTGAGAGTTATGAGAAGGAATCGGTTCATTCAAAGAATCAACAAAACCAACATGGTGATTCAATGACTATCAAGTCTCAAGAACATTTTGAAAAATCCGAGGTGGGACAAGTGGTGTGCTGAGAGCTAGCAATTTCCACCACCGTTATGGTCTCGGTTCAGGTTCTGAGAGAAACGTGAAGATTAGGCAAGTCATTCTTGCTAGTCACCCGTCTAAATTCTGCATGATTGCTTTTAACCGTAAATTGTGAAAGTTTAGGATCAATTTTAGACGGCTTAGGAGCAATTGAGGGTTAGATCTTTGGATAACCGTAGGTTGGACGTATTTAGCACTTCCATTATCAGAGGGAAGTACCTGGTCCTTTGTCACCCCGATTTCTCGTTCCATTTCCCTACGCAGAATTAATGGATCATCACGAACAACACGAATTCTGGACATTTGTGATAAAGTATGAAGTTTTTCAAATTCGTTCCAGAATTCGTCGTAGTCGAGAGATTCCATGAGAATAGAAGAAGTTAGAATCAAAATGGAAAAGGCAAAAGGATAAAGAATCAAAAAGGGTAAGAGGGTAAAGAGGAATATTGTTGGTATTTTTGAAAAACATTTTGTAAAAACAAAGAATGAAAATATTTTGGGTAATCGATTAGTCAAACGAATTAACTTCACGATAATTTTGGTTTTATATGAAAATAAGGAAATATGGACAAAGATGGTAAATATACAAAGGGTGTATATTCAACAATCACTAATGCTTCAAATTGTAGTACGCAGTAACACCTCCCGGCAAATGGCTGTGGTTTTGATCGGTCCCAGTCGTTTATTACACAAGTCAACCACTTGTGAATGGTTAACCGTAATAAAAGTCGAATCTAGAACCAAAGCAATTAAATCCAGAAGAGTTTAGTGTTTCCCCAGGTCGTTAAGTCCCAACGAGGTGTAACCGTAATACAACGAATCAGGATCGGTGAATATTGAACAGGAAAAGGGTTATGATTGATTACACTAAGGAAATTAAATCTAATAAAGATTTTGAAGTCATTTTAATTCTATATTTAAAAACGATTAACGATTAAAATCTAAAAACGTAAAACTTAAACTAAAACAAACGTAAACGTAAAAATAAAAATGTGAAATCTAAAACTAAAAGACTCATGAAAATGAAAATTACTTTTAACAATTCTAATAATAAAAGAAAATTTTAAGAAAAATAAAATTATTTTTAAAACTATTTATCTAATTATTATTAATTAAAAACTATTTTTAACTATTTAATACTACCCTAAAATATAAGAAAATATGAAATAAAGCTAGAAAAGTGAAATTATGACTTAGAAAAATCTAAAATATTATAAAAGTTATTTTAAAACTGAAAATATATTTTTAGACTTTTTAAATAATTATTATTAATTCAAAACTAATTTAAACTAATTAAAATTAAGAAAAATAACAAATGAACAGTAAAAATTATGAAACCTTACAGGAAAATCTAAAATATTATTCTAAGCCTGGGAAAAATATAAAAAGTTAAATAAGCCCACTAATAAGCTGAATTGGGCAAATAAGCAGTTTAAATAAGCACTTGAAATAAGCTAAAAGCTAACTATAAGCTACCATAAGCTACTAAAGCCTAAATCTAACCTAAAATGAGCTAATGCAACTGATTGGGAAGTAAAAAGCACAAGCTACGAAAAACTCGCACAGATTTTAATAACTATAAGCCAAACTACTCTAAGGCCCTACTTTAAGCACTATATTAAGCTATCTAGAAAATCACAAAATAAACTAAAAATACCTAGCTGTAGATCACCAACCAAAGATCTTGTATCCCAAATTTAAGCTCAAATGGACTTATAATGAATCCGTGAAAATTCCACAAAGTTTGGCAAAAATCACGTTGCAAAAACAATAACCAAACACCCTTTGACAGATTTTAAGCACAAAATGAAGCGTGAAAAAAATTGATAAGCAATACTAAATGATGGATGAGCAAAAGAGAATTAAAATACCAATGGATTAAACTAAATGAACAAGGGGAAAAGCAAATGGGAGTAAACTGTGCTAGGGGAAATCCTAAACTAGTAAAATGAAAAAAAAAATAAGCAATAGAAAAGCATAAATAAGCACCTAATTAGCCGTGATTGAACTAATCCTAAACTAATACACCGATAAGAACTTAAACTAACCTAGATTAAGCCAAGAAAGCACCTAATAAGCACTAAAAGAAAGTGGTGAAAGCTGTAGTGGAGTTGTTTGCTGTAACAGTTCCCCAAACAGCCTACATGGGCATGTGTTTTTCTCAAATAAAGGGCCTTCTATCCTAAAATCTAAGGCATGAACATGCTAAATAAGAAACCTTGACATATCTAACATAATGAGAAACCAAATTGGATTACAAAATGAGCTCATATGAAGCTAATTAGGGGGCTGAGATGGGACAAAAAAAGTGTGGTGCAGGCAAGGTACCCACTGAATGCTTGTTGCAGGCAAGATTTAAACCTTTCAATGGCCTAAAAACTTAAAAACTGCTATAAGCATGACAAGTCCTATTATCAAGCTTCAATTAAAACCAACTTTGAAAACTAAAATCTCAACTTAACTGATTTAAATGTTTAATAAAGAAACAGATAGACAAGTGGTTTGAAACATCACAGGACAATGACAGATGGTAGATGAATGTTTAACACAAAAGATTGCTAAAAAAATTGAGAATAAAATGAGCATAAACTTCTTTTAACACTGGTTTGAGATCTAAAATGGGTCAAGTGTCTTTGACCCACAACTACTTCTATTCCAAACACCCTCAAACATCAACAAATGAAATGTAAAACTGAAAACTGATCATGACAGATTTGAAAAGGACTTAATTACATTACATTTACCTAGTTAACAACATGAAATCGATGCTTGACTTTTGACTTTTACAATTTTTGACGTGTTGACTTTCGTTAGCTTTTCACCAAAACTTGGGAAATTAGAACATGTAATCCAACAACAGCTCACATAGCTTCTACAAGCTTATGGGCTGGCCTCTGAGATATTACTGACTTAAATTATAAAACTGATTAGAACATTTTTTTGGTAGGAAACTATCTAAAGAAAACATAAACACGGAAATTGATTGAGAAATCTTGTGAATTAAGACTTAAAACAACATGAAATTGCACTAAACGTAAATCCCAGAAATCTTAAACATTAAAACAATTAAAACTATTACAAGAAAAATAAATAAAGGTCTAAAAACGACAACTTGTTTTCTTACTGTCTTAACTATAACTTGCCAAGCTCTCCTGGCTCTTATCTTTCATTCTTGTACTTGAGTTGGGTTGAATTGATCTTGGCCATTGATTATCAGATTTAAGCCAAAAGATATAGCGGTTAAGGGTTGATTGCTTGTGAGGGAAAGGGCATTAAATGCATTTTGGTGTGTTGTGGAGGTGGAGTGATAAAGGGTGGTGAGAGAAAGCTGGGAGGTGAGAGTGTCACGGGTTTGTTCTTGAGGAAGCGGATGGAGGAGACAGGTGGAGGGAAAAGAGGGTGGTTTTGTTTACTGGGTTTTGACTTGGGGATATATTGGCTGAGGGGGTCAAGTGGTATATTAGGGGGGGTCAAGGCTCGGAAGGGTCAAGGGTCCAAAGGTTTGGTTTGTTTAATAATACTGAGGACCATTTGTAATTTGATTCTTGAGGACCAAAAATGCACTCCCAAACTACACCAAGGGTGATTCCTGCCTTATCCAATCCAGGGGACCATACATGAGATTTCCAACAATAACATTTTCCAGGACCATTTTTGCAAATTACTGAAGATGCAGGGACCAAACTTGTAAAATTTTGAAACTTTTCACCAAAGGATTAAATATGACAACATATGATTTCAAAAGGACCTTTGGTGACTTTCTTACTAAAACAAATGCCTAGGACTAAATTTGACAAGTTTGAAAGTTGAGGTGAAACGCCAATTATGCAAACTTGATACGTTTTTTGCTGATTTTAAACATTTTGCATCTGAAACATATAAAATGCAATTTTTGAGATATTTTGATATTTTGATGCATTTCGGCGTTTTAAATGTTTTGCGATTCAGATTTGACCAAAAATGATGAGTATTTACACTTCATCAATCCCATACACTAAAAACATTGCTAGTCCCTACAATCTTTTGAAAAAACTTAATGGATTTGAATATCTTTACAAAAGCCATTACTTAGGAGTATCCAATTGTTTTAGTTCAAGTAAGAACCTTGGCACAATGATAACCAAATGATTTTGAGCAAATCCACGAACAACGATTTGATTTGTCTTACCGAAGTCGTTTGCTTCGGACTAGCCAACTCTTAGATAATATATCTTATCTTTGGTGAGTGATTACCAATTATGGTTTTCCAACAGCCTTTACCACAAGCCATAAACTTGCGGGCTAGCCAACTCTTCACTTTTAAGGATATGGTGAGTCGAATACCATACAATTTTGGGCAAATTGCAAGCCATCAACGGATTTGAGATATCTTTGCCAAGAGCGTTTGCTCTGGATTAGCCAATCCTTTTGTTTATTAGACATGGCGGACTGATACCAGTAAGCTGAGTAAAACACTTACTCCAAAAAAAATTTTGGCCAAAAATGGGGAATGGGTGGTGTAATTACATGATAAAATTAAATGAGAATTCCCCCCCCCTTAGAAATGAATATTGCCCTCAATATTCAAAGTCTGCGGATTGTATCTTGCCAAACATAGAACGTAAAAGGGAAATACTACGGCCATTATTTGAAATTTTTTTTTTTTTGAAAAATCTTATATACAACGGGGGGCTTACTCCCACACTGGTAGGTACACGGGTGAAAACCCATGTTTAACTACTGTTTTTGATGACCGAGTCGCTAGCTTGACTCGACCCCGAATTAATTTGTTCATGGGGAAGTAAGTGGAAGACAATCTCCATCGGACTTTCATTCAAGATGTTTGTATAAACATTAAAGTACGTGAAAGTTCCACACTCGATGAGAGATATAGAGAGGACCGGCTCCGCAATGGTAAATGAAAATGCGGGGTCAAAGATAGTGTCTTCATCAGAAGGAGTGAAGAAGAGAGGAGAATCACCGGTAGGTGAAGAAAAGAAGGAAAATCATGATGGCGATCATGATAAGATCTTCTTCCTCAGGATCAAGTGCAGTTGCACTCGTTTGGATTTTATCGGTTGAGCTCTTTGGTTTGGAAAGCATCTTGGGAGGGAGGGTTGGAAAATTTGTCATAGAAATACAAACTCTCATGATTGAGAACTTTTCCCCAGATCATGATTTTTTGCCATGGCGATCATACTCGGTGGAGTCATGATATGAGTGAGTTCACTTGCGGCGAACTCTCATGAAGAGAATCATTTACATGATGTGAATTTGTGAACTCTTGTTCCATTGTGGACTCATTACTATCCTCAATCTGAGTATCAAAGAGTGGATTCTCGAAATTAAAAGTGAATTCAATTGAATTCAAATAGAGGATTGGTGAAAGTAGCTTTGAATGTTTTAGGAACAAAGTGATCAACATTCTCTATTGGAATTTTTAGGGTGAGAAGTGAGTGAACGATCATTATAAGGAGACTTTCAATCTCTCCCGGATCGTCTTCGAAATCAAAGAGATCATCATCACTTTCAGATGAAAGTGGATTGATGTGAGTGAGTTCATCGGTGAACTCCTCAAGAAGATGATCAACATCAGATTGTGGAAGTGATGCCGCAACATACTCGATGTCTCCATATGATGCACAATCTTCGCTACAATTGGAGAAAGTCTCAAAATGATCTTTTGAACACTCGAAGGGGAAGAAGAATCACACATATGATCGGAAGTTCCACGTGACTCTCTGGGATTGGGACAAGGTTCTCAACACTAGACTTTATGACTTCGTCCGATTCCTTTTCAAGAACAGTGTCAAGATGCTCGTCCCCATGTTGAGTGAGTAGGAGCTTGGGTGTGATAGCAGATTGTTTGAGATGGAATCTCAACTGGCTGGGATATCAACTGCGAGGAGTTGAGAAATAATATTCTAAAAAGGATAAAAACTCTCCTCGTCATCATCATAGAGAGCTGCCTTAAGAAATTAGGAACTGCTTAGAGTGCGCATGCTCTAGGACTAATAATTCTTCCTAGATTTGCGAGCCTCTCGTTCTTATAGCAATTCTCATGGTTTTCTCACCGCTCACTTGATTCTTAAAGTTTTGAATCATATCATCAAGTGTTTTCATTGCGGTTTCAAAATCTTGGGAAATTTCTTTGAGCAACGGCTCGAGGTGGAGTTTGAACCAGTATGGTATTTGTGGAGGTTGGAAATTGTCAAAAACGGAAGTATAGTAATTTTGATTCCACGGTTGACATTGAAAATTATCGTGAGGACCTCCACAATTCTCAATGATAAAGCTGTTGAGCCGGATTGGCGAATTATATGGATATTGGTAATAACCAAAGTTAAGCATCACCGGGAAACTGTTCATAGACAAACGTGTTTCCGGATTGACACTCAAATCCTTGGTGAGGACCCCCCCACAAAATTCACAGCGATTATGTTGATTATATGAAGATAAGTCGGGCTGTGGTGGGTAATTGGAAAAGTTTGAGGGGTCTTTAAATGAGTTTGGATTAGGATCATAATCAAATGAATTCCTCGAACCACAAAACAAACAACTCCGTTCAGAATATCATTACCACCTTTGTACACACGTACACCAGCGACATGGTGAACCAAAAAGAGGCTCACCACAACAGACACAAGGAATAAACGATTCCATTTGAGAGTTATGAGAAGGAATCGGTTCATTCAAAGAATCAACAAAACCAACATGGTGATTCGAATGACTATCAAGTCTTGAAGAACATTTTGAAAAATCCGGAGGTGGGACAAGTGGTGTGCTCCGAGAGCTAGCAATTTCCACCACTTCCGTTATGGTCTCGGTTCAGTTCTTGAGAAGCGTGAAGATTAGGCAAGTCATTCTTGCTAGTCACCGGTCTAAATTCTGCATGATTGCTTTTAACCGTAAATTGTGAAAGTTTAGGATCAATTTTAGGCGGCTTAGGAGCAATTGAGGGGTTAGATCTTTGGATAACCATAGGTTGGACGTATTTAGCACTTCCATTATCAGAGGGAAGTACCGGTCCTTTGTCACCCTGGTTTCTCGTTCCATTTCCCTACGCTGAATTAATGGATCATCACGAACAACACGAATTCTTGACATTTGTGATAAAGTATGAAGTTTTCAAATTACGTTCCAATTAATTAAGTAGTTAGAGATTCCATGAGATGAAGTTAGAATCAAATGGATAGAGGGTAAAGGGATAAAGAATCAAAAAGGTAAGAGGGTAAAGAGGAATATTTTTGGTATTTTTGAAAAACATTTTGTAAAACAAAAGAATGAAAATATTTTTGGGTAATCGATTAGTCAAACGAATTAACTTACGATAATTTTGGTTTTATATGAAAATAAGGAAATATGGACAAAGATGGTAAATATACAAAGGGTGTATATTCAACAATCACTAATGCTTCAATTATTGTAGTGCGGCACACCTCCCGACGGGCATGCAAATTTGATCGGTCCCAGACGGTCAGGTTTATTACACAAGTCAACCACTTGTGAATGGTTAACCGTAATAAAAGTCAGACAGTCTAGAACCAAAGCAATTAAGTCCAGAGGAGTTTAGTGTTTCCCCGGGTCGTTAAGTCCCAACGAGGTGTGTAAACTGTAATACAACGAATCTGTGATCGGGTGAATATTGAACAGGAAAAGGGTTATGATTGATTACACTAAGGAAATTAAATCTAATAAAGATTTTGAAGTCATTTTAATTCTATATTTAAAAAACGATTAACGATTAAAATCTAAAAACGTAAAACTTAAACTAAAACAATAGCGTGTAAAATAAAAAAATGTGAAATCAGAAAACTAAAAGACTCATGAAAATGAAAATTACTTTTTAACAATTCTAATAATAAAAGAAAATTTTAAGAAAAATAAAATTATTTTTAAAACTATTTATCTAATTATTATTAATTAAAAATTATTTTTAACTATTTAATAATACCCTAAAATATAAGAAAATATGAAATAAAGCTAAAAAAGTGAAATTATGACTTAGAAAAATCTAAAATATTATAAAAGTTATTTTAAAACTGAAAATATATTTTTAGACTTTTTAAATAATTATTATTAATTAAAAAACTAATTTAAACTAATTAAAATTAAGAAAAATAACAAATGAATAGTAAAAATTATGAAACCTTACAGGAAAATCTAAAATATTATTCTAAGCCTGGGAAAAATATAAAAAGTTAAATAAGCCCACTAATAAGCTGAATTGGGCAAATAAGCAGTTTAAATAAGCACTTGAAATAAGCTAAAAGCTAACTATAAGCTACCATAAGCTACTAAAGCCTAAATCTAACCTAAAATGAGCTAATGCAACTGATTGGGAAGTAAAAGGCACAAGCTACAGAAAAAAAAAACATGCGACCAGATTTTAATAACTATAAGCCAAACGGCCTCTAAGGCCCTACTTTAAGCACTATATTAAGCTATCTAGAAAAATCACAAAAATAAACTAAAAATACCTAGCTGTAGATCACCAACCAAAGATCTTGTATCCCAAATTTCAGCTCAAATGGACTTATAATGAATCTGTGAAAATTCCACAAAGTTTTGCAAAAATCACTTTGCAAAAACAATAACCAAACACCCTTTGACAGATTTTAAGCACAAAATGAAGCGTGAAAAACAGTTGATAAGCAATACTAAATGATGGATGAGCAAAAGAGAATTAAAATAAGCTAACTACCAATGGATTAAACTAAATGAACAAGGGGAAAAGCAGTTGGGAGTAAACTGTGCTAGGGGAAATCCTAAACTAGTAAAATGAAAAAAAAATAAGCAATAGAAAAGCATAAATAAGCACCTAATTAGCCGTGATTGAACTAATCCTAAACTAATACACCGATAAGAACTTAAACTAACCTAGATTAAGCCAAGAAAGCACCTAATAAGCACTAAAAGAAAGTGGTGAAAGCTGTAGTGGAGTTGTTTGCTGTAACAGTTCCCCAAACAGCCTACATGGGCATGTTTTGGCTCGAAATAAAGGGCCTTCTATCCTAAAATCTAAGGCATGAACATGCTAAATAAGAAACCTTGACATATCTAACATAATGAGAAACCAAATTGGATTACAAAATGAGCTCATATGAAGCTAATTAGGGGGCTGAGATGGGACAAAAAAAAGTGTGGTGCAGGGCAAGTTGCAGCCCTTGAATGCTACTTGAGCAAGATTTAAACCTTTCAATGGCCTAAAAACTTAAAAACTGCTATAAGCATGACAAGTCCTATTATCAAGCTTCAATTAAAACCAACTTTGAAAACTAAAATCTCAACTTAAGCGATTTAAATGTTTAATAAAGAAAGCAGGAGGACAAGTGGTTTGAAACATCACAGGACAATGACAGATGGTAGATGAATGTTTAACACAAAAGATTGCTAAAAAAAAATTGAGAATAAAATGAGCATAAACTTCTTTTAACACTGGTTTGAGACCGAAAATGGGTCAAAAGTGTCTTTTGACCCACAACTACTTCTATTCCAAACACCCTCAAACATCAACAAATGAAATGTAAAACTGAAAACTGATCATGACAGATTTGAAAAGGACTTAATTACATTACATTAACCTAGTTAACAACATGAAATCAATAAACGACTTTGACTTTCAATTTTTGACCCGTGTTGACTTTTGTTAACTTTTCTCAAAACTTGAAATTAAGAACATGTAATCCAACAACTTAGCTCACATAAGCTTCTACAAGCTTATGGAGATGAAAATCTCGAATATTACAGCTTAAATTATAAGCTGAGATTAGAACATTTTTTTTTGGGGAAACATAAAGAATAAACACGGAAATTGATTGAGAAATCTTGTGAATTAAGACTTAAAACAACTTGTAAATTACTAAAGCGTAAATCGAAATCTTAAACATTAAAACAATTAAAACTATTACAAGAAAAATAAATAAAGGTCTAAAAGCGGTGACAACTTGTTTTTACTGTCTTCCTCTTTTATAGCTCTCAAAGCTCTTCTCTTTCATTCTGGCCTTGATTGGGTTGAATTGATCTTGGCCATTGATTCATGAATTTGGCGCCAAAAGATAGCGGTTGGGGTTGATTGCTTGTGAAGGGGAAAGGGCATTAAATGCATTTTTGGTGTGTTGTGGAGGTGGAGTGATAAGGGTGGTGAGAGGTGAGGGGTGATGCAGGGTTTTATTTGCAGAAGCAGGTGGGTGGAGGAGACAGTGGAGGGAAAAGGTGGTTTTGTTTGTAGGTTTTGACTTGGGGATATATTAGGCGGGGGGGTCAAGTGGTATATTGGCGGTCAAGGCTCAAAAGGGTCGAGGTCCAAAGGTTTGGTTTGTTTAATAATACAAGGACCATTTTGTAATTTTTGATTCTTGAGGGACCAAAAATGCAACTTTCCCAAACTACACCAAGGGTGATTCCTGCCTTATCCCAATAATCCAGGGACCATACATGAGATTTCCAACAATAACATTTTCCCAGGGGACCATTTTGCAAATTCCGAAAGTCAGGGGACCAAACTTGTAAATTATTGAAACTTTTCACCAAAGGATTAAATATGACAACATATGATTTCAAAAGGACCTTTGGTGACTTTTCTTACAAAACAAATGCCTAGGGACTAAATTTGACAAGTTTTGAAAGTTGAGGGACTGAAACTGCCAATTATGCAAACTTGATACGTTTTCACGATTTTAAACATTTTGCATCTGAAACATATAAAATGAAATTTTGAGATATTTTGATATTTTGATGCATTCGAGCGTTTTTAAATGTTTTCAGTTGATTTGACCAAAATGATGAGTATTTACACACTTATCTGTCTCAAACGGTCTACAGTCGTTAGGTGATGCTTCGGTGTACCTCAGCGACTCATCTGAATCATTGGTGTACTTCGGGACATCGTGTTATCTCACTTGTGGGACTCCGATTCAGGAATGGCCTTTGTGAGAATTAGAGTTGTGTTTCACACTATCTTTGTAACACTCTCGAAGTTCAAACTTGTAAGAGTAATAAGATCAAGCTTATTACTAACCGTTTTAATGTTTTCTTCTTATGGAAGCTACGGGAGGAATGATCGTGCAGATTCTTCTCATGCTCACACCAACATCATCACTAATGAAAGTTCTATCCAAAAGCAACACAACATCGAATGATTCTTCATCAAATCAAAGAATCTACAAAGTTAAAGACTTAAAGAACTTCATCGATCTGATTTCCAATGTCAAAAGTGTGAGCATGTTGAAGAATGATGTAAAGACACTGAAGCGTGAAGCGAACTGAGGAGACTTGATGCGACAACTACAACATACTATCACTTTCATCACAAAGAACAATGATCAATGAACAAAGTTAAAGATGACGTCAAAGCATAATTGTTCAAAGAAAACTATCTCTCTACACTGGGGAGATTGTTCGAATCAAGGCAATTCTTCTCACAAGAAAGAAGAATGTCAGATGACGTCAAAGCATCTATTACATCAATGCCTTCACCGTTTTCATCACTAACACTTAGGGGGAGATTGTTGGAATTACTCCTAAACCATAATCAAGTGTTAGTAATTTATATGTAATAGTTAGCTTAATTATGGCCTTTATGTTTATTATTAGCCTTAAGCTTATGTAGAAGGCCCATGAGCTTAGGCCCATGTCCAATAAGGAAAAGGATGGGAACTAGGAGTGTTGCCCTAGCTTCCGTCCTATAAATACCCCTTGTAAACCTTCATTTGAAGGTTGGTTGTTCAATTTATTTCCTTTCACATACTCCTACGCATAACCGTTTACTTTTATACGTGTGTGTGTGTTTGGATAATTGTTCAATCGCCTCTCTATCTTTCTATTAAGCTTGTGTTGTAAAACTAGTGACCTAACAGATGGGTTATGAGATGTCGTAAGTGCTTCAAATGTATGATGGTTTAGTGACTTAATGTGTGAATAGCGTGTAACTCGACATGTTGGTGGTGAAACAGAGGAATGAGAGCGACTTCACCCTCCTTGAAGGCTTCGTCTCAGCATTCGATGTTATCGGTGATGAGTCAACTGATGTTAAAATTGTGATAGGGAATGACAAGGCATTCTCCACGTTGGAGTCTGAAGAAAGGATAATGGAATGGGTATCTGAAGACATCAATGTGACAATCAATTTGAAATGAAAGTAAATAACCCATTAAATGTATGTATGAAACCGCATGTATAGTGAATATGCACTTATGATGAAATGATGAGATGCTATGATGATGTAGTTATAGTCTAGGGTCAATGATACAACCTAGTTCTCTATAACTCTTGCTCTGATACCAATCTATCACACCCCCAAAATACCTATTTTGCAGTGGAATGGAATTCCTGGGGGATGACTGCCATAGCATCACATTCTGATTATATTACGACCTAAAGTGTCGTTTGAAAAGCACATCGTTTGATATATATTTAAAGCATTCAGAGTTACAAAAGATAGGTCCCAAAAATAAGTCAACATTTGCGGAAATAAGTTTGTTACAATCCAAACGATGTTTTAAAGTGCATAAAACCCATGTGAGCGCGTCATCACGCGACTCTATGATAAGTCCTTATGCATGCCATGAAGTATATGCCTTAGATACCTAAAAATACATTGCTAAAGTTTCAACACAAAGGTTGAGTGAGTTCATAGAGTTTATGAAAAATGTTTTATACGACTACCACAAGTATAGGTCATGTATGACAAATATGTCACATAAAAATGATACAATTGCTATAAGCACATGACAGCAAAGCTAGACTGATCATGATGTTAGCCCAACAAGTGTTTGCCAAACAACTCAAATTCGATATCAAATGAAATGCATCCGTTTGACGGTTGGAATCCACCAACCCGGATGGAGGAGTCACCTCAATAGATCTATTCACTCTCTTCGCTTCGGAATTAACGGTTCATGATTATGAAATGGGGACATTCAATTGGCAATGAGGTAACATAAGCAATGTAAATGAATTTGATATACTTTGGCTCGTAATAAAATAATGTGCAATGTATTCTCCCCTGTAGGTATGAAATGAATTATAAACTTGAAAAAAACGGGGCTATGAAAACTCACTTGGTACAATGATTATGATGGCAAAAGTGGATACACTGAAATGAGGCGCAAATTCTCTAACTGCAACCTATTATGAATGATATGATCTAATATAAGTCATGATTTAATGTTATGCATGCAAACTCATATGATATCCATACCACTTGTGCATTTTGAAAATAAAGTTTATCGTCAAAATATATGTTTATGACATCTTGTCAAATTATAAAATACTTTAAACATATATAATGAAACAACATCCCACGATAGTCGTTTAGAAATAGAACAATAATTTATAGCTTTTTAATTAGTAAAATAATACACTTTGATAATTCAATGGCTAAGTTTGAGTGACCGTATATTATTCGTTATAACTTCGCTTGACAAATGGTTGAATATTTTGGAAACTAGGATTGGTGAACTTACTTTTACTTGTTGACATCGTTTTCTAAAAAGTACTCTATCGATAAGAAAAACGGCTCCAAACATGGTCACTTGCGATAACCATTTTGGTCTAGTAGAAAATATATAAGTGTTATTACTTGTGTAAAATAGTTACGATAGCCATATTTAAAACGCGTGTAACTTAGTCGTTAAACCTTAGTTTTCTACGTTTTATATATCCTTAGTTTAGTTAAAGTATATAATATATTTTTGATAAATCGACTCATTTAGATAATGCTTAAAACTCATTTTGCCCCTTAAATAACCCTTGACAGCTTGTATTTTTCAGAAAATTATTTTCGTCGTTAAACTTGAAAATAGCGTAACTTCTTCGTTATAAATCCGTTTTAACCCGTTCAAGCGACCACGGTTTCGTTTTAAAGTATATTTTATGAATATCTAGCCCAAAATAATCCATGACCTGTCGAAATTTCCAGATTTTATAAAAACGGACAGCAACTATATTTTTATCGTCTAACTTGATTTTTCATGCGTAAATCTTGTTCCAACCACTTCAAATCAACACCAAATTTATTCTAAACCTACCATACACCTTCTTAGGGTATCATGGGTTCCTAAACTTCATCAACAATGATAGGTTTCATGGGAATAATTATAGGATAGTTTAAACTCATAATAAGTACTAAAAACAAATAAAAGTGGTATAAATACATATGATACTTGCATGTTTTTCTTACTAGAATGATAAAATAGCTCAAGTGTTGGAATCACTCCTAAACTAGATTACAAGTGTTAGTAATTAATATGTAATAGTTAGCTTAATTAGGCTTTTATGTTAGTATTAAAGGCAAGGCTTATGTAGAAAGCCCATAAGCCTTGGCCCATATCCAATAAGTAAAGGAAGGGACTAAGAGTGTTGCCCTAGCTCCCTCTCCTATAAATAGCCTTGTAAACCTTCATTTGAAGGTTGGTTGTTCACTTTAATAATATCACCTAAGCATATCCTTTCTATATTGTTCATTCGTGTGTTTGTGAGTGTGTTCAACCGATCACTTCTTTCCTATTTCTTATATTGATGCTTGTGTTACATAAATGGGAACCTAACAGTGGTATCATTCGCCAAATAGTTAGGTGAACGATTTTGTTTTTGAGGTTTTCTTTCATACGCGTGGGTTTCGGTATTACACTTTCATACGCATAAAAGCTTTCATTTTTACACTTTAAAACTCAAGATTCTTGTCCTTTCAAGGTTATTTGTGTTAAAGTTTAAGTTTTTGGCAAAAAGTTTGAAACTTTATGTGTATTTCTTTGTTTTTAAGCTTGGTTTAAGTCGTGTAGTTACTTCTACGCGTAAGGTGTATAAGAGTTTTGGATCATCAAGTTACATACTTTTGTATATCTTAGTGATATTGAAGCTCTTTCATCATAAAAATCTGGTTTAGAAACATCGTTATGCTTAAAATCAGTTTTTTGGTAAAAGTTGGCATTTCCTACGCATAAGTAAAACCCTAAAGTTACGCATAAGCCATTCAAGGCTTGATCTTCAGTGCTATTGGTTACTCAGTGTTTTCTTGCTTGGATAAGCCTGAAAACACTTCGAATTTGGATATCTTTTACACTGGAATAAGTGTAAAGGATTTTTGGGCAAAAACCCTAGTTTTACGCCTAAGCCTAAGTACTTACGCGTAGAATCCTTCTGCCTAAGCATTTTCTTACGCCTAAGCTAATCTTACGCATAAGCATTCTACTACTAAGCCCTTAGTCTACGCCTAAGCTAAGTGTTTTTCATTCCTACGCGTAAGCTATTCCTACGCGTAAACTATTCTTACGCTTAAGTTAGTAGTTTACGCATAAGGTGATTTCTTTGCCTAAGCTAGTTTTCTACGCATAAGGTTACCTCATCAACTAAGTTTCATTCGACTACAAAGATCCATCATCAACACAAGTTTCAAGATGTCTCAACCACCATACTCTAGCTACCTCCCTCATGTGTATCCTCAACAACAACAACAACAACAACAACAACTCCATCAACAACAACAATTTTATCAACAACTACAACAACAACAACAACAACAACTTCAACAACAATTTCCTCAAGGAGCAATTCAACCACAAATGATTCAACCACCACCTAGTCTTCAAGTACAACCTTATACCAACTTTCACAAGCAACATCCATCCAGGAATACTATGAAGGAACCATCTTGGTTTGCAAAGATGTGTGAAGCTTTAAGTAGCCAACAATCCATTCATGAGGCTGGATCACTTGATAGACCTCCAATGCTCACTCTTGGAAACTGCAATCAATGGTTGATAAGGTTCTTTAGGTTTTGTGATCTAAAGAAGCCACATGGTAAGTTCTTGAAGAAGGTCATCCTGGAAGGTCCGTTTCAGATGCCTACTATCACAACACCCGGAGATCCAAATGCTAATCCACCAAGAGGTGATGTCACCAACGTTGTCAGTCTTAATGAACTCACTTCTGATCAACTTCTACACTTTGAAGCTGATGAACTTGCAATGCAATACATCCTTTTGGGATTACCTAATCCGATACTTCGAAGTGTTGATGCTCAAAAGACTGCTAAAGCAATGTGGGAGCATATTCATCTTCTCATGGAAGGCACATAACTCAATCAAGAAGACATGGAATCCAAAATATACTTGGCTTATGAACACTTCATGATTGAACCAGGGGAGACATTAGAGTCATATCATCATCGATTCTCAGATATCATCAATGACTTGGACAAACATAACATCATTATGCCAAGAATTGCTGTCAACACTAAGTTCCTGAGTAGTCTTGGTCCTGATTGGGAAAAGTATGTCATTTTCATCCATCAAGCTAAGAATCTTCATCTTGCTACATACGGATTGTTGTACGACTATTTGAAGCCCCATCAAAAAGAAGTTGACAAAGAAAGGGTTATCCGTGGACTCCCTATTTCACCTTCACTTCCGGATAATAAACAATTAGCTTTGTGGGCTCAAGTATGCTATCCTCAATTCCTGAATTTGCCAACAACCTTTACAAATCCTCCACAACCAACTGCAACAATTACACCATATGATCCATCACAACACCAATCTCAAGAAACTCAATTGGTTCCATACAACAACAACAATGATCAAGCACTTTACAGTGAATCTAATGAGGATACAGAAGCATTCGATGCATTGCAGCAAGGGCTTGTCATGATTGCTAGAGCCTTCGGCCGTTATTCAAACAAATCTAACAATCGCATTCGTACCTCATCAAACATAAGGAATCAGGTTGTTGTTAACAATGGACGTGTTAAAGTTCAGAATCGTGGTAATGTTCGTCAGATGGGCGGTGGTCAAGGGTTTAATCCAATGGGAAGGAATAACATTGCTGCTCCACAACAACAAAGGGCTCAAGTGGTTGAACAGGGTAATGCTCAGAATGAGATTAATGGTCTTCATTGTTATAACTGTAATGAGAAGGGTCATCTGGCTAATGCATGCCCAAAGCCGAGGAGAAGAGGTAGCACTTATCACAAAGAGGCTTTACTCTTGGCTCTTAAGGATGAAGCTGGTGGAACTCTTACAAACAAGGAACCGAGCTTTATGGCAAATGCAGATTCTGACGATGATATGGAGGACTTGCAGGCTAATGCATCAGTTATGTTGATGGCAAACATGCACGAACTCCACATGAGTGATACAGGCCCAATGTATGACACTGACGGCTTGTCTCAGGTACCGGATCAAACTATATTCATTACTGATCTGATATCTCCGCCAACATCTGCATCCGACAAGGATCAGAGTGTTCAATATGAGCCGTCTACATCTCATTCCGATGATAATCAAATAGACCCCGTAGTTATATTTGACGATCAAGATGACCTTATGGTTACCATTGATAATCATGTTGACTCCGTGGTTATACTTGAGGATCTGAATAATGATCATGTTGAGACTCACGTTGAACAAGCTGAACTTTCGTCTAATTTAGATATTGAGCTCATGACCTTACTTAAAGACCAAGAATCCCGACTGGAAATATGCAAGGACATCAATAAGCAATTAAAGGACAAAAATGCACTGTTAACTAAGGATAATGAATGCTTACAATATCAACTCAACATTTTTCAAACACAAGAAAAACGTGAAAAAGGTTTTGAAGTCGCTTTTGCTAAATCTTACCAAAACGAAAAATCATTAGAACAACAGATACGTGATCTAGTCGCATCTAAGAATGCTTTGCTGTCTCAAATAGAACAACTGAAATATGATCATAAACAACAAATTAATGCTCTCACTTTGGAAACTCAAAAAGGCAAGTCTGGGTTGTTAACTTGTCAAAAACAGTTCTCTGAGTACAAAAAGCATTCAACGAAACGAATAGATGCCTATCTGGAAGAAATTGTCGACTTACAAAACAAAATCAAAGAGTTTCGAAATGTTGTTTATAAACACGGTGAGTCGATCACAACTATTCAAAAGTTTACTTTTAAACCAAATCCAAATGGATATGGACCGAATCTTGCTGATTACAAACCAAAGTTTTCAAATAGAGCATTCAAACCAAATCCTGAAGTTTACAGTGCAGAACATAGAATTGATGATTCCATTATGAGTGTTGTTGAATATAATCGTCAAGAGGAATTAGATGCAGAAGACGAGAGTCGATCAAAATTAGAAAATGTTGTTTATAACAAACCATTTAACTATTCAAAAGCCATCACTTTCGTCGAACAACAGGATACTTCTAACACACCTTGGGTTATCACACCTATTTCTGAGTCTTCTAATGATGGTCCCCAACCCAATGTTGATCGACTCTTGGAAGATGTTATATGTGCTGATATCCATAATGTTGTGTTACTACATTCTGTTGCATATGCATTAGATTACATCTCTGCTGATTCTGTTGATTCTGTTGAAAATGTTGAGAATACAAATATTGTGTCACAAATCAAGTCTTTAAAAGCTGAAAATGAACGATTGTTAAACAAGCTTTCAAATGCAAAATGTCATCTTCAATGGTGTCAAAAAGATTGTCAAAATCATGAACTCGCTTTGCAAAACAAAATCAACCAGTTGCATAACAAAACTCTTAGTCCAAAACTTGAGCAACTGGATGATCAAAATATGTCTTTGAAGTGTCAAATCTCAAAATATGAACAAGAAATTTCAAAAGTTAAAAAGGAATATGGTGTCATATTTGATTTACTCAAAAAGACTCGTGCTCAAGCGTCAAAATACCTTGATGATCATCTTGCATACACCAAAGATGTTTTACGACGAGATGGACTCACTCGTTCTGAAAATCTAGATTTGTTACACAAAATCCATGATCTAAAAGCAGAGTTGGTGAAACTTAAGCAAGATAGGGATAGTAACACTGTAGTAACTGAACCTACACAGATTCAAAATGACTCTAGAACATCTAATGACAAACCACAAGAAACTAATGTGCTTCCCTCTACTGAAACAGGAATAGTTGCCTCTTTTCCCAACGCCCGCCCTTCACAGCCTAGGAGCAATACAAGGAAGAATAGGAAGTTGCGACGTAAGAAAAAAACAATAAAGAATGCTGAAGTAGAAGAACACCCTAGGACTTTGAATAAAACTCAAGTTGCACCCACTTTAGATATTGCGTCTGACAAATGTAATGAACAAAGTGATGTAACGAATGCTGAATCTTTAAGTACTCTTAATGTTTTGTTTGAAGTCTCTTGTGTTGGTTGTCGTAAAAGCATGTTTTCTGGTTGTCATGATAAATGTATTGCTAAGGCTATCTTGAATCGTAAGCGGAATAATAGAAAACGGAATACCTCTAGGCCCACTAATGCTTCTAAGTCTGTGCTCGGCAAACCACTCTCTAATGTTCCAATTACGATCATTGATGTACCCATAGAACCCCCTTCACCTCCTAGGAAGAACTTATCACCTAGTTCATTCACTAAGACCAAAGCTAAGACTAGTTGGAGATGGCAGAAATGGTTACATAATACACTTGGATTTAAATGGATACCTAAAATCATTAATATGTGTGTTTCTACTATAACTGCTTCGGAACCCTCTAACTCTTTGGGTTCCACATCTACTTCTATTCCATCTGTGTCGTCTGTGTGTAATGCAAGTGATACAGATCATCCTTTGGATTGTTGATAGCGGATGTTCCCGACACATGACAGGCAATCTCAAGCTGTTATCAAACTTTGTTGCAAAGTTCATTGGCACTGTCAGATTCGGGAATGATCACTTCGCAGCTATCATGGGCTACGAAGATTACATCAATGGTAACATCGAAATTAGTAGGGTTTATTATGTGGAAGGCCTCGGTCACAATCTCTTCTCAGTAGGTCAGTTCTGTGATGGAGATTTGGAAGTTGCTTTTCGGGAGAAAACTTGTTTCATTCGTGATCTACAAGGAAACGATCTTATGTCTGGCACACGCAATTCAAGTCTTTATACAATCTCAATGCAAGACATGATTGCTTCATCTCCCATCTGTCTACTTTCAAAGGCAACATCAACAAAATCTTGGCTATGGCACCGTCGTCTCTCACATTTAAACTTTTAAACCATAACCAATCTTGCATGATACAAACTTGTTGAAGGTCTCCCAAGATTTCGGTATTCTAAAGATCACCTATGCTCAGCTTGTGAACAAGGGAAAAGCACTCGTGCTCACTTTCCTTCAAAGGTGGAACACCTACAAAGACATGTGCTTCATCTTCTTCACATGGATTTGTATGGCCAGATGCGCGTGCAGATGATTAATGGCAAACGCTACATCTTGGTAATTGTAGATGACTACTCAAGATGGACTTGGGTTTATTTTCTTCGAAGTAAAGATCAAGCTCCATAGATGATCATCACCTTTCTCACAAAAATTCAAGTTCAGCTCTGGAACACAGTCAGACAAATCAGAACAGACAAAGGAACTAAATTTGTGAATCAAACTCTTCGAGCATATTATGAGAAAGTGGGAATTGAGCATCAAACATCTATTGCACGAACACCGGAACAAAACAGAGTTGTTGAAAGACGAAACCGTACATTAGTGGAAGCTGCAAGAACGATGTTAATCAATGCAAAACTTCCAGATTACTTGTGGGCTGAAGCCGTGTCAACTGCATGCTACACTCAGAATCAAATGGAACAGCTATTTGCTCCTCTGTTTAGTGATGATATTGATGAACGTGCTCCAGATGTATCAAATATTTCCGCTGCTCAACTTGATCATAATCTAATACCTGATACACCTGCTACAACAACTAATGTTGAGGAAGCACCACCAGTTGATTCTACAACAACAGTCGAACAAACCGCATCCAACGACGCTGAACCAGCTGATGATATTCTGAACAATGAAGTACCCCCACCTGCAGATTATGATCCAAATGCGTTCTTTAATCCGTTTGCTAATGAAACTGCCACACCTGATGTTGCGGAATCATCCATAAGCCATTTGAATCCTCCCAATCTGCAGAATGTATATCAACATCAACCTTCCACACATCTTTGGACGAAATACCATCCTCTTGTAAACATTATTGATAACCCGAATCAACCAGTCGTAACTAGACAACGTCTTCACACAGACGGTGAACATTGCATTTATGCTCTCACTGTTTGCCAATCTGAACCTAAAAACATTAAAGACGCAATGACCAAAGACAACTGGATTGAATCCATGCAAGAAGAACTCAATCAGTTTAAACATCTTGAAGTATGGGAATTGGTTGAAAGACCAACAGAGGTCTACGTCATTGGTCTCAAACGGATTTGGAAAAACAAATTGGATGCTGAAGGAACCGTAATCAGAAATAAGTCACGTCTAGTGGCTAAGGGTTATAGACAGGAAGAGGGTATTGACTTTGAAGAATCATTCGCTCCGGTTGCTCGTCTTGAGGCAGTACGGATTTTTCTGGTGTTTGCGGCTCACATGAACATCACGGTCTTTAAGATGGATGTCAAAACTGCTTTTCTTAATGGAAAACTAAAAGAAACGGTCTATGTTAGCCAACCAGAAGGATTCTTTGATCCTGAGTTCCCGAACCATGTCTACAAGCTAAACAAGGCTCTCTACGGTCTCAAACAAGCCCCTCGGGCGTGGTATGATGAGTTATCATCCTTTATCCTATCTCACCAATTTGTCAAAGGATCGGTCGACCCAACACTTTTCATACAATATCACGGGGCACAAATTTTAATCGTTCAAATTTATGTGGATGACATCATTTTCAGGTCAACACATCTAAAATACTCAAACACTTTTTCAAAACTTATGAAAAAACATTTTGAAATGTCCATGATGGGTGAACTTACGTTCTTTCTAGGACTTCAAGTTCATCAATCACCCCGTGGTATTTTTCGAAGTCAGTCCAAATATGCCCTTGAAATTTTAAACAAAAATGGAATGCAAAACTGTGACACCTATGCCACTCCAATGGCACATACAAAGAAACTGGACGCTGATTTGCATGGAAATTGGTTGACCCTACCGAATACCGAAGTATCATTGGGTCTCTCATGTATCTAACAGCCAGTAGACCTGATATTGTCTTTGCTGTTTATCTTTGCTCCCGTTATCAGTCGAGACCAACTCAAACTCACCTCTCTGAGGCTAAAAGAATCCTCCGATACATCAAGGGAACCATTAACTTGGGGATCTGGTATCCGGCAGGATTCGGTTTTGAACTAATAGCTTTCTCAGACACTGATCACGCAGGTTGCTTAGATTCTCGGAAAAGTACTTCAGGGGCTCTACAATTTCTTGGTGATAAACTGGTGTCATGGCAATTGAAGAAGCAGGATTGTACATCGCTGTCCTTAACTGAAGCAGAATATGTAGCCATGTCGGCATTGTGGAAAACTAGAAGGGGGGGTTGAATAGTTTTACCAATTTAAAACTTCCTTTTAAATATTTAGATTGACTTATGTCAATCTATTTGGTTGTTTATGTTGGACGTTGATAGATAGATATATAAACGTGTAATGAAAGGTAAAAAGTAAGAAGCACATCACCACGACACAAGTATTTATAGTGGTTCGGCTACAAGGACACCTTCCTTGCCCTACTCCACTCCCCGAGTCACCTACTCGAGAGTTCGTAAACACTACACCAATCTCCTTATGGTGGAGAAGCCTTAACAACGTCTCTTACACCTTTTTCCGGTACGAAGCTAAATACCGAGTTCTTTCACACCAAGGCGAACCACACCTAACACAACGTCACCTACCCTTTATACGGTGCTAGGCTAACCACCGAGTTCTTTCACACCAAGGAGAACTAATCCTATCACAACGCGCCTACCCTTTATTAGGTACTAGGCTAAGCACCTAGTTCCATTACTATGAGGAACTACTACCCAAGACAACACAACACCTAATCTTAAGGAGATCCACTCCTTATTACAACACCATCAAGGATATCACCATCCTTGGAAATAAGCTAATACTTATATGTATAACGATACACCTCATCGATTATACGACCTAGGCATTCTTCCCTAATGCCACTTGATTTGATTCCTAGGCATCCTTCACTAATGCCTTTGACTTTACACCTTTAGCATTCTTCACCAATGCTTTTGACATAGACGTTAAGCACCTTTCACTAATGCTTTTGTCTTGACTCTTTCAGCATCCTTTACTAATGCCTTCAACACAACATCTACGGAGGAAGAAAGAACTATAAACAAGAGAACCTCAGTTGTCTTGATGATGACGAAGCATGGAAACTCATGGACTTGAGCTTGCTCAACTTCAAGAAGTCATGATCTCGCCTTTAAAAGGAACCTAGAGAATCACACAAAAACAAAGGACAAACTACATAGAAAGATACCTTAGGATCAGTGGTTAGAGAGGTACAATACTTGAAGAAAGTATGTGTGAAAGTGGTGAGGAAAAAGGAAGAAATGGCTCACTATTTATAGAGGAGAAAGTTCACTATTCCCCGGATCCACCCACAAGAGATCCGTCTAGTGCAAAGCTAGGGATCCGTGGGACGCTCCTCTTTGCCCATGGGTATTTTTGGTTATGGGTCATGGGTCATGGGTCATGGGTTATGGGTTAATCCATGGGTTTCTTTCTAGATACAATGTATCTCTAGAATACAATGAACCTAGTTAAGTGGTTTGGACAAAACCATGGGTTATGGGTCAATACCATTTGTTAGTTTTTACCCATTTTAGTATATACTTGTTTTTACCCATTTTAGTATATACTTAGTTAAGTATGTGTTAGCCCAATATGTGAATACTAGTTGTTGTACGTATGTATATCTAAATCATAAAATCACTTATACTTGTTTTAGTGTTTTATGTGAAAACGTAGTGTGTTAGAAAACTATTGGCTCAAACAGTTTACGTATTTTATTTGTTTCGTTAAAATGATTTTACGTTTGTTATCGACAAAACATTAGAAGATCGTAAAATATAAATAAACGTTTTTACGGCTTATTTGTATTAACAGGCGTGTTGTGCTCAAGTCATTTGGATGCGAACACAACTCAAAGACTATGGTTACGTATTTGACAGAATCCCAATGTACTGCGACAATCGAAGTGCTATTGCGATCTCGTGCAACTCTGTTCAACATTCAAATCAAAGCACATCGATCTTCGATATCATTTCATCAAGGAGCATGTGGAAAAGGGTACCGTTGAATTATACTTTGTGGGTACTGAATACCAATTGGCAGACCTTCTCACCAAAGCCTTAGCTCCTGCCAGGTTTACTGAGTTGGTCCACCGGATTGGTATGCGGTGTTTGACTCCATAGGAACTGGACGAACTTTTAAAACAATCTTAAAATCAGTCAACACCAAAACCTCTTTTGTAAATATTTTTCAAAAACAAAATACAAAAATATAAAATCTGATAAAATTCAAAAATATTCTTCTATCCAAATTTCTTTCAACATGGCAAGTATAAATCTTCCGTCAACACTTTAAGCTTTCAAAAATTCACTATTTTTTTACGATCAAGTGTTGAGGGGGAGAATGTAAATATTTTCTGTTTCATAAAACCTTGTGCTTGCATGTTACCTATTACCGGTAGTATCTTTGATAATGGTGAATACGTTTCTTGGTTCTTGACTCTCCTCGGGCTCAAACTTGTAAAATTTCTCTATTTCTAAAGTCGAAGGGGAGTGTCGTTAAGTTTCTTTAAAAATATCATACTTTACGTAACCATAAATGGAAGTTATAGGCGTTGGATGAAAATGGTTGAGGTGGAGGGACTAAAGTTGTCAAAAGTCTAAACTAATTTTAAAAAAACTCTTCCACCAACCTTTCTATCACATTAAACTCAAACATTTAATTCTCAACAACCAAATCCTACGCCTATCATTTCATCTACTAATCCGTGTGTCTAACTCCAAATTTGTAAGTGTTTTAACGATTCTTGGGTTAATATAAACATTGGTTTTGATTTTTAAATAAATCCAACGGTTTGATATTAAGTTAGAAGTGATTTTGTGTTCTACGCCTATACGTATGAACACAAAATCACCATTTGATGTTTATAATGAATGTTATTGTGCCAAAACGTTTAAAATCAAGTGTTATAAAGATTTTCATTATCAAAACATACCCATAAAACGTTTTTGAATCACTTTCAAGATTAGGGTTTATGCGTAGATTTGGGGGTTTTCATTTGGGATTGTTTCTGTGTAATTGGATAGTCATATGATGATTGGAACATAGCTAATTAACCAAAACCATGCTCAAATCATACCCAGAAACAAGAAATTTTGAGAAATTGAGATTTAGGGTTTATACACGTATGAATTGGGTATTATTGATTCATAAGGCTAGTGATGTTAAAACTTGTTTCAAACAACTCATTTGACTTCTAAGGTATCCCAGAAAACGTTTGGTGCTAATCCTATGGCTAAAATCCTTATCCGTATAATTTGAAAGTCTAGGGTTTAAACTTACTCATAAGTGTAACCTACGCATAACTGTTTAGGACCATTAGTTCATGTGATAACTGAAAAGAGTTGAATAATTATGTGAATGATGATGATATGTCTAATTTATTTCAGGTTTAACACTTGCATATTCAGAATCAAGGTTAACTGGATTCCTATGCATAAGGATTACCTTACGCGTAGAAAGTTATTCGTAAGAGTAATCTTACGCGTAACCTTTACGCGTAAGGGTCTACATGGGACTACGCGTACTCTGTGAAGGATATGCGTAAACATTGAGTTTTACGCATAAGGTTCACTCTTACGAGTAAACCTTATGTGTAAAATCTCACATACGTTTACGCGTAAGCTCTATGCTTAAGGCTCTCTTTGTCTAAGCGTAATATTTCTTACGCATAAGATAAGATCCTACGCATAAGCTTATGTTTACGCGTATGACCACAAATGTTTACGCATAAGCTTGGAACTTTACGCCTAAGCCTTATATGTTGTGATAATATGTGAAAATTTGGACTTCAAAACTAAAAGTTAATAAATTCACGATACTTTTCACGACTACCTTGGACTATTGGACAAACAAGTGACATTGGATTCGTAACATTCATCTACATAACCTATTCAATAATTGGACAATAAAATCAACTTTTGACTAACGCAATGTCTTTCGATATGTTGGTTCTTTTGGCTAAATATCTTTCAGATCACGATATGGACGTCCAAATGGAAAATGTTGATGCACCAAATGTTCTCTCAATGGAAGACGTCTTCCCCAACGGTTACACAATAAATATTGGGAAGAACAACCTCAGATTTGATTTTGACAACTTCACTTGCTCTGAGTCTTCTTGTCAGATGCAATGGATATTCGAAGACTCACCCATACCGAGAACATGCTCACAAATTCAAGCTCTGTCCGTGGAGATCTATGTTCACCAATTCGGCATATGATACAAAAGGTCAAAGGTCAAAGTGCTTGGACGGTGACGCTTAACCACAAACAAGTCACCATCACTCCTGCAGATTTAAGGGTTGTTCTTCTTCTTCCAACCATCGAAGCCCATCTCTTGAGTTCTCGCTACTCCTACGGAAGAGGTCGTTCTCCAATTCATGGTCAACATCGCTATGATGAAGCCGCTGGAGTTATCACAAAGCACTCCTCAGTAGATCTCAAGAACATTCCTCAACCATGGAGAACACTGTACATTATGATTGCTAAATCCGTTTCCGGGCGTGACAGTGGATATGAGCATCCAAAGCTCATGGAACTTCAAATCTTTTGGGGCATGGTCAACATGAAACACGTCGAATTTGCAGCTCTAATCTGGGACGACATGATGACTTACCTGAAAAGGCCTGGCTCCAAGATCCCTTATGTCAGATACACAAAATTGTTGATCAAAAGGATTCTTGAAACCAATCCAGATATTCCCCAAAGACTTGAAGACCCCAACCATCACTCCGTGCTACTTGAACCCACACTCAACATGGTAAGATTCAAAGAATCAACCACGAAGAAACAGGGTGCAGTGTTGCTAGATTGTCTTCTTTCTGATATTATCAAAGGACTTCAATCATACAAACGATATCTGGTAGCAGTTGAAGCAGGAAAAGTAGGTTTCATTGATGTTAAGTCTTCTGGTACACATGTTAGGAAGACTAGGAGAGGCAGTGCAGGAAGTGTTATAAGCACTGGAAGTCCCCTCAAGTATCCAAAGAGGAATCCTTCCTGTAAAAGGAAAATTCCATCAAAAGACGCTATCCCTATTCCTAAGCAAGAACCAAAACTGATGGAAGAGGACTCAGAGGACACTGAAACAGATGAAGAGATTATCTACT
This sequence comes from Chrysanthemum makinoi, assembly GCA_910596185.1. NCBI lineage: Eukaryota > Viridiplantae > Streptophyta > Magnoliopsida > Asterales > Asteraceae > Chrysanthemum > Chrysanthemum makinoi. Next base: position 49,705,710 of record OU343217.1, on the reverse strand, counting down.
CGAATCAGAACGTAGATGATACTCTAACAACAAGCAAAACCTCTCACCCTGTCTCACAAAGGGGAAAAACTCCAAAGGTTGAGCAAGAAGAAGAGAGTTCAGAAGAAGAACCACTGGATGAAGACAGAGACTACAGAAAGAAGCTTAAGAACCTTAGACTCCAACATGTTGCTAAAGAGTTCAATCGGCAACAAACTAGTGGCCTCGGAGGGTCAAGTGGTGGTGCACTAACTACACTAGTTTCCGATGCGGTTAATCAACCTGATAAGGGAACTGGTAACACCACGCACGAAAAACAACAAAAGCAACTAGAGGATTCTATCATCTATGACTTTGAGGAACCGAAAATTGAGAAGTTCAGAAAATTCCCCGATGAAGATGTTGAGGCTGCAGCCTAAAGAAAAAGCAAAAAGAAGCTCAAGCTCAAGCTGATGAAGAAGCTAGGGTTAAGGCACAAGAAAAGGCTCAAGCGGAAAAGGAAGCCAATGATTACATTCTTGATAGTCCCGTACGAAGCAAGGAACAAACTTCTGAGCCACCAAAGGACCCTGAGCCTCCTCATGTCTCATCATCATCAGACTCATCTTCTCACTCATCACCTCCACCATCCAAAAGAACCACCAGATCTGCATCCAGATCCATTAAGAAGCCAACCGACACTTTCAACAAGAAACTCAATCAACTCGCTGACAGAATCAATCTTCTTCAAAATGGGATAAACGAGATGTTAAGAGAACGGGAACAGATCCAGAAGTTTCTCGATCGAGACATTGATGAGTGTGTAAATACTCATCATTTTTGTACAAAATAAACTGCAAAATCATCTGAAAACACTCGAAAACACATCAAAATGATCAAAATATCACAAATCAGTGTTTTATGTGTTTTAAATGCAAAAATATCAAAATCAGATGAAAAACATATCAAATTTGCAAAAATTGCAGTTTTAGTCCCCCAAGTTTCAAAAATTGTCAAAAATAGTCCCTGAGCCAAAATTTCAAAAGAAAAGTCACCAAAGGTCCTTTTAAAATCACAAATTGTCATATTTAGTCCTTTGGTGGAAAATCTAAAAGTTTTGAGAAAATTACAGTTTTGGTCCCTGAGCTTTTAAATTGGTCAAAGCTAGTCCTTGGGAATTTCAAAAGTGTCAAAAAATTGACCCTTGGATTAGTAAAGTTGGCAAAAACAACCCTTTGACTACTCTTCATAAGTTACATGATTGGTCCCTTGGTTTTGAAGAATTGCACAATTGGTCCTTTATGTTAATATTTCTACAAACCAAACCGGACCCTATCTTATAACCCAAGCCCAAACAAACCCCCTTGGCCCAAATATGTTTACCCGGTCCAATACCCCAACCCGACACCCAAACCCATGATTTAAATAATATTAACCCGCCCCCTTCCCTGTCTCCCCACATCTCCTCCTCCCACCTCCGCCACCAAGCACACCTCTTTGCCACCCTACTATACATTTTGTCTCCCCCCTCCTCACCAACCTTACAAGTGCATTAATTGCACCTTTTCCTTTCCCTGATATCCAAACAAAAATTGGCGCCAAAACAAGATAAATGGCCAGGATTTATTCTAGCCAATCAATGGTGGAGATTGTTGTGGGAAGTGCTTCGAAAGGAGAGAGAAAGACTTTGGAGCATAAAAGAGGCCAAGAGGATGCATCAAGGGATAGTTAGTTTTTAGTTTTTAAAATTGTATGTCATTTTTTAGTTTGTAACATCTTAACTAGTTTTCAATTATGTTTTAAAGTTTATTTGTACTCAAAAAAGGCATTCAAGTGTATTTCAGCTCTAATTAAGTATCAATCTCAGTTCATGTTCAGTTTCCAAATTTTATGCCACTGTTGAATTTTTCATTCTCAAAGTCCTATGTTAAATCTGTTAGTAGTTTATTTTTAAGCTTAAACAAGCTCTAATAAACTTGTCAAAGCTTTGTATAAGCTTATTTGTACAATTCATGCAACTTTGGCAACTGGTCAACAAAAGTCAAATTTGGAGAAGAAATGATGCAGGGATGATATGGTTGATTCAGGAATGGAAATAGGGTGAAATGGAAGCATTTGGGTTGGTTTATATAGGATAGTGCTCTTTGGTTCTCTGTTTGCAAACCATTGTGGTTTTGGACTCTTGTAAGTGATTTTCACATGATTGTGTACTTAATGTATTTGTAGTCATTATCTGTCAAGATCTGTTCTAAAAGTAGTAATTAGGTTAAGTTAATCTAGTTTGATCATTTGTGCAAGTTTAATCAGTGTTTTTCTCATTTTAATTTGCTAAACTAGTGATAAAGGGGTGTTTGGTTCTTGTCATAACTACAATTCGAGATCTGCATGCGTGGTAGTTTTTTTGTTGGTTCATGTCTAGTTAGCTCTAAGTAACTCATTGGAGTCAAAATTTGTACCTGCTAGTTCAAAAAGTCAAGATTAGCTCGATGCTTTTCACTGTTAAACTGTTAAGGATTTGGGATTGCAAAAATCTTATTTTGAGTTTGGAATTCATAACCCTAGCTTGCTTCATTCTCATTTCATCAAAATACATCATAATCAATCATTAAATTGGATCCAAATCTCAAGAAAGTCAAGGTTCATATGTTTTAAAAAGTCAAAAATGTGTCAAAATTGGTTTTCCACAGAACTTGCAGATTGTGCACTGGGTTCCATTAAAGGTTTTCAAGGTCTGAATTTTTGTTTATAAGTAGCTTGCTAGGTGGTCTTTAAGACCTTACATCTGTTTTAAGCTTAAGCTTTCTGGGTAAGCTTGAACATAAGCTCAAAGTGTGGTCTAGTGCCTGCTCCACTGGTTTCTTTACAAATTGAGTTTTCTCAAAATTTGTCCAGGGGTGTACAGGGTTCATTAAAGCTTGTTAAGGGCTAGTTTTTTGGTTATCAGTAGCTGTTTAGGTCTAGTTTAGGACTTGATAATTGGTTTTTAGTTTGTAGCTTATTTGGGTGCTTATTTTTGGACTGCAAGTTGATACCTAAAAACTGTTTTAGCTTACACACTTAAATCACCAAATCTTTGTATCATGTAATCCAGTGCTTGAAGCTTATTGTTTTTAGTTGAAATTTGGTTAATTTAGTATATTATAGCTTCTGTGATCAGTGGGTTGCTTGTTTGGCTCATTTGGCTTAATTTAGTGCTTATTCACAAGCACTTGATCCATCAGTTTCATTTTTTTTCACACAACCACTTGATTTTCCAATTTTCCTAGCTTCTTATCATTATTTTAGAGTTTTCCAGAAATTTTCAAATTTTTATAAGCTGTTTTGCTATTTTTCCTAATTTAATCTAGTTTTTAAGCATTTTTAAATAGCATTTAATACAAAAAATTCAGAAAAGGTTCAAAAAAATAAGTTTTCATTTTTCTTAGGCTTAGATAAATATAAAAAGTGAAAAAAGTAATTTTCCATATTTTTCATAGTTCATTTTGTAATTTTTAGTAATTTAATTAGTATTTAATAGTTTAAAATTCCTAGAAAATAGAAAAATAGTCATAAAAATACAAAAATAGTTTTGAAAAGTCTATTTTGATATTTTAGACTTTTCCAAGTCTTAATCTTATTTTTCTAGCCTAATTTCCTATTTTCTTGCATTTTAGGTAATTAATTAATAGTTAAAAATAGTTTTTAATTAGATAATTAGTTTTAAAAATAATTTTCTTTTTCTATAAATTTTCTTTTATCATTAGGATTGTAAAAACATCATTTTCATATTTTTAGGGTTAATATTGCTTTAGTTTCACTTTTTATTTTGTACGTCGCGTAGATTTTAATTTCAGTTTCGTAAAAACACAAAAACAAAAAACATCATTTTAATTATAGTGATAGCGTTTATTTAATAGGTTTTATCTTTTTAATTTCCTTTAGCATTGCATTTTAGCCTTTGTGTTTGTTTGATATTTCTGTAGTTATAATCATAATATCATATTCCCTTTTCGTTCAAACTTCCGATCACTACCGTTGATTGATCCATTGCATAGCTCGCTGGGACATAACGACCAGGGGAGACTCTATACTCCTCAGATCTTCATTGATTTCGTGCTTGAGCAGTTTTAAGCTGGTTACGGTCCGCCATTCACAAGTGGCGGGCTTGTGTGATTTAGCTTGACTGCTTTGGCGCATCAAATTTTTGGCGCCACGCTTGAGCGGGGAGCTGATCTATTTTCCGTCTAGCAGATTAGTTGTTTGAATCCTCACTCATTTGTTTATATCATCCATCTCTATATATATATATATCCATATTTTCTTCTAAAAAATCCAAAAACCAAAAAAAAAAACAACCAAAAACGTATAAAACACAAAAATATTTTCTCTTTTGTTTCTATATATGTATCAAAAATAAAAATACAAAAAGATTCGTCGTTTTCTTTAATAAATAACAACTTAAAAGATTACCACCGCAAACCAAGGCAGTGCACTACCTAACTGGGGGTGCGACCATAATAAGTTCCAGAACTAAAGATTTAAAACTTGCCTTTGTGTCCTTGTGATTGGTGTACCTTTTTCAAAGAAGCCATTCATCTTGGATTATTGGTTAAGTTCACTGTTGTTTTGCGACTTTGTGTTAATTGATTCTGTTGTGATATCGACGTTTCAGAACCAGAAAACCCATAAAGATTCTTCTCACCCCAAAATTTTTATAAAACGTCTTCATAATTCTCGTTCTCATCTGAAATATCTTCATAATTCCATTTCTCTCCTTAACTCTGAGAGTCCTTAGAGTTACTCTAGTGCATGCGCACTCGTTCTTCTAGATCATTGAGTCCTTTGATCTAGCGAAATTCCTAGAAGACGTTCTCGTAGGCGTACTGCCCAAATAGTCGAACCCGAGATTCGTACTATTTCTAACAACACCATGGCAGAGCGTACTATGGCGAAATGCTCCAGCACCCACCGAGGGTTATGGAGATGCCATCGTTTTACCCGTAATCAACTCTGATCACTTCGAATTGAAGACACATTTGATCTAACTTGTGTCTACAAATCAATTCCGCGGGTCTGACCGAGAAGACCCGTATGCACACATCCGTTGGTTTAACAAGTTGACTTCAACTATCAATTTCAAGGATGTGCCACAAAAAGTAATCAAGTTGATGCTTTTCCCGTTCTCACTTGAAGGGACAGCCCGGATTTGGCTGGAAAAAGAACCCCTCGATCCATCGAAACTTGGGAGGATCTTGTTCAAAAGTTTGTGAATTATTTCTTTCCTCCATCAAAGACGACTAATCTTAAAAATGAAATTTCGGGATTTCGTCAAAATTTCGATGAAAACTTTGGAGAGGCATGGGAGAGATTCAAAGATCTCCTCAGGAAATGCCCCATCATGAATTCACGGAGCTTCAACAAGTCAATATCTTTTATAATGGGTTGAACTGTAACGATCAAGATTCTTTGAACGCATCCGCGGTGGCAATATCTTGAATCGTAAACCTAAAGATGTGCTTGAAATTTGCAGAGTAAATCAAAGTTCCTATTTCTTGAAACAAAGTCAATGTTCCGAACACTCCTGCTTCTACATCCAGTAACTCTTCTGAGTTAGCAGCTCCATTAGCCGCTCTAACGGACATGATCCATTGTATGATAAAAGAGGTAAAGGAAATCAAAAGCGAAATTCATAAGCCGGAACCAATCAAAGCCATAAACAAGGTGTGTGAAATTTGTAGTGGTCCACACGCGTATTATGATTGTCAAGCAACCGATGCTTCTTTTTACCAAGCTCCCGTAGCTTCGGTAAACCACAATCAATACCGACCACAAGCTGATCCTCACTACCGTGCACCTAGCGGTATGACACCACCTGGTTTTCCTCCTGTGCAAAACCATGGCAATCAAAACCATGGCAATCAAAACCATGGCAATCAAAATCGCTTTGTTCCGAATCAAGGACACAACTTCCATAACTCTCAAAATTTCAACCAAAACCGGAACAATTTCAACCAACCATATCAAGCTCCTAATCATCAAAGTTATCAACAACCTCCTCAAGCTCCCATACCAAATGACTTCATGAAAATGACTGAGTCGAACATGCGTTCAATGCAAACTCATATCAATAACTTGAGAGGTGAGCTAAAAAGGGAAATTGATACCACATTATCTCGGCAGACAAATGAGTTAAAGAATATGATGAGCAGTTTCATGAACATGAATATGAACAAAGCTTCACCATCTTCTGGAGGACTCCCAAGCAATACAATTCCCAATCCAAATGCCGAGTTGAAAGCCGTCACCACTCGTAGTGGTAAGACGCACAATGGACCTTCGACTCCTATGCCCCCTCCTCCTGTGGCATTGAGTCAAGTTACCAAGGAGACAACGGACAAGGTGCATTATTCAAGCCCACGAAGTACCGCACACGTCCCACCTTCGGTAGTCCAAGCTTTAAGTCCGGAACCCGATGTTCCGAGGAAAAATCCTGAGCCAGAAAACACTTCCATCCCGGCTCAAAAGTCTAATCAGCTTCCTTACCCATCAAGAATGAATGATGAGAAGCTCAAAGACAAAAACAAAGAGCAAATGGAAAAATTTTTCCAAATCTTCAATGAGCTTCACTTTGATATAAGCTTCGTTGATGCTCTCGTTCTTATGCCTAAATTTGCATCCACGCTTAAAGGCTTACTCACCAACAAAGATAAGTTGTCTGAGATGGCGAAAACCCCTCTAAATGAGCAATGCTCAGCGGCCATTCTTAATAAGCTTCCCGAAAAGCTTGAAGACCCTGGCCGGTTTTTAATCCCGTGTGATTTCTTGGGGATGTTTCAATGCTCCGCCTTGGCCGATCTTGGCGCTAGCATTAACCTCATGCCACTCTCAGTATGGAAGAAACTGTCTCTTCCTGAACTTTCATCCACTCGTATGACACTCGAGCTAGCGGACCGTACCGTAACTCGTCCTCTTGGGATAGCCGAGGATGTCGTGATGAAAGTGGGAAAGTTTCACTTTCATGCTGACTTTGTTGTAGTAGACTTCGATGCAGATCCTAGAGTTCCCCTCATCTTAGGGAGAGCTTTCTTGAGAACGAGTCGTGCTCTGATCGATGTGTTTGCTGAAGAATTGACTCTACGGGTTGACAACGCAGAGCTCACATTGAATATCAACCAGAACTCCAAACCTCTGTACAAACAGAGTGTTGCCACAATTGACCAAAGATCCGAAGATTCAATGCAACACTCTCAAACTTCACGGTTAAGAGGAGTTTTCAAAACGTGCGAGCTCAAAGCTTTGAAAATTACCCCTGGTCCAAACAAATGGTTTGAAAGCTGTACCAGGGAAGTCAAGAGTGTTCTTGATGATGATGATGATGATCTAGAATCGGAGACTTCATCGGAAGTGGTGGAAACTGCTAGCTCTAAGAGCACACCACTTGTCCCACCTCGGAATCAGTTTGTCGTATCAAGATTGTTAACTCTGTGGATGAAACCAAACTCTCTTCAGTTTCATCTGAGTTGGATGATGATGTTTGTGATCCAATGGGAGACATTCTTCCCATTGATGAATTGCTCAAAAATGATCCATCATCTTCTAGTCTTATTCCCGACTCTTCCATCCCTTCTCTCACTCCTGATGAGGAAGATGACAACTTTTGGAATGAAGTCGATGCATTTCTTAGTGATGAGTCAATTCCTACAGGAATTGATAACACTTACTTGGATCCGGAGGGAGACATCCTTTTTCTGGAAAGTCTGTTGATTGAAGAACCATTTCCCACCCTCCCTCCTGGACATCTTCTTGACAATCACCATATAAGCTTCAAGTTTAAGCTTAAAAATGTCAAAAATGGTGATTTGCTTCTTTCTGATGAGGAATGGACTTGCATTGTCATACATATCTTTGTTCCATTCTTCACAGATGGTGTGGTTGCTCTTTCCCTTTTCTCTTTCGGGAATGAGGACACCATCTTTGACCCCGGTATCATTCTTTATAGTTTTTACTATTAACAATACCGCGGTCGTGTCTCGTCGGTGTGAAACTTTCTGATGTTCATATGTTTGTTAACACTGTGAACGAAAGTCCGATTGAGATTGGTTTTCCACGTAACTTTCCCCAAGAATAAATGAATTCGGGGTCGAGTCAAGCTAGCGACTCGGTAATCAAAAACAGTAGCATGCCATATGGGTTTTCACCCATATTTCTGTCTTCTTACCTCTTTCTACCACCCTAGTGTGGGGGGGGTTGCCCCACATGTTTTGTACATAAGTTTCCTCAAAAAAAAAAATCTTCTTTCTAAATAATGGCCGTAGTATTCCCCTTTTACGTTCTTTGTTTCGGCATAACCGCCGGTACTTTGAATATTGAGGGCAATATTCATTTCTAAGTGTGGGGGGGAATTCTCACGAATTTTATCATATAATTATACCAATTCCCCCGTTTTTGGCCAAATTTTTTTTTGGAGTAAGTGTTTTACACTTACTCAGTTTGGTTATCAGTCCGCCATGTTTGATAAACAAAAGGATTGGCTAATCCAGGAGCAAACGGCTCTTGGTAAAGATTTCTCAAATCCGTTTATATGGCTTGCAATTTGCCCAAAATTGTATGGTTTTCAACTCACCATATCCTAAAAAGTGAAGAGTTGGCTAGCCCGCAAGATTATGGCTTGTGGTAAAGGCAGTGGAAAAACCATAATTGGTAATCAGCTCACCAAAGATAATATTGATAATTTATCTAAGAGTTGGCTAGTCCGAAGGGTACGGCTTCTAGTAAAGACAAAATCAAATCCGTTGAAAGCTGGTGGTTTGCTCAAAATCACATGGTTATCGGTGTACCATGGTTCTTACTTGAACTGAAACATTTGGCTACTCCAAAAGTAATGGCTTTTGGTAAAGAGATTAAAATCCATTATGTCTTCCCAAATCATTGCTAGGGACTAGCAATATCTCAGTGTGGGGGATTGATGAGTGTGTAAATACTCATCATTTTTGTACAAAATAAACTGCAAAATCATCTGAAAACACTCAGAAACACATCAAAATGATCAAAATATCACAAATCAGTGTTTTAAATGCAAAAATATCAAAATCAGATGAAAAACATATCAAATTTGCAAAAATTGCAGTTTTAGTCCCCCAAGTTTCAAAAATTGTCAAAAATAGTCCCTGAGCCAAAATTTCAAAAGAAAAGTCACCAAAGGTCCTTTTAAAATCACAAATTGTCATATTTAGTCCTTTGGTGGAAAATCTAAAAGTTTTGAGAAAATTACAGTTTTGGTCCCTGAGCTTTTAAATTGGTCAAAGCTAGTCCTTGGGAATTTCAAAAGTGTCAAAAAATTGACCCTTGGATTAGTAAAGTTGGCAAAAACAACCCTTTGACTACTCTTCATAAGTTACATGATTGGTCCCTTGGTTTTGAAGAATTGCACAATTGGTCCTTTATGTTAATATTTCTACAAACCAAACCGGACCCTATCTTATAACCCAAGCCCAAACAAACCCCCTTGGCCCAAATCTGTTTACCCGGTCCAATACCCCAACCCAGTGTTTAAATAATATTAACCCGCCCCCTTCCCTGTCTCCCCGACATCTCTGTCTGCTCCCACCTCCAGCCACCAAGCACACCTCTTTGCCACCCTACTATACATTTTGTCTCCCCCCTCCTCACCAACCTTACAAGTGCATTAATTGCACCTTCTTTCCCTGTCCCTGATATCCAAACAAAAATTGGCGCCAAAACAAGATAAATGGCCAGGATTGATTCTAGCCAATCAATGGTGGAGATTGTTGCTGGGAAGTGCTCAGAAAGGAGAGAGAAAGACTTTGGAGCATAAAAGAGGCCAAGAGGATGCATCAAGGCATAGTTAGTCTTAGTTCTTTAAAATTGTATGTCGTTTTTTAGTTTGTAACATCTTAACTAGTTTTCAATTATGTTTTAAAGTTTATTTGTACTCAAAAAAGGCATTCAAGTGTATTTCAGCTCTAATTAAGTATCAATCTCAGTTCATGTTCAGTTTCCAAATTTTATGCCACTGTTGAATTTTTCATTCTCAAAGTCCTATGTTAAATCTGTTAGTAGTTTATTTTAAGCTTAAAACAAGCTCTAATAAACTTGTCAAAGCTTTGTATAAGCTTATTTGTACAATTCATGCAACTTTGGCAACTGGTCAACAAAAGTCAAATTTGGAGAAGAAATGATGCAGGGATGATATGGTTGATTCAGGAATGGAAATAGGGTGAAATGGAAGCATTTGGGTTGGTTTATATAGGATAGTGCTCTTTGGTTCTCTGTTTGCAAACCATTGTGGTTTTGGACTCTTGTAAGTGATTTTCACATGATTGTGTACTTAATGTATTTGTAGTCATTATCTGTCAAGATCTGTTCTAAAAGTAGTAATTAGGTTAAGTTAATCTAGTTTGATCATTTGTGCAAGTTTAATCAGTGTTTTTCTCATTTTAATTTGCTAAACTAGTGATAAAAGGGGTGTTTGGTTACTGTCATAACTGCAATTCAGATCTGTGCAGTGGTAGTTTTTTTTGTTGGTTCATGTCTAGTTAGCTCTAAGTAACTCATTGGAGTCAAAATTTGTACCTGCTAGTCCAAAAAGTCAAGATTAGCTCTTGATCTGTTTCACTGTTAAACTGTTAAGGATTTGGGATTGCAAAAATCTTATTTTGAGTTTGGAATTCATAACCCTAGCTTGCTTCATTCTCATTTCATCAAAATACATCATAATCAATCATTAAATTGGATCCAAATCTCAAGAAAGTCAAGGTTCATGTCTGTTTTAAAAAGTCAAAAATGTGTCAAAATTGGTTTTCCACAGAACTTGCAGATTGTGCACAGGTTCCATTAAAGGTTTTCAAGGTCTGAATTTTTGTTTATAAGTAGCTTGCTAGGTGGTATTTAAGACCTTACATCTGTTTTAAGCTTAAGCTTTCTGGGTAAGCTTGAGCATAAGCTCAAAGTGTGGTCCTAGTGCCCTGCTCCACTGGTTTCTTTACAAATTGAGTTTTCTCAAAATTTGTCCAGGGGTGTACAGGGTTCATTAAAGCTTGTTAAGGGCTAGTTTTTTGGTTATCAGTAGCTGTTTAGGTCTAGTTTAGGACTTGATAATTGGTTTTTAGTTTGTAGCTTATTTGGGTGCTTATTTTTGGACTGCAAGTTGATACCTAAAAACTGTTTTAGCTTATACACTTAAATCACCAAATCTTTGTATCCTGTAATCCAGTGCTTGAAGCTTATTGTTTTTAGTTGAAATTTGGTTAATTTAGTATATTATAGCTTCTGTGATCAGTGGGTTGCTTGTTTGGCTCATTTGGCTTAATTTAGTGCTTATTCACAAGCACTTGATCCATCAGTTTCATTTTTTTTCACACAACCACTTGATTTTCCAATTTTCCTAGCTTCTTATCATCATTTTAGAGTTTTCCTGAAATTTTCAGATTTTTATAAGCTGTTTTGCTATTTTTCCTAATTTAATCTAGTTTTTAAGCATTTTTAAATAGCATTTAATACAAAAAATTCAGAAAAGGTTCAAAAAATAAGTTTTCATTTTTCTTAGGCTTAGATAAATATAAAAAGTGAAAAAAGTAATTTTCCATATTTTTCATAGTTCATTTTGTAATTTTTAGTAATTTAATTAGTTTTAATTAGTTTAAAATTCCTAGAAAATAGAAAAATAGTCATAAAAATACAAAAATAGTTTTGAAAAGTCTATTTTGATATTTTAGACTTTTCCAAGTCTTAATCTTATTTTTCTAGCCTAATTTCCTATTTTCTTGTATTTTAGGTAATTAATTAATAGTTAAAATAGTTTTTAATTAGATAATTAGTTTTAAAAATAATTTTATTTTTCTATAAATTTTATTTTATCATTAGGATTGTAAAAACATCATTTTCATATTTTTAGGGTTAATATTGCTTTAGTTTCACTTTTTATTTTGTACGTCGCGTAGATTTTAATTTCAGTTTCGTAAAAACACAAAAACAAAAAACATCATTTTAATTATAGTGATAGCGTTTATTTAATAGGTTTTATCTTTTTAATTTCCTTTAGCATTGCATTTTAGCCTTTGTGTTTGTTTGATATTTCTGTAGTTATAATCATAATCATATTCCCTTTTCGTTCAAACTTCTCGATCACTACTCGTTGATTGATCCATTGCATAGCTCGCTGGGACATAACGACCCGGGGAGACTCTATACTCCTCAGATCTTCATTGATTTCGTGCTTGAGCAGTTTTAAGCTGGTTACGGTCCGCCATTCACAAGTGGCGGGCTTGTGTGATTTAGCTTGACTGTTTGGCACGCATCAAATTTTTTTTTTATAAATAGTCATAAAAATACAAAATAGTTTAAAATTCCTAGAAAATAGAAAAATAGTCATAAAAATACAAAAATAGTTTTGAAAAGTCTATTTTGATATTTTAGACTTTTCCAAGTCTTAATCTTATTTTTCTAGCTTAATTTCATATTTTCTTGCATTTTAGGTAATTAATTAATAGTTAAAAATAGTTTTTAATTAGATAATTAGTTTTAAAAATAATTTTCTTTTTCTATAAATTTTCTTTTATCATTAGGATTGTAAAAACATCATTTTCATATTTTTAGGGTTAATATTGCTTTAGTTTCACTTTTTATTTTGTACGTCGCGTAGATTTTAATTTCAGTTTCGTAAAAACACAAAAACAAAAAACATCATTTTAATTATAGTGATAGCGTTTATTTAATAGGTTTTATCTTTTTAATTTCCTTTAGCATTGCATTTTAGCCTTTGTGTTTGTTTGATATTTCTGTAGTTATAATCATAATATCATATTCTCTTTTCGTTCAAACTTCTCGATCACTACTCGTTGATTGATCCATTGCATAGCTCGCTGGGACATAACGACCCGGGGAGACTCTATACTCCTCAGATCTTCATTGATTTCGTGCTTGAGCAGTTTTAAGCTGGTTACGGTCCGCCATTCACAAGTGGCGGGCTTGTGTGATTTAGCTTGACTGTTTGGCGCGCATCAAATTTTTTTTTATAAATAGTCATAAAAATACAAAATAGTTTAAAATTCCTAGAAAATAGAAAAATAGTCATAAAAATACAAAAATAGTTTTGAAAAGTCTATTTTGATATTTTAGACTTTTCCAAGTCTTAATCTTATTTTTCTAGCCTAATTTCCTATTTTCTTGCATTTTAGGTAATTAATTAATAGTTAAAAATAGTTTTTAATTAGATAATTAGTTTTAAAAATAATTTTCTTTTTCTATAAATTTTCTTTTATCATTAGGATTGTAAAAACATCATTTTCATATTTTTAGGGTTAATATTGCTTTAGTTTCACTTTTTATTTTGTACGTCGCGTAGATTTTAATTTCAGAAAAACACAAAAACAAAAAACATCATTTTAATTATAGTGATAGCGTTTATTTAATAGGTTTTATCTTTTTAATTTCCTTTAGCATTGCATTTTAGCCTTTGTGTTTGTTTGATATTTCTGTAGTTATAATCATAATATCATATTCCCTTTTCGTTCAAACTTCTCGATCACTACTCGTTGATTGATCCATTGCATAGCTCGCTGGGACATAACGACCCGGGGAGACTCTATACTCCTCAGATACCTAATTATTATCCCAAGCCCAAACTAAACACCCTTGGCCCAATCTTGTACCCGGTCTGTTAACCCAACCCGACCAAACCCAAACCCAATGTTTAAAATAAACAACCCCGCCCCCAGTTTGTCTTCCCCGACAACCCTGTCTGCTCCCACCACCAGCCACCAACCTACCTACCAGTTCACCCTATCACCTCAACTTGTCTCCCCCCTCCTCACCTACCTACCCAAGTGCATTTAATACATCTCCTTCCCTGTCTCTAATATCAGAAACCAATTTTTCCCGCCAAAAACAATGAATGGCCAAGATCACTTTTTTATCATCCAAGGGCCAGGAATGAAGGTGGGATTTGCTCAGACCAGAAAAGAGAAGCTATTGGAGCTATAAAAGAGAAGGAAGAGAGAAGTTTCAAGAGTAGCTAGTTTTTATAATTCTCTTCAATGTCGTTTTTTTTATGTATTAATCAACATTTGGCTACTCCAGAAGTAATGGCTTTTGGTAAAGAGATTCAAATCCATTATGTTTTCTCAAAAGATTGCTAGGGACTAGCAATAGTTTAGTGTGGGGGATTGATGAGTGTGTAAATACTCATCATTTTTGTACAAAATAAACTGCAAAATCATCTGAAAACACTCAAAAACACATCAAAATGATCAAAATATCACAAATCAGTGTTTTAAATGCAAAAATATCAAAATCAGATGAAAAACATATCAAATTTGCAAAAATTGCAGTTTTAGTCCCCAAAGTTTCAAAAATTGTCAAAAATAGTCCCTGAGCCAAAATTTCAAAAGAAAAGTCACCAAAGGTCCTTTTAAAATCACAAATTGTCATATTTAGTCCTTTGGTGGAAAATCTAAAAGTTTTGAGAAAATTACAGTTTTGGTCCCTGAGCTTTTAAATTGGTCAAAGCTAGTCCTTGGGAATTTCAAAAGTGTCAAAAAATTGACCCTTGGATTAGTAAAGTTGGCAAAAACAACCCTTTGACTACTCTTCATAAGTTACATGATTGGTCCCTTGGTTTTGAAGAATTGCACAATTGGTCCTTTATGTTAATATTTCTACAAACCAAACCGGACCCTATCTTATAACCCAAGCCCAAACAAACCCCCTTGGCCCAAATCTGTTTACCCGGTCCAATACCCCAACCCGACCAACCCAGTGTTTAAATAATATTAACCCGCCCCCTTCCCTGTCTCCCCGACATCTCTGTCTGCTCCCACCTCCAGCCACCAAGCACACCTCTTTGCCACCCTACTATACATTTTGTCTCCCCCCTCCTCACCAACCTTACAAGTGCATTAATTGCACCTTCTTTCCCTGTCCCTGATATCAGAAACCAATTTTTCCCGCCAAAAACAATGAATGGCCAAGATCACTTTTTTATCATCCAAGGGCCAGGAATGAAGGTGGGATTTGCTCAGACCAGAAAAGAGAAGCTATTGGAGCTATAAAAGAGAAGGAAGAGAGAAGTTTCAAGGGTAGCTAGTTTTTATAATTCTCTTCAATGTCGTTTTTTTATGTATTAATCAATTGTGGTAGTTTCAGTGTTTTTTGTATTTCATTTAAGTTAAAAACATTATTGAATTGTACTTTTGAGCATCAATTCAACTTATCATATAAGTTTCAAGTTCATGGTCTACTGTGGAAAATTTCAGTTCACTGTTGAAATGTTCAGTTTAATCTTCTTATGTTTAAGCTTCTATTAGCTTATTTTTAAGCTCAATCTAGTGTATCAAAGCCTCTAACAGCTTTTGATAAGTTTTAAATGAAAAATCAAGTAAAAGGTCCCATGGTCAATAAAAGTCAACAGAAAGCTTAAATTGCTATGGAACTGGATATGGTGGTTGCAGAGGTTGACTTGGGGTTGGAATAGACTAGGATTAGTGTAGTAATGGGTTTGGTTCTAGCCTGCAACCAGCTGGCCCATGAGAGTAAGTTTCCAAGTTTTCAATTTTCAAGTCATATTGCAGTCCTAGTTTGTACATGTATCTGTGGTTACCATTTATTTATTCCAGTCTATTTAATGATAATCTAAGTAGTTTGAATGTTTGTTTTAGCTAAATCATTGGTTATCTCCTTTTTAGTTCACTACAGTTGGTATAAAAGAGTGTTTGGTTAGGACCAGTTTGTTGAGCTTAAGTTTGAATCAGTGGTTTAGTGCTATTGCTATAAGCTTACTTAGGCCTAATTCATACATATCTGTCTTTACATTGCATCAAAACTCTCTTATAGTCAAAATCTGCTTAAAACTATTCTAATCTTAGTAACTGTTGGAATTATTGAGTAAGCATTAGCTTGATTTTGGTCCAAATATCATTAGAGTTGTTTGATACACCTTGGTTTGAGCTTATAACATAATCTCAGTTCATGATTTGATCTCTAAACTCATAAAAGTCAAAGTAACAAATCTGTTTTAAAAGTCAAAAACACCAGTTCTGAATAAGTTTTTGCTGAACTTGCAGCAGTTGTGCAAGGGTCATTAGAGATAGTTAAGGTCTGATATTTGGTCAAATTGCAGTATGCTAGGTGATCTTTAAGTCTACATCTTTAGTTTTAGCATAAGCTTATTTAATTAGCAGTTAAACTAGCTTAAACATCAGACCTGTTAATCTGTTCTGTACAGCAGTCCTGCTGCATCAGTTTTTGTCACTTTTGTTTTGCCCTTTAACTGCCTCTATACTATTCCTTATTTTCTGAAATTTTGTACACATGATCTATGGTTGGTGGTTTTGAGTCCCACACTCTTGTTTTTCCCTTTAGCTTATTACATAAGCTGATGCATAAGCTTAATCAGTGGGGTTAGAACCTGATTTGGCTTAAGTATCAGTTTAGCTTAATCATTGTTAAACTGCTCTTTAGGTGTTAGGATAATATAGATAGTTGCTTTAGAGTAGATTTGATGTTATTTAGCTTATGTTTTCATTTGGTTCACTGAAATGCTTGTTAGCTTATTCCATAGTAGCTTATTAGGATCGGTTTACATAGCAGCTTTGTTTTCTTCCACATAAGCCCAGTGTTTTCTATTTTTCCTAGAGCTAGAATAGCATTTTAGAATTTCCCTGCAATTTTCATAATTTTTAGACACTGTTTGCTATTTTTCTAGATTAAATTCAGTTTTTAAGCCTTTTTAAATACCTTTTGTTGCAAATAATTGAGAAAAAGTTCCAAAAAATAATTTTTCATTTTTTCCTGTTTAATAAAAATATAAAAAGCATAAAAAAGATTTTTCCATATTTTTTCCCTTTTATTTGGTATTTTTAACAATTTAAATTATATTTAAATAGTTTAAAATTCCTAGAAAATAGAAAAATAATCAGAGAAATACAAAAATAGTTTTGAAAATTCTAGTTTGTTATTTTAGACTTTTCTAAGTCTTAATTTTATTTTTCTAGCCTTAATTCCTATTTTCTTGTATTTTAGGTAATTATTTAATAGTTAAAAATAGTTTTTAATTTATAATAATTAATTAATTAGTTATAAAAATAATTTTCTTTTTCTATAAATTTTCTTTTATCATTAGGTTTGTAAAAATGTATTTTTCATATTTTTAGGACTTTTATTTCTTAGATTTCACTTTTTATTTTATACGTTTACGTAATTTTAATTTAAACGTAAGTTTTTAGTTTTAATTTTTAAACGTTCATCATTTTAAATATAGTGATAGCGTTTATTTAATAGGTTTTATCTTTCTAATTTCCTTTAATTTGTATTTTAGCCCTTGTAGTTTATGTCCTTTTTCTGTAGTTATAATAATCCACAATCTCCTTTTCCGTTCAAATCTCCCGATCACTATTCATTTGATAATCCATTGCATAGCTCGCTGGGACATAACAACCCGGGGAAACCCTATACTCCTCAGATCTTCATTGCATTTGTGTCTGAACTGTTTTAAGTCTGTTACGGCTGGTCATTCACAAGTGACCAGTTTGTGTGATTAGACTTGACGGTTTTGCGCAGATCAGACATACAGGGTGAAATGAACAAGACGATTAGGGAATACACTCATAAGTTCCTTATCGACATTGTTCCTGGAGTGACAAGAGAGATGTTCACCAAAAAACTCTATCTGAATCTCATGCAGTTGGTCAAGCAAACAATAAAATCAACGCCTTTAGCAATAACAATCAACCCAACTGAGTCTGAAGTTGTCTCCGATGCAGAAATGGTTTCCAAGCTGGTATTACAAATGTCAAAACGATCTGCAACGTTTACTTCTGACGAAGGTAAACTGTTTGACGCATTGCTAGAATACCAACTTAAAACATCATGCAAAGCGGCAGCTGAAAGGCCAAAGCATCCAAGAGACGATGATGATTAGGATAAGGCTAAAGAGTCCAAACGCAAGAAGAAGTCTGATGACTCCTCCTCTATGCCACCTCCACCCCAAAGGACCTCCACTGAAAGAAGATCTCGTCCACGTTCTACTCCTACTGAGAAAGCTCAGGACTTTGAGTTACCTCCCTAAACAAAGAAAACCGGTGATCATTTCGAATACACTGGTGGTGACGATGAAGATGTCCCTGAGCCCCAACAATAACCCACCTCTTCTGCCACAACAAAGAAACCAGAATCATCATCAAAACCAAAGTAAAAGAAGAAGAAGACCGATGTTGTCTCATGGCTAGATGAAGACACAACCGAAGAATATGACTGGTTTTCTAGACTTGTTGATGCCACCCCTTCATTACCAGAAGGTCAAGAAATGGTAGATGGCCGTACAATGGAGCATGCGAAGCTTATTCAGGAAAAGTTCAACGTGAAGAAGATAGCTAAGGAAGAGTTGAGGCGAATCAAGAATGATGCATTTCAACTACTTAAAGACAGCTCAGAAAGTGCAATTGAAGTCGAATATCATCTTGATAACATTGTACGAGCCATGTCTAACAACATTGATTGGCTCACTCCTGAATCAAACATTGACTTCACCAGACCAGACAAAGCTCCATACTACACTGACTGGACCAAACCTCTACCTACAATTGGTCGACCGGATCAACCCAAGATTCCATTCCGCTATTTCTTCAACAACGACCTAGAGTTTCTTCTACACGGAAGCGATGTCTCCAAGAAATACGCTACATCACTCACACTCCCTTTCCCGGCAGCAATATACTCCAACAACATAGCCATCAAGGAATACGCCACACACATGTTTGCTGACAAAGTGGAAAAGTATGACATCGATGCATTGTATGGGATTCATCATTGGCCTGAACGCCGCAGAATCTACTACAAAAGTTGCCAGGTTCTTAAGTCAAAGAAGGAAGTGTTCAGTGAAAAACGGATCATTGCAATTCAACAAGTTACCCTTTCGTCAAAGTGGGACTACACATTCCTTAAGAAAATAGTGGTCAAACGACAAGACGAAGAGGAATATGACTTCTGTGAAGCGGATTTTACGAGATTGTCGCTAAATGACATTGAAGATATGTATCTCGCCAAGGTACAAGGACGAATGCGACATTTCTCTACAACTATCCAACGCGAGTACATCAAGTCATTACTAATCTTCATCAGAAGCATTGTGATCCAAGAACGTGTATAAGATATTCAACTTGCCGTGGAATCATACCAGAAGCGTTTTAATCTCACAAAACCACATCTCGATCTTCCCGACATAAACCAACTTGCTCAGTACACCCTTATCAAGAAACCATTTGGGGTAGTCTACAGAAGTGAACTACACCACAATTGCTTCATGGCGTATAAAGAGCTACACAAGTTTGGGGATCACACATTGAAGAAAGTCAGGGACGGTTTAGCCTATCAGTTAAAGGAGATACATGAAGGCATTGGGTCACCGAAGAGATGGAATTCGAGGGATAGAAGGGATGTTAAGAAGATCATCACACGGATTGATGAAAGGTTGTTTAGGCGGGATCAGTTCAGAACATTGGAGAGTTTCGTTGGTGGTCGTCCAAGCATATCTCTCACAGGCTATCAACGTCCAGAACGCATTCTCGGAGTTATTACTAGAATACATGATTCTCCTGGTACCCCTTGATCTGTTTCTCTTATCATATTTTGGATGTGTGATTTATATTTGACAATGGCTTGTGCACACATAACAGTGTACAACCAGTACTTGTAATGAAAGGACCCTGTGGTACGCTTCAGTGCCACAATCCTTATAAAAGGAGCGAAAGCTTCTTACTTTTGAGTAAAACTAATAAAAAATTTCACTTTCAAAGTTTTGCTCAAAAGAACAAGTACTTCCCCTTATGATTTTCAAAACCTCAAAAGTTAATATCACTTGTTGAGGGGGAGTATTTGCTTAAAAACTTTGTTCACAAAACTGTTCTTCGTGGTAATCTTCCCGCAAAACTCGAAATGGACATATTCGATATCAAATTTCATCAAAAATAACATTTATATGCCATTTTTGTGGGGGAGAAAAATTATGTGATAAGAAATATGTTGTGAATTGCTAATGAATTGTCGTGCCAAAGACTTAACCAATGAATTAACGAGATCTTAAATGTTAGAAACTTGAAAAGACTTGTCCGGGACGGGTAATAATTTTAAGCTAGTTCGCTAGTGATGTAAACGTGTCTCGCAAAGGACTTGTCCGAGTAGAATGTACCATTCGAGAAACTCTTGGTAGACATGAACTTTGACGGGTTTGACAACCTTTCGAGGTTTGTCCACACCTTCAAGGTAGTTATTAGAGCTAGTTGTCACCTAAAAGCTGACAATGTAACTCTTTAACTATGCAAC
Organism: Chrysanthemum makinoi; assembly: GCA_910596185.1. Lineage (NCBI taxonomy): Eukaryota > Viridiplantae > Streptophyta > Magnoliopsida > Asterales > Asteraceae > Chrysanthemum > Chrysanthemum makinoi. The sequence continues at coordinate 49,685,439 of OU343217.1, read as the reverse complement.
GTAACCGTGTCTCGCGGGGGATTGTCTATCTTGAGTTGATCAATTCAAAAGTGTGCGCTCTTCTCTCATCGTGCAGATTTCTGTCAAAATACTTAAGCACGAGTGGAGGGGGAGAATTTTTGCATAATCCTAAACTCTCAACAGTGCTACTAAAAGCTTTTATTCATAACCACTGTGAGAGATTTTCAAAAGAAATTGGTTTTATGGTAACATAGGTTAGTCATGGAGTTATAAGGTAACTAAGGTTAGGAAGAACCGTCCTATAATCCGCCAGAGCCGGAGGGATCTACCCAAGGACACCACCAATAGCTAGAATTTAGAAGTCCTTAGGTATGATTATAAAAAGGAGAAAATGAGAATCGGAGAAAGAAGGAGTTGAAGAATTAAAAAGAAAAGTAAAGAAAAGGGTGTGAAAATAAATAGCCCTCCAGATTATTCAACTTAGGGCAGACACCGGGTTCAATTCATATGCTACTGGTTGTCACTTGATGACACCAGTATTGAAGATTAAAGTCGTCATGTACCCAGTGACGCATGCACTAAACCTTCTTAGCCACTCAAGTTTCTCTCAACAGAAGCTTGTTTCATTCTCACAGGGAACCCTACGTAAACTATCGGCTTTCTCTTAAAGATTGCTGGTATTGAAGAAGGAGACCCTCTCCCTAGTCTCCGCTCAGGAACACCAAAGCACACTATTGAGTCTACAGCCATGAGATTCATCAAAAGATCTCTTAGGTACACTTGATATTTCATTACTTGTCGTTCAAAAATAAGGACGCAAGTGATACATTATCAAGTCCTACACAGATCTTAGCAATCTGTCGAGAACATTTATGAGAGGTTCACAAATGTGATCCTCAGTGATTGAATGGAAACTCCTGCCAGGGTCAACATCAAACAGCCCTGACAGCAGGTCACTTCGGTAACTCCTTATGGGTTACGCTTAGTGTGTCTCAAACGGTCTACAGTCGTGGGGTGATGCTTCGGTGTACCTCAGCGACTCATCTGAACTATAGGTGTACTTTGGTACATCGTGTTATCTCACTTGTGGGACTCCAGTTCAGGAACAGCCTATGTGAGAATTAGAGTCGTGTTTTCACACTATGGTGTTAACACACTCGAAGTTCAAACTTGTAAGCGCTAGATTATTTCTAACCCATGTTTTATGTTTTCTTCTTATGGATGCTCGCGGGGGGAAAAGATCATGCAGATTCTCCACATGCTCATACCAACATCAACAATAATTGAAGTTCTCTCAAAAGGCAGCACAAAGTCAGAATGATTCTTCATCAAAGTCAAAGAATCTACAAAGTTTAAAGACTAAGAGAACTACATCAGTATTGAAATCTAACGTTAAAGAGCGTGTGAGCATGTTGGAGAAAGACGTGGAGACACTGGAGCAACGAAGCGGACCTGATGTGGATAACCACAACATACTATCACTACCATCACAAAGAACAAAGATCAAAGAACAAAGATAACGAAGATGTCAAAGCTGAAAAACTTCAAAGTAAACAAGATCCCTACACTGGGGAGATTGTTGGAATCAAGACACTTCTTCTCACAAGAAAGAAGAATGTCAGAAGACGTCAAAGCTACTATTACATCAGCACCTACAACGTTTTCACTCAAATCATTAATCACCAACACTTAGGGGGAGATTGTTGGAATCACTCTTAAACTAGATTACAAGTGTTAGTAATTAATATGTAATAGTTAGCTTAATTTGGCTTTTATGTTAGTATTAAAGGCAAGGCTTATGTAGAAAGCCCATAAGCCTTGGCCCATATCCAATAAGGAAAGGAAGGGACTAGGAGTGTTGCCCTAGCTCCCTCTCCTATAAATAGCCTTGTAAACCTTCATTTGAAGGTTGGTTGTTCACTTTCATAATATCACCTAAGCATATCCTTTCTATATTGTTCATTCGTGTGTTTGTGAGTGTGTTCAACCGATCACTTCTTTCCTATTTCTCATATTGATGCTTGTGTTACATAAATGGGAACCCAACATCAAGTAATATTAGGAAAGAGTAGTAAAAATATTTAGAACACTTACTAGTAGTATGATGAGGTTTAAGTAACTAGGTACCTAAATACTTCTTGGTTTTTATTTCAAAACCTAAAAGAGAAGTAAACTAGTCTTTAATTATCACTTGATTCTTGAAAAGTCTTATGTTTCTTCTTGTGTTTCTTGCTTGGCCGAACCTCAACAAGGAGATGAGAGAGTTTCAAGTTTTCTTCACCTTTTAGTATGTGTATGTATGTTTATTTTACTTAGTACAAAAGATACATAATACACCTATACAAGAAATATCTAACTATAGTGTGTACGTGTACACTTAGGTGTAAATTTCAATTAATGAAAAGGGGTGACTAGGGGGGGAGGTCGGCAAGGGATAAATTGGGAAAGGGTTTGATGAAATTTGAGGATTAAATGTATTTTATGTTATGTATAATGTATATTTTGTAAATATAATTAGGTATATAGTGTAGTGTTAGCTAGAATTCGATTTTAACGGAACAAAATAAAATATATCGAAGTCACAAAAATTATAAAAATGTATTTCTCGCAAGCATCGGGTGATTATATAATTATCGAATAGGATTTACGAAAATCGTCATAATTATATATACATAATAATTTTCATACCAAAATAAATTCAAAACGTCAGGTAAACTAATAATATAATTTTATAGCATTAAAATGAGTATAAAAATATATCAGTATAATTGTTGGAAGTGTCGGATCAATTATTCAAAATAAATGATCGTGTGATAGCGTTTATTTAATAAAAAAATATACGTTAATGAAATATGCAAACCCATGCATGAACTAATATGAAAATGATGTTACTGATGATATGTAGACTAACTCTAGTCTATATGTAATGTTTTCAATGATGTTCCATGAATACGCCGCTTAACCCTCAAGGTTAGGCGTATTTGATACTCGTAAACCTAGTTTACGTAAAATGATGAATAGTGAATCATGAATAGTAATTTTCTCCGAGAATGAATAGTGTTTCGTGAATAGTAAAATTTTGAAATAACTTCTCAAAGTCGCAAACTGACTTCAAAAATGATGAATAGTAACTAGTGAATAGTAAATTCCTGAGATGAATAGTAAAATTTTCAAAGTTTGTAAAATGACCTAAAGTTACGATTTCTCACAAGATCCGTCTAGGCATTTTGGAGGGATCCGTCTGTCTGGTGACAGGTTATTCAGCAGAGGTGATATATCAAGCAATGCTAAATATAAGATCAAGATATATATACAAGCAACACACATATACTCAGAGAAATATGGCAAACAAGTTATCATTCAATAAAACAACGAGATAATCAACAAATCTCTAAAACTAAGAGAATGATTTAGCCATACAATTTCTACTAATAAGTTACTAAAGCCTAGAATGCAACAAAGTGCTAGAGTCTAAGGATGAGTATACTTGTTGATTTGGTCCAATCTTTCAAGAAGATGATTAAACATGAAATATAACTCATTTCGTACTTCTTGAACAAGTCCTTGGGTGATTAGACAATTTGGGCAATTATTGTCTTGATTGGGTACCGGAGGAAAATGGATGTTTTGAGGAGGCTCTACGAATGATTGTGGGATTTCATTTTGAGGTGTGGGATGAGTTTCTACTAAAGGTGAGGGTGGTGGTAGTGGAAATTCCTCTATATGATCATGTCCATGATTGTTCCTTGTTTCCCATGATGGACTATTCGGTGTTGTGGGTGGTTCCCTATTTAACGAGAAAGTTGGTGAGTGGGAGATTCTTGGTGGTGAATGCTCTAATGAATAGAGATTTAGGTGAGGAATAGGCTCGTTGAATGAGTGTGGTCCATGCTCAAGGAATGACGGCTTAGATGGCTTGCTAGAACTAGCTATGTTTGGTTTTGAACTAGATGACCCTTTTTGTACTCCAAAAGGTTTGATGTTAATCCTTGTGGTTCTCTTAGCAATTGTTGAATGATTTTGTTGAGGTGGGATTCTCCCATTTTTATCTCTTATGGGAGATGATTCGGTGGATGAAATTTCATGTATCATATGACCCTTTCTTTTAGATGAGCCTTTGGTTGAGGAGTTGTTGCTAAGAGCTTTGGTCATGGTGGTGATAAGGATGCTATATGAGCCTTTAGTTACTGATTTTTGAGAGCTAGGTGGACGTGATGCCCTAACCTTAAGAGTGTTCGGTTTATAAAGAGTAATTTGAATTTAGAGAATTAAATTCTTGGCCACTAAGAGGATTAAGCATGCACTTAGGATTTTGATCAGCTCTAGGGAGATAATAAATGAAAGCTAAAAGTTGTTAGATAACCAAAAGGTGGCTTAAAATTGAAGAGGGAAACTGATTTAAGCTTTCTGCAGACACGGATCCTGTGGATCCCTCTCACCAGGGATCCGGTTGGTTATAAACCAGGGATCCGTCTGTCAGACAGGTTCTAGGTGAAATAGTTATGCTTTTTGAAAGGTCTAGTACTTATGTATCTCGAGATTTTGACTTAATTTGGAAGTCTTGAGTGGTGGATGTCTTAAATGCTCAACCATAAGGGGTGATGGGGCTTAATGATGGTTTTGGGTAGGAAAGTTTACTTTAGGTAGTTTAACTAAGTGCTTGAGAAAAGATATCATTTGAAATGAGATGAAAAGATGGTGGAATTTAGTCCTAGAGTTCAGATGAATCCTTAAGAGAAATTTACTAAAATCCCAAAAAAAAAATAAAGAAAGAAAGAAAAAAAAATTAAAACTAGTTTTGAGCCTAATTTTGAGTCAAAAGTGATTAAAACCAATTTGCTAAAATTGATGGATATATCAAACTAAGTGTTATGAGATGTGATAAATAATGTGTGAGTGTTGGAGCGGAAATATGGTGAGTTTTGATGAGTTGATAAATCAAAAACACTTTGAAATATATCCTAGGTAAGCCATGGGTGAGTGTGAGGCTTTCAAATATTTGAGGAAGACTTAGTTGGCTCTAATCTCTTATGTTTGACTAGTGTGAGGTGATCTAGTGAGTTATTTTGATGTAAGCAACTCTGTATTGCTCATCTGTAGTCACGGATCCCACAGTTCCCTTTTGGGAGGGATCTGGCTAGTTATAATTCTAGGATCCACCCTGCAGATCGAAGGCTTTCAGCAAATGTGCCATTTTGCATTCTTAAGCAAGTGCTTTTCTTAGTTATTTCTATAAGGACTAAAAGCAGGAACATACCAAGTATAACGCATAGCAAATCTGGGACAACTAAAAGTTCCTAAAAATGAGTGACGATGACTACTTGAATGTTTTCAAGGAGTCGTAAAATCTTATTCTACATGTTCCTAAGGTAGGATTGTTTAGTGCCAAGTTATGGCAAGACCTACATGCTACATCCTATTCTACATAAATATTGTTTAAGTGTTACAAACCATTGTTTGAAATTGTTTTTCACAAAATTTAGGTCCTTATGACCTTACCTTGCTTCTCCCGTCTTCACCCATCCTCCACTCTTTATCACACCATCTCTACTTCTTTTTCTTCAATAAGTTGGCGAAACACTTGAAGATTCCTTTGGTTTGTTGCCATTCGAGTGATGCATTAGGAACGTCCGGCAATTGGTTGATGTAGTCCAAGGGGTCGATATTGGTATTTCCGAGTGGGTTGCTACTATCTTCACCTTCTCTTTTCCTCTCCCTTTCTTCTGAGGAATCCGTGGGTGGGTCAGGCCTTTTGCCTTCTACCATAAACCTTGTTGTTCTACCCTCGGTCAATGATACAATAACCTTGTTGCAAAAGCTATGATCATAGGATTGTGGAGAAGGATCTAATGCAAAGATGAATTTTGCAAGACGGGTTAGGAGCATTGCATACGGGAGCACCATTTTGTCCATGCTTCTTACACTTGCCATTCTCTTGATCATGTAGTAGGCAAGGTTAAAGCGAGTCTCGGTCACTAGGCAATAGATCATGAAACTTAGACATGCGTTGGGGTAATCCTTATTTCCTACTAGGCACACCACATTCTCCCTCACCACAATTTCCTATTTCCTATACAATGCGTACATCTCGGAGAGCTCCATTTGGAAAGGATCCCTGTAGATCACTTTCGATTTCCTAGTGACCCTTGATGGGGATGCTCTTGGCGTGAACACGGTGTCCCTCACCGTGGTTGCTTCCAGGATTAACATGTGGTAGATTTCGTGATGATCAACCATAGTGTGTAACTCTTCCAAAGACCACTCATTAGAATACATGCAAACACCTTGATATGGAACCCCTATTATTCTTCCAAACTCTACAAGCGAAAGGGTGTACTCATGCTCATTTATGGTGAAGACAATCAAGATGGACCCATCATCATTTCTAGTAATCCCCATTGTCTTGTAGAACTCGAGTACAAAGACCGGGAAAATTTGTTCGTTTATGTCTAATAAACAATCAAACTCAATAGCTCCAAAAACTTCTCTTATGTCGGTATTGGCAAGAAATGATGGTTCTACTACTCGACCTTCGTGAAAAAGTCTCTTTTCGAGCATTTTAAAAGCTTTCCTATCTTCGAGACTAAGTCCATATTTCCTATGGTACATCGGTATGTAATGAGCGGTATCTTGGTAGTCTTGTTGTCGGTTGCTTGGCATGATTATTCCTAAACAATACAACCACAATGTGGTGTTAATTGTGAATAGTAACCTAGAGGGTTTGATCACAATTTTGCTCTCATCATCTTTGTTGAATTCAAGAAATGTGTTTAATTTGTATTAACAATGTTAATTATTTGATTTAGATTATCTTAGAAAACAATGTGGTGACAAATTATGATAAACTCATTTGAACCCAACTCTTAAAGATGAAGAAATTGTAATTTTAGAAATCAAGGAATTAAATTAACAATGTAGTGAAGATTATACTTACACAAGTGATTGTTATGCTTGAGAGAAATGATCAAATTGCTCCTTTGAACAGTAGTTGTGTTCTTGTTCGTGAGTCTTTGAAGGGAATATAATTGTGGAACATCCACAATGATCATTACTAACTTATGCTGTCTTCTGCTACACGGATCTCGCGGATCCCTCTCATTTGGGATCCGGCTAGTGTAAACGCAGGGATCCGGCATGACAGCAAAAATGAGCTTAAGCATTCCTTGATAACTTTGGTTTGGGAGTTCTAACAGCTCCTAGAGTTTGATGTTTAAGCTCAATAACTTGTGATTTGAGTTTTTGACGTTTTAGTACTAATCCTACTAAACGTGGTTCCATTTTCAAGAATTAGTCACAATTCTTGGAAGGTTTATCAAAGATTATGATAAAATCCCATTTTATCATAATATAAGAAGTTTCACACGGAAATTTATTGACATGGATGGAGTGTCAATAATTCCTTTGAATGGATAATGATTAAGACTATCGAATAACCAAGATATCATTATTACGAGTTGGTAGTGTAGTCTATACAAATCAATCGAAGAATACTATTCTTGATGATGACTTTAATATAGATAACTACTTAAGTAATTACTAATAGATATTAATTATGCAACTAAGATTTTAACAATAATAAAAACAGAAGTAAATTATTAACGATCATACCTTTGCTAAATATTCTTTTTAAGAAAAGAAGTATTTAGATGAAATGCTTTGTGATCTTCTTGGAATCTCCAGATTCATGTGTGAGAAGCACAATACTAAACATTCTTTTTGCGAAAAGAAATATTTAGATAGATTCTTCATGATCTTCTTGGTAAGCCCAAATCCAAGTATGGAGAATACTTAACAAGGAAAACTAGAATACTTAAAACTTCCCTTTAAATATTTAGATCGACTTATGTCAATCTATTTGAATGTGTATGTTGGACGTTAATAGATAGATATATAAAAGTGTAATGAAAGAGAAAGAGTAAGAAGCACATAACCACAACACGAGTATTTATAGTGGTTCGGCTACAAGGACACCTTCCTTGCCCTACTCCACTCCTCGAGTCACCTATTCGAGAGTTCGTAAACACTACACGACACTAATCTCCTTATGGATCCGTCTAGTGTGATCCTAGTACCGGATAAAGGGTAGGCGACGTTGTGGTAGGTGTGGTTCACCTTGGTGTGAAAGAACCCGGTGGTTAGCCTAGTACCGGAAAAAGAGTAGGCAATGTTGTGAAGGTTTCTCCACCATAAGGAGTTGGTGTCGTGTAGTGATTATGAACTCTTGAGTAGGTGACTCGGGGAGTGGAGTAGGGCAAGGAAGGTGTCCTTGTAGCCGAACCACTATAAATACTCGCGTTGTGGTTTTGTGCTTCTTACTCTTATCATTTCATTACATACTTATACATCTATATGTTTGTTTATCAACATCCAACACACATCTAAATAGATTGACATAAGTCGATCTAAATAGTTTAAAACGAGTTTTAATTGGCAAAACTATTCAACCCCCTTCTAGTTTTCCATAATTGGTATCAGAGCTTCATTACCAAGTTTCTTGAAGTATATTGTACTTTAAAAACTTGATACGATCCATGGTTAATTGAAAACTACAAAGAAATTTTTTTTTTAAACAAACACCATGTCTTTTTAAACTCTTTTGGATGTTTATTAGATGACAACATTTTTCTTATTATTTTTTTTTTATTGCACTAATCCTCTTTGTCATGTTGATTAGTCAAAGCTCATACATACCAAGCCATAGGAATCGCTTGGTAACAAGAACACCTTCCCTAAGAAGGTATCTTAAGCACAAAGGAGCTGGATTTGTCTTCTGACATTTCTTTTGTCATTTGTAAAGACATTCCTAAGTGCATTTGAGGTATGACTTTCCACTTATCTCTAAATGACATTAGCTTGACAAGTAAGTATGGTTACCTAGGTATTTATTTGATTATCTTTTGTGAATATACATGTATTACATGTAGCTTCATTAGGAAGCTTTCTCTCACATACGTATTACTTTTTCGTCTAAAGTCGTGGTATATAAAACTTGTGTCTTATCTCACTTAATCCAAAAATCATATCTTTCTAATAATAAAACAAAACACAAATCTCAAAAATTCCTCCTTCCCCATAAATAAACCATCCGTCGACCACTCTATCAAATCCCCACTTTTTCAAATCTTCCACTTTCAAAAATTAACTCACATTCAAAACTCCATCTTCCTCCTTATCTCATCTCAAACCGAAACCAAGAAGGTTCGTCTTCAACATGGTTTACATCGCCCTCGTGCTCATATCCTTAACACTCATCACTCTTGTGTTCCCTATGACGAAGTTCTTATACGGAGACATTTACTTTGTTTTGTTAATCTACATTGGGGTTATATACCCAATCCTTTGTATCATTCTTAGCATTGAAATGAAATATTACTAATAGTCTAGTTTATCTAGGTTATTATTATCATAATGTGTTTACCATTTCTTTTTGATTTATTTCATGCTCTCATGATACATTAGAAGCCATGTATGCATGCTAAAAGAAAATATAGGCTAAAACACATATCTTGGTATAAAACTGTAAGATCTAAAAATCTATGTTTTTCATCAAGGAATCTGCTTCTGTAACTACAGATCCACGGATCCCAGCAAGTATACTAGCCGGATCCCTTATAGAAGGGAACCGTAGGAACCGTACTCCTGGATAACAGTTTTCATGCAAGATAAAAACCACTTTCTTTCTAAAAGTAATATTCCACTAGAATGTCAAAACCTTAGGTGAGTTAAGTATCATTGTTGTTAAAAACCATTGTTAATAAAAATCTAGTAAAAAACGTTAGATAATCATTGGTTGACCACAAAACATCACTTTCTATTTACTCATCTTTTCTATAGGTTCAACTATGTCGCATGAATATGAGTTTGATTTTTCACTCACTAGCGTCTACACTCCGAACATCTCCCTTGAGCCTAACACACCTGGCAATCATGTATGTGGGTTCAATAATCTTGAAAACCGTCACTTCCACGAAAATCGTCACTCACTAACTTCTATTTTTCTCATTTTCTTTTGGAGTTTGTGATTTAATGCTTGTTTTCTCATGATCACGTGCATTAAATTCATATATAATCATTAGATTTTAATCCATATTTTGGGTCAAGCATTCATTGCAATACATATTTTTTTTCTATTAGTAAGGATTCCCAACATTGTTTGCTATTCATCTCATCCTCACAAATAAACACCACTATGTCTTCCAAAACACCTTTCAACCTAGATGAATCACCTAGTGCAACCAATCCATTTCAAGAAATCCAAACTTTTGTACTCCCAACTTCCAAAATACCACAATCAAAATCTAGGATATCCGCACAGATTAGCATACGATCTTGTTGCTTAGCAAAACCATCTTCGAATGGCTCATCACCAACCACTAACTCACCACAAGATGCTTCCATTATAGCACCTCCCGCATCACCAACAAGTACACCAACTTCATCATACATCAACTCACCACCTAAAGTCACTCTTTTGAAACTCCTTAAGACTCCAACAAGATCTCATCAACCAAAACAAAAAGAACTAGCCTTTTTGACTCCTCCTACTTCACCAAATACAGCTTTTCAAGACTTTGAAACATCACCACCCTTAGCTCCCATTAAGCTACAAGAACACCTAGGTTCTTTTCCACCACCACTTCCAAACATTCCGGACATTGATCCATATTTTCCTATTTTTCCACCACATCTTCCGCAACTCACAAATCAAAACAACCCGGAAAACTTCCGCAATCATTACCCACATCACTTACATTGTGAACATTTCCAATCCACTAGGGATATCGCAATAGGAGTTAGGGAAGAAATGCGCTTCATACTCAACCTCATTCTTGATCGCATCAATACCATCACTCATCAAAACACCATCCATAACCTTATGCAAGCATGGAATTTGTATTTTCTCTTTTGAGTCATTTTCAAGAACAAGTCTTGTTCTTATTTTTACATGCTTGTAGGTGGCATAAATACCACTACACTTTGTTGTTTTATTACAAGGCCTTATTTACATACCTTGGCACCCAATCTTGATTCTCGTCAATCACAAGATTATTTAAGCATGTTACTAACCTTTCTCTTTGTAGGATTTTTTATTTTTTTTCACTTGACGCCCCAAACTAGGGGGCCTACCGTCAAGGGGGAGTAAGCGATACGTGGATTTTTTTCCACACTTTTATTTCTTCGATGGGTTCACTTTTTGTTTCGACAAAAAGGGAGAGAAGAAGTAAAACTTAGGGGCTTTCAAAACATACATCTATTCTTAAGTTTTACTCATCATAACATTATGTTTTGTCATCAACAAAAAGTGGGAGATTGTTAATACAAATAAACCGTAAAAACCTTTATTAATATTTTGTGATCTCTTTGTGTTTTGTTGTTAACAAATATAATGTTATCTTAAGTACAATTATAAGGATACATTTTATTTTTGTAATGCATTTACATATAGCCATTTAATACAAATTGTTGTAATAAATTATTTGTTGTAATAGTTTATTAGGATGGGTAAAATTCACAACCCATGGATCATATCCATAACCCATGGTATTGACCCATACCCACAAGACTAGATACATTGTACTCATTTGATACATTGTATCTAAAAGAATACCCATGGACCAACCCATAACCCATGACCCATAACCAAAAAACCCATGCCCAAAGAGGAGCGTCCCAAGAATCCCTAGGATTACACTAGACGGATCCCTTGTGGAAGGGATCCGTGGGATCCGAAGAACAGTGGCAAGTTTTGCCTATAAATAGAGAGCCATTTCTTCATTCTAACTCACCTCTTCTTACTAATTCTCTCATATACTCTCATTCTCTTCTAACAAAAGATCACTTGATCTAGAGAGTACATCTTTCTTTCTTTCTTTAGTGATTCTCATATAGGTCCTTCTCTAAGGCAAGATCACGAGCATTCTACAAGTCATCCAAGCAAGGGGTCCTTGATTGATTTGTTCCTCTTCAAGATTTCTATAGCGAAGATCTTGTATTTGATATTTCGCATATTTGTTGTTTAATAGTCGTGTTGGTTTGGTCCACCGTGTTACGGACTCGGTATTTAGCTTTATACCAGAAAAAGGTGTAAGCAACGTTGTGAAGGCTTCTCCGCCAAGTTGAAGGAGTTTATTGGCATAGTGCTTGAACTCTCGAGTAGGTGACTCAGGGAGTGGAGTAGGGCAAGGAAGGTGTCCTTGTAGCCGAACCACTATAAATCGGTTGTGTCATTTCTTTCCCTTGCTTTACTTTATTTACTTGCTTTATCATTAGATCTATACTTTCTACATCCATTCGATTTCACATAATATCGAATCTAAAGTTTTTGAAACTAACTTAAAATCGGCAAAACTATTCAACCCCCCTTCTAGTTTTCCATAATTGGTATGAGCCAACGGGTAAGTTAGTTTTGCCGAAGATTAAGAAGCACAAAACCACAACGCGAGTATTTATAGTGGTTCGGATACAAGGACACCTTCCTTGCCCTACTCCACTCCCCGAGTAACCTACTCGAGAGTTCGTAATCACTGCACGAAACCAACTCCTTATGGTGGAGAAACCTTCACAACGTTGCCTACTCTTTTTCCGGTACTAGGCTAACCACCAGGTTCTTTCACACCAAGGTAAACCACACCTATCACAACGTCGCCTACCCTTTATCAGGTACTAGGCTAAGTACCTAGTTCCATTACAATGGAGGAACTACTACCCAACACAATACAACACCTAATCCCAAGGAGATCCACTCTTTATTACAACACCATCAAGGATATCACCATCCTTCGAAATGAACTAATACTATATGTATAACGATGCACCTCATCGATTATACGACCTAGACATTCTTCTTTAATGCCGCTTGATTTGATTCTTAGGCATCCTTCACTAATGCCTTTGACACAACGCTTGGCACCTTTCACTAATGCCTTCGTCTTTACACCTTTAGAATTCTTCACTAATGCTTTTGACATGGACGTTAAGCACCTTTCACTAATACTTTCGTCTTCGGCATCCTTCACTAATGCCTTTAACACAACATATCTACGGGGGGAAAAAGAACTATCAACAAGAGAACCTCAGTTGTCTTGATGATGACAAAGCATGGCAACTCATGGACTTGAGCTTGCTCTACTTTAAGAAGTGGTGATCTCGCCTTTAAGAGGAACCTAGAGAATCACACAAAAACAAAAGACAAACTACATAGAAAGATCCCTTAGGAACAGTGGTTAGAGAGTTACAATACTTGGGGAAAGTATGTGTGAGAGTGGCAAGCCAAAAGGAAGAAATGGCTCACTATTTATAGAGGAGAAATGGTTACTGTTCCCCGGATCCTGCGGATCCCTCCCACAAGGGATCCATCTAGTGTAATTCTAGGGATCTGTGGGACGCTCCTCTTTACCCATGGGTATTTTGGTTATGGGTCATGGGTCATGGGTTATGGGTTGATCCATGTGTTTCTTATTAGATACAATGTATCTCATGAGTTCAATGTACCTAGTCAAATGGGTATGGGTCAAGACCATGGGTTATGGATTTTTCCATGGGTTGTAGTTTTTACCCATTTATATAATATATACTTGTACATATATATTACTAGATCATAAAATCACGTATACTTGTTTTAGTGTTTTATGTGAAAACGTTAAGTGTGTTAGAAAACTATTGGCTCAAACAAATTACGTATTTTATTTGTTTCGTTAAAATGATTTTACGTTTGTTATCGACAAAACATTAGAAGATCGTAAAATATAAATAAACGTTTTTACGGCTTATTTGTATTAACAATCTCCCTTTTTGTTGATGACAAAACATAAAATTATTTTAAGGAAAAACTAAACTTCGTAAAATTATTTTTACTCTTTTCTCCCCCTTTTTGTCGAAACAAAAAGAGCGTCGAAAAGAAACTAACACAAAGTTTTAAGAAAAACATGTAAAAAGAAAAAAATGTAAAGGGAGCAAGTGACGGGAATGGTTCTCATCTTAACTCCCCCTTGACGAGTCCATCCCTTTGTGAGGGCGTCAAGTACATAAAAGTAAGTAAGCTAATGTTTTGCAACTATGTTTGCAAATGGTTCGTCTTTGTGACGAAAATGCTCCCCCTTGAAGATTGCAACGTTGCAATGGGGTGTCATGAAGTATAATCCAAATAAGGATTATGTTGCAAATGGTTTTGCAATATGGTTTAACACAAAGCTCCCCCTAGCTTTATGGTGTCAAAGTCTTCATGTGTATTTTGAAAATCTACAAAATAAAGGTTAGAAAACAAGAGTATAGTGCATAATTTCTTGCAAACAAGACTCAAGTTAGTAGTAAATTGTTCTTCTGTACCACGGATCCCACGGTTCCCTTTGTAGTGGGATCTGTCACACCCCCAAAATACCTGTTTTGCAGCAGAATGGAATTCCTGGGGGATGACTGCCATAGCATCACAATTACAGTTATATTGAATGACCTAAAGTGTCGTTTGAAAAACACATCGTTTGATATTTATTTAAAGCATTCAGAGTTACAAAGATAGGTCCCAAATGAAAATCAACATGTGCGGAAATAAGTTTGTTACAATCCAAACAATGTTTTAAAGTGCATAAAACCCATGTGAGACGCGTCGTCACCGCGACTCTATGATAAGTCCTTATGCATGCCATGAAGTATACGCCTTAGATACCTGAAAATACATTGCTAAAAGTTTCAACACAAAGGTTGAGTGAGTTCATAGAGTTTATGAAAAATGTTTTATACGACTACCACAAGTATAGGTCATGTATGACAAATATGTCACATAAAAATGATACAATTGCTATAAGCACATGACACCGAAGCTAGATTGATCATGATGTTCGCCCCAACAGAGTGTTTGCCAAACACCTCAAATTCTGATATTAAATGAAATGCATCCATTTGACCAGTTGGAATCCACCAACCCGGATGGAGGAGTCACCCTCAATAGATCTATTCACTCACTCTCGCTTCTTCCGAAATTAACGGTTCATGATTATGAAATGAGGATTTTCAATTGGCAATGAGGTAACTGTTGATACAAAAGTTGGGCGTTCTTTATTTGGGTTTTGATTCCGTATCAATTAGATCTTAATGCTTGATACCTGCGCACTAAGAAAACAAAAGACACCGTTAGACTTATCGTGGGATTGTTTCCCACGATTATCCTCCGGCGTGAGAGTAAGTAATCGGTTTAGGCTATAGTTGAGAATTAGGGTTTGTAAATCATACCTTTTATGAGGGATGGGATTCCCATTATATATACACACGAAATCCTTGTTGGTTTCGTGTTCCCCAACCTTCGGCGTATCCCGCCTAAGTCGGTTGGCAAACAATTATCTCCAAAGTTAGGAGATATCCGATATCCTATTCCATAAATAGCTTTGGGTTTGGGCCTTCATGAGCCCAAACACTTATCGGCGTAGCCAGCCAGACGGGCTCGCTAGTATCGGTCCTTGGTCAGGTTCATGACCCGAATATAGGTTATATGTCATCATGTCCCCCCAGTCTAGTATGCGCAGTGATGAACTGCGGATGCTAGACTAAGAACTGTATCATTTAAATTCCTCATAGCGTAGCGGAGAAGTTACCCGCATTAAAGAATATTCGGTGAATTTAGTCCAAATATCGTCAAACCAAAGCCTCGGAATTTGGGGAAAGTAACTGAACGCGTCACATCAATGGATCCTATCCACTCAATTAGAGATAGTGGGATCCACGTGGCGTGCATCGCGTGGATGGAGGAACTTATATAACCTTCCGTCTTCTTATTACTGTGATTATCACAGTAAAAAAAATCATTTCTGCCATCAAAAAAGCTTCAAATTTACCAGCAAGAAAACCTTAATACGTCAAAGGTAACCACGCGTGCGTCTTTAAAATTTATACCATGG
The DNA here is from genome assembly GCA_910596185.1 of Chrysanthemum makinoi. Lineage (NCBI taxonomy): Eukaryota > Viridiplantae > Streptophyta > Magnoliopsida > Asterales > Asteraceae > Chrysanthemum > Chrysanthemum makinoi. The sequence continues at coordinate 49,669,591 of OU343217.1, read as the reverse complement.
TCCGTTGATTATCTGACTTCACCTCCGATCTGACCGAGGATGAACTCCGTGAGTTCACCTCGGATTATTATATTCCAATGGCGCTGCATCCGGTGGTTCCAGATGCGGAAGCGTCCATAGCGGATTTTCTCGAAGGGAAGGTTGGGGTATACACACGTTTCTTCGAATTTGCAAATCAGCATGTGCCCATATCATTATTCCTATGTGTCGTGTTAAATTATTACCGTCGGCACATATCCCAGCTGCACTGCATAGGTGCGGCCAAAATAACAAACTTCGAGGTGAATTGTCGCTTTCGGCAATTAACCCAACTATCAAACTATTCGTGCCTTTACCACACAACGTGGTCAAATGGTTGGGTATTATTCGCTAAGCGTGCCGGAAGACCGCCCTGTTACACGAAAAGTTGGACGCGCTTAGGAACCGGAGGGAAGCGTTGGGTTGATGAAGCTGTTTCCCATGGCGCTCGACTTCTACACCCAGGGTTCACTAACAAAGGATGAGCGCCCAACCTGGATCCTACAGGCCGAGGACGCGGATACGATAAACGCCAACCGTATTCCAATCAGTTCCTTCCCAGAAGAATTTTTGGTACACATGGGCATAAGCCGTAATTATTTTGGTAGACCTGATGAGGTGCCAATCTTCTTAGCGGATGGCCGGGTGGGGTGCTCGTCCTTTTCGCAACCCTTGTGCTTTATTAATGTGAGCCTTTCCTTTCATCTTTATAATTTTTGTAACCTGTTTGTTGTGTGTTGTTTGTTGCGCAGATGGATATGTTCGTGGTTGTTCGTTAGCGGCCGCTGCAGGCAACAGTAGGGCTTGAGAGAAGGGGGAAGAGCCCATCATGGCAGCAACTGCCGGACGTGTCATGGAGCTGAACCTGGAAGAGGCCGGGAGCAGCTTGTCCCACTGCGTTGAAAGTTACCCCACTACAGAGTGTGCCGAACCCCGGGGTGCCTTCTCCGTTGGTGGAGCCGTCATGCGTAGATATTGAAGAGGAGGAGGAGGAAGTAAGCCAAAGATTGGAGCGTAAGAGAACGCGTGGTGGCGACGGCGCAAGTACCTCCAGGAAGAAGCGCCCCGTCGTTCTTACCGTGGAGTTGTCGTTAAGCGATCGCATCACCCCCCCTTCCGCCGATACCGCCATACTCCTCGTAAGTATTATTTGCAAAGTCTTTGTCGCATTCCCTCTGATGTTATGAAACAATCGCTAATCCGCTTGTATGTGTGCAGGTTTGAGCACTCTGTAGACTCACCCCCCCCCCCCCCCTCCCAGCCTAGTCCAGTGCGTGTTGAATCTTCCGGGCCAAAGGCCAAAGCTGAGCCATTGGCCTCTGGGATGCGCAATGGATAAGCTAGTTGAAGATCTGAACCGGCTACTGCGCACCAATCGAAGTTGGTTGCGCAACTAAGGGCAAAGTACTCGGGAGAGAGTAGTCAGAGCGCGGAAAAGGACCAACACATTGCGTCGTTGGAGGCTCGTTTAGCTAGTGCCCAAGCTGAGATAGAAGCGGCAAATGCTTATTCCAAGAGGATTGCGGGAGAGAAAATGTCCTTACTGACCCAAATAAGCCAGGAGCGTGCTGCAGCAGTAGAGTACAAGGCTTCGTGTAGCTGGGCCCTTAAATATCTGGAACAGGGTAAGAAAGATTTGCTCTCGCAGTTAGGGGATTTTGGTGCTATTGTGGGCAGTTCATTGGAAGCGCAGGAGATGAAGTTGCGCAAGCTCAGCTTGGAGTATGATGAGGAGTTATATCCCCAACTCTTGTCTACCATCGCTGAGCGCAGGTGGCTCATAGGCCATGGTCTGCGACTTGCTGCACTCAACACCTTGGAGTCGCAGGAAGTGGTTGATGCTTTCGGGGGAGTGGTTGAGTTCGCATTGGCGCGGGGTAAGGCAGAATCCGTTGAGGAGCTTCATGAGGTGGATCTTTTGAAGGTGCCTGCTGATAAGGTACCTGGTTATAATGCGCAATCATACGATGAGCTGGTAGCTGCTATGGAAAAGATGAAGTCATTGAAGCTTCCTTTGATTTCTGAGTTAGAGTGCGACCAGGATTATCCGATAGGGGTCATTATGGAGGGGCTGACCTTAGCTCGGCATCGTGGTGAAAATGTGGAAGCACAGTTGGACCATTTTCTGAAACCCGATGAATCTCAACTCCAAGTGCCTATATTTGCTCGCCCCAAGGATATCTTGAATCCCTTCGCTTTGGAGAAGGAAGTGCCCTTGAAGCAAGTGTTAGAAGCGCATGCTACAAGACTTGCCAAGAAGGAAAGGATTAAAGGTAAGGCTGTTTTGTGCGGTATTGGCGCTGCACATCTCCCCAGATCTGACGGGATACCGGTTAGTGTTGCCACGGTATCGCGCAAAGATTCCAACCTACTAAAGAAGTTGAATGAGGTAGGGGACGCTGCAAGCTGTGTAGGAAATTCATCTCTTAGACGTTGTAATAGTATGTAGATAGTAACTTGTATTGTAAACATCATTTTGTAAGCACGCATGGTACTTAATGGAACATTATTTTTGTGGAATGGTGTTGCGACTTATAATATTTGCACTTAGTTACTTGTCTTTCCATAAAAAACGTGTGTATTGTCTAAGAAGCAAACTGTTGTATAAGCGCGGATAATATGTAGGAAATTCATAGTCATGTATGAAAATCACGGTATACTTAAAACATAATTTCTAAGTAGTTGTATCATAGTCGTGTATGGTGTGATATGCAGCGTACTGTGAATATCATATCAAAGAGTCAAGTGTCTTAATTCCTAAGTTGTTAAACGCGCACCGTATGCATAGTTGCGCACCCGTCGTGGGATGCGCACCAAAATTATTCCAACGTCTTGAGAACATGACTAATTTTAATACTGGTTATTAATTAAAGAGTTTAATTTGGATTTATTTCTATTTAGACAAACGGTACACTAAATGAGTTCTTAGCTTACAGTAAACGTTTACTAACATCTATTTAATATTCAATACACAAGTTTAAATACCACTCTACACTTTGACATTAAAACATATGTTATATAATCATTTAACTCTAAGTTAGTTTGTCCAAAACCACTTTTGTTTCATGCATGCATTGTACTAAAACAAATCAGACTCAACCTACTTTGTTTAATATCCATATTTTATAGTTGTTTGATAAATTAGATGAGCATGCTTCAAATACGTAAGTCACACATACGATGAGTTAACCCAACCTTACCTTAAACCAAGCGTATCCTATCCCAATATTTTACCCTCCATTCAATTCATATGTATTTGGTTCAGTTAACGAGCATGGTAATTTACAGGTTTTAGATTATTTAGAACTCCAAGACTCACTCTTGTACGCCCTAATGCATGCGACATCTCTGGTTTTAATGGTTAACAAATATGTGACACCTAAGATACACGCGATATACTTAACTTTATATACAGAAACTTGTCTTGACAAACTCCATTTTTTTATACGAAGAACCATGTGAAAAGATTTTGGCGAGACCCACCTCATAATTAGAACAGAACTCACCGTCTCACCATCGACATAGAATCTAGCAGGACAATTCAAATTATGGCAACTGATTCGGATTACGACTTCAGATTCTATTTAGGTTTTGATTATAAGTTTAAAAATATATAATGGACACAGGCTGAGAGGGAACAGTTAGGTCATTATGGGTCGACTCTTATCTTAGAAAGTTCCCTAGGATTTAGATGATGCTACTTCTTGTATACATGGTTACAAATCTAACGAGACACAAAGTGTAGCCAAGCAAGTTACTGGTTTTATTTTTTTGAAGTTAGAGTCTGATCATTAAACATGTTTCAAGTTGTTTTAGCCATGGGTAAACTCTTTAACAAACCCCAAGTCGTTACACATGCATTCATATCAATTTTTTTTAACACCACACTTCTTTTAAATAGCCTCATGAAAGAAAGTATATGATCTCTTTATAAGCGGTTCCAGATTTTAATCATGCTAGGGTGAAGGTTTTAAATAGTCAGGCAAAGTGGTGACCTCGAATAGGGTCGAAAGACCATGTGTAAGTGTATGCTTGTTACGTTTCATGCGACCCATACACAAGTTTTAAGACAGCTCATGGTTGGAAACTAAGCAGATAAATAACATATGAAGGGTTTAAGTTTTAATCGTTTTATAGATCGTACTAATGTATGTGTCGAATGAAGTAAAGGAGACAAGAGGGTGTTGTTACCCGTTGTTTAACGTGAGCAAGAAGAGGAACACAAATCAGAATTTTGCCCACGAATCGAACAACCGCCCTTAAGAATTAAACTCTAACCTCCACAAATTCAACAATAGTAACTTTTAACTATAGAACCTATTTAGAACCTGAGTGTTTTTGTTTATGGCTCGTAACAGGAGGGGATGAAGAAAACATATATAGAGGGTCACCAATGGGGGGAGCGTGTCTTCAATTTGGTAAGTATTAAACATGATTGAAATTAGACTTGAATGGGGATTTGATTTGCTCAATTAAAAGGCGAATTAAGGATCCGAAAATTGTGGAGTAAAAGGGTTATAAGGCTAGGAAAACAAAAAAAAAACGTGTGAGAGGGGTTTATATATTAGGGGATTTATTTATTTACTTTTACAATAAATAGTTATTTAGGTAAATAAATTAGGTTAGTTTTATTATGTAGTATTATTATTTATAATGTAAAATTGAAATGCAAAATAGCTTAGGTTAAGACTCGAATTAATTATAAAATGTCAATTTAGAACTTAGGGCTTTACAAATTTTTATCTAAAAGTCGAATGTCGGGTCAAATGTCACCGTTGACTAACCTGATCGGATGACAGTTCTCACAATGTGGATTGTTTTCGCCAAACTAATGTGTATTCACAAGGGATCCATATTGGATACCCCAACTTTTAAACATTTACTTTTAGATCCTTATCATAAGTAAAATATTGAAAATGGTTTGTTAAGTCATCCTTAGACTTGAGATACAAGCAAGTTCTATTATGTGTGGATATCACTTTTGTAAGTATAAGCCAAACGTTGTCCTGAATAAGGTAGTTATAAAAGCTATATTTCGGAGGGATGTGAAGCAACATCCATAACACTTGTAGTCAACAAAGGATTTTTTACTCCACTTGAGTATGTGCAGAAAGATACCATGGGCTCTCTCAAGAATTAATCAGATAATTGTTCGGTCGAACCTAAAGGGTAATGCAAGATGATGCTTGATTATATTTGGTATATCTGAATTAAATTCTATAACGAGAATCTAAATGGTTAAACTATATGGAATGAGTTAGGATCCATATCCATAGTTTAACAGTATCTATAACAAAGGATGATAAAAGCAAGACATAAATGGCCATGCTACTAAGAAAGATCTAAGAAACTATATCTCAGACACCTTTAGTTAAATACCGAGTAAAAGCATTGCTAGATGTTTCCGTCGTTGGTATTTGTGCTATCTGCTACTCAAACTCTCAAGTGGGAGCTATTGGAATATGAGAATTGGATTAGCCAACTACTTAAAGGTGTGTGAGCCTATAGGCACACACGTGAAACACGAGAATACGTTATATCGTTTATAGCTCGAACTTGACCCGAACTTTGACCCGTTAATACTAGACCCGATTGTTTTCAATGCCAAGCCCATTGTCGGTTATAATAAGTTTGCTTTGATTTTGGGCTAGGTAGAATTGTGATTGAATATGGTATGTGGGGCTGACTTATACCCAAGAATGCTAGGTTTTTGAGGCTATATATACTCCTTCTCTAGCTCATAACCCACACAACATTCACACCTTTTGTGTAAAACTAGAAGGGGGTTGAATAGTTTTACCGTTTAAAATCTTAACTGTTTCGAAAACTTATTGTGAGATCAATCGATATAGATAAAAGATGTGTTAGTGAAGAATAAATAATATGCAAGAAATAGATAATATGTAAGTAAGGAAAGAAACAATCAAACCACGACAAAGTTGTTTATAGTGGTTCAGTCTACAAGGACTCTTTTTCCTTGTCCTACTCCACTCCCCGAGTCTCCAACTCGAGAGTTTTCTTCACTAATCAATAAGCTCCTTTAACCAGCGGAGAAAGCCTTTACACGTCGCTTACACAATATTTCTGACCCAAAGCTAGATGTCGAGTTCTTTTACAAAGGTACAACCACTCCCAACGCACTATGTGTTTTGAGGACTAAAATACTAACCACTCACACTCAGAGGTTTAAAAAGATTTGGTACAACAATGATGTATGAACAATAATGATTCACACAACAACAAAACAAACAAGACTTCCAACTATTTGTTAAAGCTTGATTATGCCTTGATCTTCTTTGCTACAAAAGAATGAAAGATGATCACTAAAATGAAATGAAACTGAGTTAGATGTAATAGAATGAGAGAATGTATGTGTTTTATGCTAATGAGGGATGAGAAAACAACTTGGGTTGGCTTGCTATTTATAGGCCAAGTGATCAGCAGATCACGGACTGGACAAAACCAAAAAAAGGGGTCCGCCCTTTATAAATTTTGGTTCCGCCATTGACATGGAGATCACAAAAAATCTTTCAAAGATCATCCAAAGCTCTCCAAGATTATGTAAGATATGATGAGTGAATATCTAAACAAAATATTCTATAAAGTCTTTTAAAGATTTCCAATGTGAAGCAAGCCATTGATGTAATATGTAGTTTTTTATTTTTTGAATTAATATGTTATATAAGTAAATACTTATGTAATATTATGTTTAAGAATTTAAGAAACTAAACATACTTGATCTAAAAATGTTGATGCACATTATAGTTTAGAAGGTTGTCAATGTCAATTGATATGTAGCTAATCAAAATGTGATAAGATGTAAATGCTTAAGTGATGAAGACTTTATTTAAGAAAAGTTTGTATTAATGTCAAATAATCTTGACAAGCTGTATACTTTGCAAAAATGAAATTTAATTTTGTCGTTAACAAAACAAGGCAAAGATCATAAAATATAAATAACGTTTTTGAACTATATTTGTATTAACAATCTCCCCATTTTGTTGAGGACAAAACATAAATTTTATTTTTATCAAAGATGTAAAAATGTACAAGAATTTTAAAAATATGAGATTAATTTGAACTTGGAAGAACTAGTTAGTTAAATAAAGTTAACAATCAAAAAGTTATTTTATCTTAAGACTAGTTAGACTTTTGTTTGTCCAATATTTGATCTTCTTTAATTTTGACTTTTGAAAGTCAAAGTATGATGTTGACTTTATGAAAGTCAATGGTCAAGTTCAATAATATTCTCCCCCTTTTTGTCGAAACAAAAAGAAGAGGCAAGGCAGAAAATGTAATGATCCTGAGCCAAATGCTCCGCCTTGGCCGATGCTCCCCCTTAACTGGGTGCCAAGAGAAAGATACATGGATTATGAAGAGCTACAAAAGAAAGGTTAGTAACATTCATCGTCACTGATCCGCTCCAGAACAGTCAAGCTAAATCACACAAGCCCGCCACTTGTGAATGACGGACCGTAACCAGCTTAAAACTGCTCAAGCACGAAATCAATGAAGATCTGAGGAGTATAGTGTTTCCCCGGGTCGTTATGTCCCAGCGAGCTATGCAATGATTTATCAAACGTTTAGTGATCGAGGAATTTGAATGGAAAAAGGATTTGGTTATGATTATAACTACGGAATAAGCCAACAAATAAAAACGGATTAAATGCAAATAAGGAAATTAAAGATAAATCTATTAAATAAACGCTATCACTATTTTACAATGATGTTTTGTTTTTATGTTTTATAAAACTCGATTAAAATCTAATGACGCATAAAATAAAAACGAAACTTACACAATATAAAACCTAAAAATATGAAAATGATATTTTTACAAACCTAATGATAAAAGAAAATATTTAGAAAAGAAAACTATTTTTATCACTAATTATCTAATTATTATTAACTATTTTTAACTATTTAATAATTACCTAAAATACAAAAAATGAGGAAACAAAGCTAGAAAAATCAAATTATGAAATGGAAAAGTCTAAAATATCAAACTAGAATTTTCAAAACTATTTTTGTATTTTTCTGATTATTTTTCTATTTTCTAGGAATTTTAAACTATTTAAAAACTAATTAAATTACTAAAAATTACCAAATAAACTATGAAAAATCTGGAAAATTACTTTTTTGGCTTTTTATATTTATCTTAACTTAATAAAAATGAAAAATTATTTTTTTTGAACCTTTTCTTAATTTTTTGTATTAAAAGCTAATTAAAAATGATTAAAAACTAATTAAATTAAGAAAAATAGCTAAACAACTCAGAAAAATCTGAAAATTTTAGGAAAAGTCTAAATTAATATGAGGAATATGAGAAAAATGGAAAAACAAGCACTTATGTGGAGAAATTAAGAACTGCTATGGAAAGTGCTTATGAATAAGCACTTTGATAAGCTAAAAGCTCACCAAAAGACACCAACTGTTTACCAAAGCCTTATTATGCTAAAATAACTCTAATACAACTTAAAACAACAGTTTATAACTACAGATTAGCAAGCTAGTACAGATTTGGCTTATTTGATTTTATAAACTAAAACAGATTGGGTCCCAACTTTGAACACATGCACAAGCTTAAGAATAAGCTCAAACTTAAAACTTTGATTTGGAACTTAGAAAGGACCTGGGTGAGACCAAGTGTACCAAAAGCAGACCCTGGTGAGCTCAATGAGCCTGCAAGTAAGCAAAGACAAGATCTGAAAAACCGTACCAAGCAGACAGAGAGAGTGGCAAATTTGGCCTCGAAGATGAGCTTGTTTGGAGCTATTATAAAATTTGTAAAAATCAGATAAAATGATGACAATAAAGAGCACCAGCTGAGCTTTCTAAAATACCAAGCCTTACTTGATTAGACCCAAAGGTTAGTTCAAGAAAAATCCTTCTAAGTGAGCTTAAAACAGATTTTCTAAACTTTTGACTATTGCAGATATTGATAAACCTTGACTAACTTGAACTTTAGATCCAATTTTATGACTGAGATTTATGTTATTTGATAAACTAAGGCTATTGCAAACAATGTTTGATGATTTTAAACACAAATCAAGGATTTGCAAATCCTTGATCTCAACAGTAAGACAGATAGATGGATTTAAGGGAGACTTTGACTTTAGGCTATGCAGGCACAAAGTATTGAATCAAATGAGCATATTTAGACTACACAAACATGAAACAACAAACATAAACCCCTGCACAAGCCTATAGGGCAGTTTAGGCTATGAACCAAACACCCCTTATCTACACTGATTTGCAACTGAACAGATTTAAATCATGATCCAACTTGTTACTATGATCAAACTAACTTACTATAACTGAGTTACTACTGTTTGACCAGGTTTAAACAAATTTACACTACAAATACAGTTTATGCATGAAAACTTATAAACCACTTACAAAGTTGCCTAGCCACAATGGCTTGCTAGGTGAAACAAAGGACCACTACCTAATACAAATCAACCCATAACTTCCACATCAACCCATTCCATTGTCTGAATCAACCCAAATCCTTCCTGCATCCCTTTTGCCCCTCTTTGACTTTTTGTTGACCAATATTCAAATTATCTTGAAATTGAAGTTTAAGCTTATACAAAGCTTTAATAAGCTTCTATAAGTTTGTTTGATACTGTAACTAAGCTATTGAAAGTTTAAACACAAGAGTTTAAAAATCAAAATCTCAACAGTGGGTATAAAATGTGGAAACTGATCATTACTTGGAATTCAAACTTGAAATGAGTTGTACACACTTAAAAACTGTTATTTGATACAAAATAAGCTTAGATTGAAGTTATTTAAGACAAGTTAAGCTACAAACGACATACATGGTAAAAAAATAAAAGCTAACTCCTTTCTTGATGCTTCTCTTGGCCTCTTTATACACCCCAACTGTCTATCTCTCTCCTCTGGACAAATCCCACTAGTAAAAATGACCATTGGATGACGAAATGATCTTGGCCATTTAAAGTAATTTTGGCGCCAATTTTGGTTTAACAGTTGTAGCTTGAGTGGGGTTGGTATGGGGTGCATTAAATGAGCCTTGGCTTCTTGTGTTTGGAGGGGGGGTGTAGGTGATGATGGAGTGGAGGTGGAGTGTGATCAGGGAGGATTGCAGGTTTGGAATGATGGAAATGGCAACATGTGAGGGAGAGGAAATGAGTGGGTCA
>OU343217.1:49623784-49659310 GCA_910596185.1 Chrysanthemum makinoi | reverse complement strand
AATGTTTTAGGAACAAAGTGATCAACATCTCTATTGGACTTTTAGGGTGAGAAGTGAGTGAACGATCATTAAGGGGAGACTTTCAATCTCTCCGGATCGTCTTCGAAATCAAAGAGACCATCATCACTTCCGATGAAAGTGGATTGATGTGAGTGAGTTCATCGGTGAACTCCTCAAGAAGATGATCAAAGATCGATTGTGGAAGTGATGCCTCAACATACCGATGTCTCCATATGATGCACAATCTTAGCTACATTGGAGAAAGTCTCAAAATGATCTTTGAACACTCAAAGGGTTAAGAATCACACATATGGTCAAAGGTTCCCTGTGACTCTCTCGGGATTGGGACAAGGTTCTCAACACTAGACTTTATGACTTCGTCCCGATTCCTCTTTTCAAGAACAGTGGTCAAGATGCTCGCCCCATGTTCGAGAGTGAGTAGGAGCTTCGGGTGAGATAGCAGCTTGTTTGAGATGGAATCAACTGGCCGATATCAACACCGAGGGAGTTGAGAAATAATATTCTTAAAAGGATAAAACTCTCCTCGTCATCATCATGCTGAGGCTGCCTTAAGAAATTAAGCTTTAGAGCTGCATGCTCTAGACTAATAATTCTTCCCTAGATTTACAGCCTCTCGTTCTTCACCAGTAATTCTCTATGGTTTTCTCACCACTCACTTGATTCTAAAGTTTGAATCATATCATCAGTGTTTTCATTGGGTTTCAAAATCTTGGGAAATTTCTTTAGGCAACGGCTCAGGTGGAGTTTGAACCAGTATGGTGTTTGTGGAGGTTGGAAATTGTCAAAACCGAAAGTATAGTAATTTTGATTCCACGGTTGACATTGAAAATTATCGCGAGGACCTCAATTCTCACAACAAAACTGTTGAGCCCGGATTGGCGAATTATATGGATATTGGTAATAACAAAGTTGAGCATCACCGAAAACTGTTTCATAGACAAACGTGTTTCGATTGACACTCAAATCCTTGGTGAGGACCCCCACAAATTCATGTGATTATGTTGATTATATGAAGATGTCGGGCTGTGGTGGGTAATTGGAAAAGTTTGAGGGTCTTAAATGAGTTTGGATTAGGATCATAATCAAATGAATTCTCGAACCACAAACAAACAACTCTGCCCGAATATCATTACCACACTTTGTACAACGTACACCGGGACATGGTGAACCAAAAAAAGAGGCTCACCACAACCAAAGGAATAAAACGATTCCATTTGAGGAGTTATGAAGGAACGGTTCATTCAAAGAATCAACAAAACCAACATGGTGATTCGAATGACTATCAAGTCTTGAAGAACATTTTGAAAAATCCAGAGGTGGGACAAGTGGTGTGCTCGAGCTAGCAATTTCCACCACTTCCGTTATGGTCTCGGTTCGTGTTCTTATAACGTGAAGATTAGGCAAGTCATTCTTGCTAGTCACCGGTCTAATGCGCATGATTGCTTTTAACCGTAAATTGTGAAAGTTAGGATCAATTTTACTGCTTAGGAGCAATTGAGTGGTTAGATCTTTGGATAACCGTAGGTTGGACGTATTTAGCACTTCCATTATCAGAGGGAAGTACTTGGTCCTTTGTCACCCGGTTTCTCGTTCCATTTCCTACGTTAATTAATGGATCATCACGAACAACACAATTCTTGACATTTGTGATAAAGTATGAAGTTTTCAAATTACTCCAAAATTCGTCGAGTCGTGAGATTCCATGAGAATAGAAGAAGTTAGAATCAAATGGATAGAGGGCAAAGGGATAAAGAATCAAAAAGGGTAAGAGGGTAAAGAGGAATATTTTTGGTATTTTTGAAAAACATTTTGTAAAAACAAAGAATGAAAATAATTTTGTAATCGATTAGTCAAACGAATTAACTTTACCGATAATTTTGTTTTATATGAAAATAAGGAAATATGGACAAAGATGGTAAATATACAAAGGGTGTATATTCAACAATCACTAATGCTTCAATTCGTGAATACAGCACACCTCCACTCGGCAGCAGCCAATTTGATCGGTCCCAAACGGTCAGGTTTATTACACAAGTCAACCACTTGTGAATGGTTAACCGTAATAAAAGTCAGACAGTCTAGAACCAAAGCAATTAAGTCCATGAGAGTTTAGTGTTTCCCAGTCGTTAAGTCCCAACGAGGGTGAACTGTAATACAATCGAATCTGTGATCTGGTGAATATTGAACAGAAAAGGGTTATGATTGATTACACTAAGGAAATTAAATCTAATAAAGATTTTGAAGTCATTTTAATTCTATATTTAAAAACGATTAACATTAAAATCTAAAACGTAAAACTTAAACTAAAACAACGTAAACGTGTAAAATAAAATGTGAAATGGAAAACTAAAAGACTCATGAAAATGAAAATTACTTTTTAACAATTCTAATAATAAAAGAAAATTTTAAGAAAAAGAAAATTATTTTTAAAACTATTTATCTAATTATTATTAATTAAAAAACTATTTTTAACTATTTAATAATACCCTAAAATATAAGAAAATATGAAATAAAGCTAGAAAAGTGAAATTATGACTTAGAAAATTCTAAAATATTATAAAGTTATTTTAAACTGAAAATATATTTTTAGACTTTTTAAATAATTATTATTAATTAAAAAACTAATTTAAACTAATTAAAATTAAGAAAAATAACAAATGAACAAGTAAAATTATGAAACCTACAGGAAAATCTAAAATATTATTCTAAGCCTGGGAAAATATAAAAAGTTAAATAAGCCCACTAATAAGCTGAATTGGGCAAAAGCATTTAAATAAGACTTGAAATAAGCTAAAAGCTAACTATAAGCTACCATAAGCTACTAAAGCCTAAATCTAACCTAAAATGAGCTAATGCAACTGATTGGAAAGTAAAAAGCACAAGCTACGAAAAAAAAAACTCACACCAGATTTTAATAACTATAAGCCAAACGGCCTCTAAGGCCCTACTTTAAGCACTATATTAAGCTATCTAGGAAAATCACAAAAATAAACTAAAAATACCTAGCTGTAGATCACCAACCAAAGATCTTGTATCCCAAATTTCAGCTTAAATGGACTTATAATGAATTGCAGAAAATTCCACAAAGTTTTGCAAAAAACTTCTGCAAAACAATAACCAAACACCCTTTCGATTTTAAGCACAAAATGAAGCGTGAAAAACAGTTGATAAGCAATACTAAATGATGGATGAGCAAAAGAGAATTAAAATAAGCTAACTACCAATGGATTAAACTAAATGAACAAGGGGAAAAGCAGTTGGGAGTAAACTGTGCTAGGGGAAATCCTAAACTAGTAAAATGAAAAAAAAATAAGCAATAGAAAAGCATAAATAAGCACCTAATTAGCCGTGATTGAACTAATCCTAAACTAATACACCGATAAGAACTTAAACTAACCTAGATTAAGCCAAGAAAGCACCTAATAAGCACTAAAAGAAAGTGGTGAAAGCTGTAGTGGAGTTGTTTGCTGTAACAGTTCCCCAAACAGCCTACATGGGCATGTTTTGGCTCGAAATAAAGGGCCTTCTATCCTAAAATCTAAGGCATGAACATGCTAAATAAGAAACCTTGACATATCTAACATAATGAGAAACCAAATTGGATTACAAAATGAGCTCATATGAAGCTAATTAGGGGGCTGAGATGGGACAAAAAAAGTGTGGTGCAGGGCAAGTTGCAGCCCACTAATGCTTAGTTTGCAAGATTTAAACCTTTCAATGGCCTAAAACTTAAAACTGCTATAAGCATGACAAGTCCTATTATCAAGCTTCAATTAAAACCAACTTTGAAAACTAAAATCTCAACTTAACTGATTTAAATGTTTAATAAAGAAACGCATTGGACAAGTGGTTTGAAACATCACAGGACAATGACAGATGGTAGATGAATGTTTAACACAAAAGATTGCTAAAAAAATTGAGAATAAAATGAGCATAAACTTCTTTTAACACTGGTTTGAGACCGAAAATGGGTCAAAAGTGTCTTTTGACCCACAACTACTTCTATTCCAAACACCCTCAAACATCAACAAATGAAATGTAAAACTGAAAACTGATCATGACAGATTTGAAAAGGACTTAATTACATTACATTAACCTAGTTAACAACATGAAATCAGAAATGCTTTGACTTTCAATTTTTGACCCTGTTGACTTTGTTAACTTTTCAAAACTTGAAATTAAGAACATGTAATCCAACAACTTAGCTCACATAAGCTTCTACAAGCTTATGGGAGCTAAAAATCTCAGATATTACAGCTTAAATTATAGAAACTGATTAGAACATTTTTTTGGCGGGAAACATAAAGAAAACAAACTGAAATTGATTGAGAAATCTTGTGAATTAAGACTTAAAACAACTTGTAAATTGCACTAAACGTAAATCCCAGAAATCTTAAACATTAAAACAATTAAAAATATTACAAGAAAAATAAATAAAGGTCTAAAAACAGTGACAACTTGTTTCTTCTGTCTTCTTCCTCTTTTATAGCTCTCACAAAGCTCTTCTCTTTCATTCTTGGCCCTTGATTGGGTTGAATTGATCTTGGCCATTGATTCATGAATTTGGCGCCAAAAAGATATAGCTAGTTGGGGTTGATTGTTTCAGGAGGGAAAGGCATTAAATGCATTTTTGGTGTGTTGTGGAGGTGGAGTGATAAGGTGGTAGAGTGAGGCGGAGGCGGGGTGTCTGGGTTTTGCAGAGAGCAGTGGGAGGAGACAAAGTGGAGGGAAAAGGGTGGTTTGTTTGACCTGGTTTTGACTTGGGATATTAGGCAGGGGGTCAAGTGGTATATTGCAGGGGTCAAGGCTCAAGAAGGGTCAGGGTCCAGGTTTGGTTTGTTTAATAATACAAGGACCATTTTGTAACTGATTCTTGAGGGACCAAAATGCAACTTTCCCAAACTACACCAAGGGTGATTCTGCCTTATCCCAATAATCAAGGACCATACATGAGATTTCCAACAATAACATTTTCCCGTGGACCATTTTGCAAATTCGAAAGTGCAGGACCAAACTTGTAAATTTTTGAAACTTTTCACCAAAGGATTAAATATGACAACATATGATTTCAAAAGGACCTTTGGTGACTTTTCTTACAAAACAAATGCCTAGGGACTAAATTTGACAAGTTTTGAAAGTTGAGGGACTGAAACTGTCAATTATGCAAACTTGATACTTTTTTCACCGATTTTAAACATTTTGCATCCAAACATATAAATGAAATTTTGAGATATTTTGATTTTGATGCATTTCGAAGCGCTTTTAAATGTTTTCAGTCAGATTTGACCAAAAATGATGAGTATTTACACACTTATCTGTCTCAAACGGTCTACACAGTGATGCTTCGTGTAACCTCAACACTCATCCAATCATTGGTGTACTTCGACATCGTTATCTCACTTGTGGGACCGATTCAGAATGGCCTTGTGAGAATTAGAGTTGTGTTTTCACACCATGTTAACACTCTCGGTTCAAACTTGAAGTGCCGGAATCGCTTATTACTAACCGTTTTAATGTTTCTTCTTATGGAAGCTTCCCTGACGGAATGATCATGCATTCTTCTCATGCTCACACCAACATCATCACTAATGAAAGTTCTATCCAAAAGCAACACAACAAATGAATGATTCTTCATCAAATCAAAGAATCTACAAAGTTAAAGACTTAAAGAACTTCATCAGACTTGATTTCCAATGTCAAAAGAGCGTGAGCATGTTGAAGAATGATAAAGACACTAGAGCGCTGGCAGAACTGAGGCGACTTGATGCGATTAACTACAACATACTATCACTTTCATCACAAAGAACAATGATCAATGAACAAAGTTAAAGATGACGTCAAAGCATAATTGTTCAAAGAAAACTATCTCTCTACACTGGGGAGATTGTTCGAATCAAGGCAATTCTTCTCACAAGAAAGAAGAATGTCAGATGACGTCAAAGCATCTATTACATCAATGCCTTCACCGTTTTCATCACTAACACTTAGGGGGAGATTGTTGGAATTACTCCTAAACCATAATCAAGTGTTAGTAATTTATATGTAATAGTTAGCTTAATTATGGCCTTTATGTTTTTTATTAGCCTTAAGCTTATGTAGAAGGCCCATGAGCTTAGGCCCATGTCCAATAAGGAAAGGATGGGAACTAGGAGTGTTGCCCTAGCTTCACTCCTATAAATACCCTCAAACCTCATTTGAAGGTTGGTTGTTCAATTTATTTCCTTTCACATACTCCACGATAACCTACTTTTTATACGTGTGTGTGTGTTTGGATAATTGTTCAATCGCCTCTCTATCTTTCTATTAAGCTTGTATTGTAAAACTAGTGACCTAAGATGGGTATGAGATGTCGAAGTGCTTCAAATGTATGATGGTTTAGTGATTAATGTGAATAGCGGTAACTCGACATGTTGGTGGTGAAACAGAGGAATGAGAGCGACTTCACCCTCCTTGAAGGCTTCGTCTCAGCATTCGATGTTATCGGTGATGAGTCAACTGATGTTAAAATTGTGATAGGGAATGACAAGGCATTCTCCACGTTGGAGTCTGAAGAAAGGATAATGGAATGGGTATCTGAAGACATCAATGTGACAATCAATTTGAAATGAAAGTAAATAACCCATTAAATGTATGTATGAAACCGCATGTATAGTGAATATGCACTTATGATGAAATGATGAGATGCTATGATGATGTAGTTATAGTCTAGGTCAATGATGCAACCTAGTTCTCTATAACTTCTGTCGATACCAATCTATCACACCCCAAAATACCTATTTTGCAGTGGAATGAATTCTGGGGATGACTGCCATAGCACTACAAGCTGATATATTAAACGACCTAAAGTGGTGTTGAAAAGCACGTCGTTTGATATATATTTAAAGCATTCAGAGTTACAAAAGATAGGTCCCAAAAGTTAGTCAACATTTGCGGAAATAAGTTTGTTACAATCCAAACGATGTTTTAAAGTGCATAAAACCCATGTGAGACGCGTCATCACCGCGACTCTATGATAAGTCCTTATGTTATGTATATACGCCTTAGATACTCCAAAATACATTGCTAAAGTTCAACACAAAGGTTGAGTGAAGTTCATGAGTTTATGAAAATGTTTTATACGACTACCACAAGTATAGGTCATGTATGACAAATATGTCACATAAAAATGAAACAATTGCTATAAGCTGATGACACCGGTTAGAATGATCATGATGCCCCAACAGAGTGTTTGCCAAACAACTCACAAATTGATATCAAATGAAATGCATCCGTTTGACCAGTTGGAATCCACCAACCCGGATGGAGGAGTCACTCTCAATAGATCTATTCACCACGCTTCCGGAATTAACGGTTCATGATTATGAAATGGGGACATTCAATTGGCAATGAGGTAACATAAGCAATGTAAATGAATTTGATATACTTTGGCTCGTAATAAAATAATGTTAATGTATTCTCCTCAGAGTATGAAATGAATTATAAACTTGAAAAAAACGGGCTAGGGAAAACTCACTTGGTACAATGATTATGATGACAAAAGTGGATACACTGAAATGAGGCGCAAATCTCTAACTGAAACCTATTATGAATGATATGATCTAATATAAGTCATGATTTAATGTTATGCATGCAAACTCATATGATATTCATACCACTTGTGCATTTTGAAAATAAAGTTTATCATCAAAATATATGTTTATGACATCTTGTCAAATTATAAAATACTTTACGCTTATATATAATGAAACAACATCCCACGATAGTCGTTTAGAAATAGAACAAGAATTTATAGCTTTTCAATAAAATAATACACTTTGATAATTCAAGAAAATGGCTAAGTTTGAGTGACCGTATATTATTCGTTATAACTTCGCTTGACAAATGGTTGAATATTTTGGAAACTAGGATTGGTGAACTTGCATTTTACTTGTTGACATCGTTTTAAAAGTACTCTATCGATAAGAAAACGGCTCCAAACATGGTTACTTGCGATAACCATTTTGGTCTAGTAGAAAATATATAAGTGTTATTACTTGTGTAAAATAGTTACGATAGCCATATTTAAAACGCGTGTAACTTAGTCGTTAAACCTTAGTTTTCTACGTTTTATATATCCTTAGTTTCGCGCTAAAGTATATAATATATTTTTGATAAATCGACTCATTTAGATAATGCTTAAAACTCATTTTTGCCCATTAAATAACCCTTGACAGCTGTATTTTCAGAAAATTATTTTCGTCGTTAAACTTGAAAATAGCGTAACTTCTTCTTATAAACCGTTTTAACCCGTTCAAGCGACCACGGTTTCGATTTAAAGTATATTTTCTGAATATCTAGCCAAAATATTCCATGACCTGTCAAAATTTCCAGATTTTATAAAAACGGGACAGCAACTATTTTTATCGTCTAACTTGATTTTTCATGCGTAAATCTTGTTCCAACCACTTCAAATCAACACCAAATTTATTCTAAACCTACCATACACCTTCTTAGTGTATCATGGGTCCTAAACTTCATCAACAATGATAGGTTTCATGGGAATAATTATAGGATAGTTTAAACTCATAATAAGTACTAAAAACAAATAAAAGTGGTATAAATACATATGATACTTGCATGTTTTTCTTACTAGAATGATAAAATAGCTCAAGTGTTGGAATCACTCCTAAACTAGATTACAAGTGTTAGTAATTAATATGTAATAGTTAGCTTAATTAGGCTTTTATGTTAGTATTAAAGGCAAGGCTTATGTAGAAAGCCCATAAGCCTTGGCCCATATCCAATAAGTAAAGGAAGGGACTAAGAGTGTTGCCTAGCTCCTCTCCTATAAATAGCCTTGTAAACCTTCATTTGAAGGTTGGTTGTTCACTTTAATAATATCACCTAAGCATATCCTTTCTATATTGTTCATTCGTGTGTTTGTGAGTGTGTTCAACCGATCACTTCATTCCTATTTCTTATATTGATGTTTGTGTTACATAAATGGGAACCCCAAAGTGGTATCATTCGCCAAATAGTTAGGTGAACGATTTTGTTTTTGAGGTTTTCTTTCATAGCTGGTTTCGGTATTACACTTTCATACGATAAAAGCTTTACACTTTAAAACTCAAGATTCTTGTCCTTTCAAGGTTATTTGTGTTAAAGTTTAAGTTTTTGGCAAAAAGTTTGAAACTTTACGTGTATTTCTTTGTTTTGCTTGGTTTAATCGTGTAGTTACTTCTACGCGTAAGGTGTATAAGAGTTTTGGATCATCAAGTTACATACTTTTGTATATCTTAGTGATATTGAAGCTCTTTCATCATAAAAATCTGGTTTAGAAACATCGTTATGCTTAAAATCAGTTTTTGCTGGCATTTCCTACGCATAAGTAAAACCCTAAAGTTACGCATAAGCCATTCAAGGCTTGATTCGTTATTATTACCTTGTTTTCTTGCTTGGATAAGCCCGAAAACACTTCGAATTTGGATATCTTTTACACTGGAATAAGTGTAAAGGATTTTGGGCAAAACCCTAGTTTTACGCCTGCCTAAGTAATTTACGCCAGAGAATCCTTACGCCAGTTTCCTTTTCTTACTAAGCTAATCTTACGCATAAGCATTCTACTACTAAGCCTTTAGTCTACGCCTAAGCTAAGCGTTTTTCATTCCTACGCTGTAGCTATCCTACGCTTAAACTATTCTTACGCTTAAGTTAGTAGTTTACGCATAAGGTGATTTCTTTGCCTAAGCTAGTTTTACGCATAAGGTTACTTCATCAACTAAGTTTCATTCGACTACAAAGATCCATCATCAACACAAGTTTCAAGATGTCTCAACCACCATACTCTAGCTACCTCCCTCATGTGTATCCTCAACAACAACAACAACAACAACAACAACAACAACAACAACAACAACAACAACAACAACAACTCCATCAACAACAACAATTTTATCAACAACTACAACAGCAACAACAACAACTTCAACAACAATTTCCTCAAGGAGCAATTCAACCACAAATGATTCAACCACCACCTAGTCTTCAAGTACAACCTTATACCAACTTTCACAAGCAACATCCATCCAGGAATACTATGAAGGAACCATCTTGGTTTGCAAAGATGTGTAAAGCTTTAAGTAGCCAACAATCCATTCATGAGGCAGGATCACTTGATAGACCTCCAATGCTCACTTCGAAACTGCAATCAATGGTTGATAAGGTTCTTTAGGTTTTGTGATCTAAAGAAGCCACATGGTAAGTTCTTGAAGAAGGTCATCCTGGAAGGTCCGTTTCAGATGCCTACTATCACAACAACGGGAGATCCAAATGCTAATCCACTAAGAGGTGATGTCACCAACGTTGTTAGTCTTAATGAACTCACTTCGATCAACTTCTACACCTTTGAAGCTGATGAACTTGCAATGCAATACATCCTTTTGGGATTACCTAATCCGATACTTCGAAGTGTTGATGCTCAAAAAGATCAAGTAAAGCAATGGGAGCATATTCATCTTCTCATGGAAGGCACATAACTCAATCAAGAAGACATGGAATCCAAAATATACTTGGCTTATGAACACTTCATGATTGAACCAGGGAGACATTAGAGTCATATCATCATCGATTCTTCGATATCATCAATGACTTGGACAAACATAACATCATTATGCCAAGAATTGCTGTCAACACTAAGTTCTTGAGTAGTCTTGGTCCTGATTGGGAAAAGTATGTCATTTTCATCCATCAAGCTAAGAATCTTCATCTTGCTACATACGGATTGTTGTACGACTATTTGAAGCCCCATCAAAAGAAGTTGACAAAGAAAGGGTTATCCGTGGACTCCCTATTTCACCTTCACTTCCGGATAATAAACAATTAGCTTTGTGGGCTCAAGTATGCTATCCTCAATTCCTGAATTTGCCAACAACCTTTACAAATCCTCCACAACCAACTGCAACAATTACACCATATGATCCATCACAACACCAATCTCAAGAAACTCAAATGGTTCCATACAACAACAACAATGATCAAGCACTTTACAGTGAATCTAATGAGGATACAGAAGCATTCGATGCATTGCAGCAAGGGCTTGTCATGATTAACTAAGCTTCGCCGTTATTCAAACAAATCTAACAATCGCATTCGCACTCATCAAACACAAGGAATCAGGGTTGTTGTTAACAATGGACGTGTTAAAGTTCGTAATCGTGGTAATGTTCACGATGGGCGGTGGTCAAGGGTTTAATCCAATGGGAAGGAATAACATTGCTGCTCCACAACAACAAAGGGCTCAAGTGGTTGAACAGGTAATGCTCGAATGGGATTAATGGTCTTCATTGTTATAACCGTAATGAGAAGGGTCATCCGCTAATGCGCCCAAAGCCGGAGAAGAGGTAGCACTTATCACAGAGGCTTTATCTTGGCTCTTAAGGATGAAGCTGGTGGAACTATTACCAACAAGGAACAGAGCTTTATGGCAAATGCATTTCGACGATGATATGGAGGACTTGCGCTAATGCATCGATTATGTTGATGGCAAACATGCACGAACTTCACATGAGTGATACAGCCCAATGTATGACAGCGGCGGCTTGTATCGTGCACCGATCAAACTATATTCATTATCGATCCGATATCTCCGCCAACATCGCATCCGACAAGGATCGAGTGTTCAATATGAGCCGCTACATCTCATTCGATGATAATCAAATAGAACCCGTAGTTATATTTGACGATCAAGATGACCTTATGGTTACCATTGATAATCATGTTGACTCCGTGGTTATACTTGAGGATCTCAATAATGATCATGTTGAGACTCACGTTGAACAAGCTGAACTTTCGTCTAATTTAGATATTGAGCTCATGACCTTACTTAAAGACCCAGAATCCCGACTGGAAATATGCAAGGACATCAATAAGCAATTAAAGGACAAAAATGCACTGTTAACTAAGGATAATGAATGCTTACAATATCAACTCAACATTTTTCAAACACAAGAAAAACGTGAAAAAGGTTTTGAAGTCGCCATAATCTTACCAAAACGAAAAATCATTAGAACAATAGATACGTGATCTAGTCGCATCTAAGAATGCTTTGTTGTCTCAAATAGAACAACTGAAATATGATCATAAACAACAAATTAATGCTCTCACTTTGGAAACTCAAAAAGGCAAGTCTGGGTTGTTAACTTGTCAAAACAGTTCTCACGAGTACAAAAGCATTCAACGAAACGAATAGATGCCTATCTGGAAGAAATTGTCGACTTACAAAACAAAATCAAAGAGTTTCAAAATGTTGTTTATAAACACGCGTAGTCGATCACAACTATTCAAAAAGTTTACTTTTTAAACCAAATCCAAATGGATATGGACCGAATCTTGCTGATTACAAACCAAAGTTTTCAACCAAAGCATTCAAACCAAACTGAAGTTTACAGCAGAACATAGAATTGATGATTCCATTATGAGTGTTGTTGAATATAATCGTCAAGAGGAATTTAGATGCATGAGAGCGAGATCGATCAAAATTAGAAAATGTTGTTTATAACAAACCATTTAACTATTCTAAAGCCATCACTTTCGGCGAACAATGGGATACTTCTAACACACCTTGGGTTATCACACCTATTTCTGAGTCTTCTAATGATGGTCCCCAACCCAATGTTGATCGACTCTTGGAAGATGTTATATGTGTGATATCCATATGTTGTGTTACTACGCATTCTGTTGTTGCATATGCATTTGATTACATCTCTGCTGATTCGTTGATTCTTTGAAAATGTTGAGAATACTAATATTGTGTCACAAATCAAGTCTTTAAAAGTTGAAAATGAACGATTGTTAAACAAGCTTTCAAATGCAAAATGTCATCTTCAATGGTGTCAAAAAGATTGTCAAAATCATGAACTTCTGCTTTAAAACAAAATCAAACAGCATAACAAAACTCTTAGTCCAAAACTTGAGCAACCTGGATGATCAAAAATATGTCTTTGAAGTGTCAAATCTCAAATATATGAACAAGAAATTTCAAAGTTAAAAAGGAATATGGTGTCATATTTGATTTACTCAAAAAGACTCGTGCTCAAGCGTCATAAAATATGATCATCTTGCATACCACCAAAGATGTTTTTACGACGGATCTTTCCTTTCAAAATCTAGATTTGTTACACAAAATCCATGATCTAAAAGCAGATTTGGTGAAACTTAAGCAAGATAGGATAGTAACACTAGTAATCGAACTACACAGATTCAAATGACTCTAGAACATCTAATGACAAACCACAAGAAACTAACCCTCTCTGAAACAGGAATAGTTGCCTCTTTTCCAACGCGACTTCTGACCTAGGAGCAATACAAGGAAGAATAGGAAGTTGCGACGTAAGAAAAAGAACAATAAAGAATGTCAAGGAAGAAACACCCTAGGACTTTGAATAAAACTCAAGTTGCACCCACGTTAGATATTATGTGCCCGACAAATGTAATGAACAAAGTGATGTAACGAATGCTGAATCTTTAAGTACTCTTAAATTTTTGTTTGAAGCCTCGTGTTGGTTATTCGTAAGCATGTTTTCTCGTTTGTCATGATAAATGTATTGCTAAGGCTATCTTGAATCGTAGCGGAATAATAGAAAACGAATACCTCTAGCCCACTAATGCTTCTAAGTCTGTGGCTCGGCAACCACTCTCTAATGTTCCCATTTATCATTGATGTACCCATAGAACCCCTTCACCTCCTGGAAGAACTTATCACCTAGTGCATTCACTAAGACCAAAGCTAAGACTAGTTGGAGATGGCGGAAATGGTTACATAATACACTTGGATTTACATGGATACCTAAAATCATTAATATGTGTGTTTTACTATAATCGCCGAACCTCTAACTCTTTGGTTCCACATCTACTTCTATTCCATCCGTGTCGCCAGTGTAATGCAAGTGATACGATCATCCTTGGATTGTTGATAGCGGATGTTCCGACACATGACAGCAATCTCAAGCTATTATCAAACTTTGTTGCAAAGTTCATTGGCACATCCAGATTCGGAATGACACATCGCAGCTATCATGGCTATTTAAGATTACATCATGGTAACATCGAAATTAGTAGGGTTTATTATGTGGAAGGCCTCGTCACAATCTCTTCTAGGTCGTGGCCTCTCGTGATGGAGATTTGGAAGTTGCTTTTCGAGAGAAAACTTGTTTTCATTCGTGATCTACAAGGAAAGCGATCTTATGTCGGCACAATTAATTCAAGTCTTTATACAATCTCAATGCAAGACATGATTTTCATCTCCATCCTGTCTACTTTCAAAGGCAACATCAACAAAATCTTTGTTATGGCACCGAAGTCTCTCACATTTAAACTTTTAAACCATAACCAATCTTGCATGATACAAACTTGTTGAAGGTCTCCCAAGATTTCGGTATTCTAAAGATCACCTATGCTCGGCTTGTGAACAAGGGAAAAGCACTCGTGCTCACTTTCCTTCAAAGGAACACAACATGCCAGCTTCATCTTCTTCACATGGATTTGTATGGCCGGATGCGTGCAGTGATGATTAATGGCAAACACTACATCTTGGTAATTGTAGATGACTACTCAAGATGGACTTGGGTTTATTTTCTTCGAAGTAAAGATCAAGCTCCATAGATGATCATCAACTTTCTCAAAAAATTCAAGTTGACTCACGGAACACAATGACAAATCGCAACGACAAATAAACTAAATTTAGAATCAAACTCTTCGAGCATATTATGAGAAAGTGGGAATTGAGCATCAAACATCTATTGCACGAACACTGGAACAAAACGGAGTTGTTGAAAGACGAAACCGTACATTAGTGGAAGCTGCAAGAACGATGTTAATTAATGCAAAACTTCCAGATACTTGTGGGTCAGCCGTGTCAACTGCATGCTACACCGTAATCAAATGGAACAAATATTTGCTCCTGTTTAGTGATGATATTGATGAACGTGCTCCAGATGTATCAAATATTTCCGCTGCTCAACTTGATCATAATCTAATACTCGATACACCTCTACAACAACTAATGTTGAGGAAGCACCACCAGTTGATTCTACAACAACAGTCGAACAAACCGCATCCAACCGGCAACCGGTGATGATATTCGAACAATGAAGTACCCCCCACCGCAGATTATGATCCAAATGCGTTCTTTAATCCGTTTGCTAATGAAACTGCCACACCTGATGTTGCGGAATCATCCATAAGCCATTTGAATCCTCCCAATCAACGAATGTATATCAACATCAACCTTCCACACATCTTTGGACGAAAGACCATCCTCTTGTAAACATTATTGGTAACCCGAATCAACCGGTGTAACTAGACAACGTCTTCACACAGACGGTGAACATTGCATTTATGCTCTCACTGTTTAACCAACCTAAAACATTAAAGACGAATGACAAAGAAATCCTGGATTGAATCCATGCAAGAAGAACTCAATCGCTTTAAACATCTTGAAGTATGGAATTGGTTGAAAGACACCGTGAGGTCTACGTCATTGGTCTCAAACGATTTGGAAAAACAAATTGATGTCAGGAACCGTAATCGGAATAAGTCACGCTAGTGGCTAAGGGTTATAGAACGGAAGAGGGTATTGACTTTGAAGAATCATTCGCTCCTGCTGCTCGTCTTGAGGCGACGGATTTTTTGGTGTTTGGGCTCACATGAACATCACGGTCTTTAAGATGGATGTCAAAACCGCTCTTAATGGAAAACTAAAAGAAACGGTCTATGTTAGCCAACCGTAAGGATCTTTGATCCGAGTTCCCCGAACCATGTCTACAAGCTAAACAAGGCTCTCTACGTCTCAAACAAGCCCTCGGGCGGGTATGATGAGTTATCATCCTTTATCCTATCTCACCAATTTGTCAAAGGATCGGTCGACCCAACACTTTTCATACAATATCACGGGGCACAAATTTTAATCGTTCAAATTTATGTGGATGACATCATTTTCAGGTCAACACATCTAAAATACTCAAACACTTTTTCAAAACTTATGAAAAAAACATTTTGAAATGTCCATGATGGGTGAACTATCGCTCTAGGACTTCAAGTTCATCAATCACCCCGTGGTATTTTTCAAGTCACCCAAATATGCCCTTGAAATTTTAAACAAAATGGAATGCAAACTGCGACACCTATGCCACTCCAATGGCACATACAAAGAAACTGACGCCGATTTGCATGGAAATTGGTTGACCCTACCAATTACAAGTATCATTGGGTCTCTCATGTATCTAGCCAGTAGACTGATATTGTCTTTTGTCGTTTATCTTTGCTCCTTATCAGACCAACTCAAACTCACCTCTCGAGGCTAAAAGAATCCTCGATACATCAAGGAACCATTAACTGGGGATCCGTATCCGAAGGATTCGTTTTGAAACTAATAGTTTTCAGACATCGATCACGCAGGTTGCTTAGATTCTCGGAAAAGTACTTCAGGGGCTCTACAATTTCTTGGTGATAAACTGGTGTCATGGCAATCGAAGAAGCAGATTGTACATCGCCTGTCCTTAATCAGGTAATATGTAGCCATGTCGGCATTGTGGGAAAACTAGAAGGGGGTTGAATAGTTTTACCAATTTAAAACTTCCTTTTAAATATTTAGATTGACTTATGTCAATCTATTTGGTTGTTTATGTTGGACGTTGATAGATAGATATATAAACGTGTAATGAAAGGTAAAAAGTAAGAAGCACATCACCACGACACAAGTATTTATAGTGGTTCGGCTACAAGGACACCTTCCTTGCCCTACTCCACTCCCGAGTCACCTACTCGAGAGTTCGTAAACACTACACCAATCTCCTTATGGTATAGTTTAACAACGCCTCTTTACACCTTTTCCGCAATGGCTAAATACCGAGTTCTTTTCACACCAAGGCTAACCACACCTAACACAACGTCACCTACCTTTATACGGTGCTAGGCTAACCACCGAGTTCTTTCACACCAAGGAGAACTAATCCTATCACAACGTCGCCTACCCTTTATTAGGTACTAGGCTAAGCACCTAGTTCCATTACTATGGAGGAACTACTACCCATCACAACACAACACCTAATCTTAAGGAGATCCACTCCTTATTACAACACCATCAAGGATATCACCATCCTTGGAAATAAGCTAATACTTATATGTATAATGATACACCTCATCGATATACGACCTAGGCATTCTTCCCTAATGCCACTTGATTTGATTCCTAGGCATCCTTCACTAATGCCTTTGACTTTACACCTTTAGCATTCTTCACCAATGCTTTTGACATAGACGTTAAGCACCTTTCACTAATGCTTTTGTCTTGACTCTTTCAGCATCCTTTACTAATGCCTTCAACACAACATCTACGGAGGAAGAAAGAACTATAAACAAGAGAACCTCAGTTGTCTTGATGATGACGAAGCATGGAAACTCATGGACTTGAGCTTGCTCAACTTCAAGAAGTCATGATCTCGCCTTTAAAAGGAACCTAGAGAATCACACAAAAACAAAGGACAAACTACATAGAAAGATACCTTAGGATCAGTGGTTAGAGAGGTACAATACTTGAAGAAAGTATGTGTGAAAGTGGTGAGGAAAAAGGAAGAAATGGCTCACTATTTATAGAGGAGAAAGTTCACTATTCCCCGGATCCCACCCATAAGAGATCCGGCTAGCGTAAAGCTAGGGATCCGTGGGACGCTCCTCTTTGCCCATGGGTATTTTTGGTTATGGGTCATGGGTCATGGGTCATGGGTTATGGGTTAATCCATGGGTTTCTTTCTAGATACAATGTATCTCTAGAATACAATGAACCTAGTTAAGTGGTTTGGACAAAACCATGGGTTATGGGTCAATACCATTTGTTGGTTTTTACCCATTTTAGTATATACTTGTTTTACCCATTTTAGTATATACTTAGTTAAGTATGTGTTAGCCCAATATGTGAATACTAGTTGTTGTACGTATGTATATCTAAATCATAAAATCACTTATACTTGTTTTAGTGTTTTGTGTGAAAACGTAAGTGTGTTAGAAAACTATTGGCTCAAATCAGCTTTTACGTATTTTATTTGTTTTGCTTAAAAATGATTTTTATCGCTTTGTTATCGACAAAACATTGTAAGATCATAATAAATGGATGGACATGGAATAGGGAAGGAATGGGGAATCGGATGGTTGGAATGGAATGGAATCAGTGAGGGACTCACCAAAGCCTTAGCTCCCGCCAAGTTTATGAGTTGGTCCACCGGATTGGTATGTGTTTGACCATAGGAACTGGACGAACTTTTAAAACAATCTTTAAAATCAACACCAAAACCTCTTTTGTAAATATTTTCAAAAACAAAATACAAAAATATAAAATCTGATAAAATTCAAAAATATTCTTCTATCCAAATTTCTTTCAACATGGCAAGTATAAATCTTCCGTCAACACTTTAAGCTTTCAAAAATTCACTATTTTTTTACGATCAAGTGTGAGGGGAGAATGTAAATATTTTCTGTTTCATAAAACCTTGTGCTTGCATGTTACCTATTACCGGTAGTATCTTTGATAATGGTGAATACGTTTCTTGGTTCTTGACTCTCCTCGGGCTCAAACTTGTAAAATTTCTCTATTTCTAAAGTCGAAGGGGAGTGTCGTTAAGTTTCTTTAAAAGTATCATACTTTACGTAACCATAAATGGAAGTTATAGGCGTTGGATGAAAATGGTTGAGGTGGAGGGACTAAAGTTGTCAAAAGTCTAAACTAATTTTAAAAAAACTCTTCCACCAACCTTTCTATCACATTAAACTCAAACATTTAATTCTCAACAACCAAATCCTACGCCTATCATTTCATCTACTAATCCGTGTGTCTAACTCCAAATTTGTAAGTGTTTTAACGATTCTTGGGTTAATATAAACATTGGTTTTGATTTTTAAATAAATCCAACGGTTTGATATTAAGTTAGAAGTGATTTTGTGTTCTACCATATGTTATGAACACAAAATCACCATTTGATGTTTATAATGAATGTTATTGTGCCAAAACGTTTAAAATCAAGTGTTATAAAGATTTTCATTATCAAAACATACCCATAAAACGTTTTTGAATCACTTTCAAGATTAGGGTTTATGCGTAGATTTGGGGGTTTTCATTTGGGATTGTTTCTGTGTAATTGGATAGTCATATGATGATTGGAACATAGCTAATTAACCAAAACCATGCTCAATCATACCCGAAACAAGAAATTTTGAGAAATTGAGATTTAGGGTTTATACACGTATGAATTGGGTATTATTGATTCATAAGGCTAGTGATGTTAAAACTTGTTTCAAACAACTCATTTGACTTCTAAGGTATCCCAGAAAACGTTTGGTGCTAATCCTATGGCTAAAATCCTTATCCGTATAATTTGAAAGTCTAGGGTTTAAACTTACTCATAAGTGTAACCTACGATAACCTTTAGGACCATTAGTTCATGTGATAACTGAAAAGAGTTGAATAATTATGTGAATGATGATGATATGTCTAATTTATTTCAGGTTTAACACTTGCATATTCAGAATCAAGGTTAACTGGATTCCTATGCATAAGGATTACCTTACCGTAGAAAGTTATTCTAAGAGTAATCTTACGCAAGAACCTTTACGTAGGGTCTACGGACTACGCTGCATTCTTGTGAAGGGATATGCGTAAACATTGAGTTTTACGATAAGGTTCACTTACGAGTAAACCTTATGTGTAAACTCACATACGCTTACGCGTAAGCTCTATGCTTAAGGCTCTTTGTCTAAGCGTAATATTTTTACGCATAAGATAAGATCCTACGATAAGCTTATTTTAAGCGCATGACCACAAAATGTTTACGATAAGCTTGGAACTTTACGCCTAAGCCTTATATGTTGTGATAATATGTGAAAATTTGGACTTCAAAACTAAAAGTTAATAAATTCATGATACTTTTCCGACTACCTTGGACTATGGACAAACAAGTGACATTGGATCTGTAACATTCATCTACATAACCTATTCAATAATTGGACAATAAAATCAACTTTTGACTAACGCAATGTCTTTCGATATGTTGGTTCTTTTGGCTAAATATCTTCGATCAGATATTTCCAAATGGAAAAAATGTTGATGCACCAAATGTTCTCTCAATGGAAGACGTCCCCAACGGTACACAATAAATATTGGAACAAGCCTCAGTTTGATTTTGACCCAACTTCAATCTTCGAGTGGATTGTCAGATTTAGTAAGATTTGACACCCACCAACAGCCCTAATGCAAATCATGGAATGGAATGGAACCAATTGGCATATGATACAAGGAAGGTCAAAGAACGTGAAGGACGCTTAACCACAAACAAGTCACCATCACTCCTGCAGATTAAGGGTTGTTCTTCTTCTCCAACCATCGAGTCCTCTGAGTTCTCTGCTACCTTACGGAAGAGGTCGCTTCCATTCATGGTCGACATCGGCTATGATGAAGCCTGCTGGAGTTATCACAAAACACTCCTCGTTAGATCTCAAGAACATTCCTCAACCATGGAGAACACTACATTATGATTGCTAAACCGTTCCGGGCGTGACAGTGGATATGAGCATCCAAAGCTCATGGAACTTCAAATCTTTTGGGGCATGGTCAACATGAAACACGCCGAATTTGTCTAACTGACGACATGATGACTTACTGAAAAGGCCGGCTCCAAGATCCCTTATGTCAGATACACAAAATTGTTGATCAAAAGGATTCTTGAAACCAATCCAGATATTCCCCAAAGACTTGAAGACCCAAACCATCACTCCGTGCTACTGGAACCCACACTCAACATGGTAAGATTCAAAGAATCAACCAGAAGAAACAGGGTGCGGTTGCTAGATTGTCTTTCTTGATATTATCAAAGGACTTCAATCATACAAACGATACGGTAGCAGTTGAAGCAGAAAAGTAGGTTTCATTGATGTTAAGTCTTCTCGGTACACATGTTAGGAAGACTAGGAGAGGCAAGGGAAGTGTTATAAGTAATGGAAGTCCCCTAAGTATCCAAAGAGGAATCCTTCCGTAAAAGGAAAAATTCCATCAAAAGACGCTATCCCTATTCCTAAGCAAGAACCAAATCGATGGAAGAGGACTCAGAGGACATCAAACAGATGAAGAGATTATCTATCGAATAAATGCAGATGATACTCTAACAAGTAAAAACCTCTCACCCTAAGTCCGACAAGGGGAAACTCCAGTGCTTGAGCAAGAAGAAGAGAGCTCAGAAGAAGAGCCACTGGATGAAGACAGAGACTACAGAAAGAAGCTTAAGAACCTTAGACTCCAACATGTTGCTAAAGAGTTCAATCGGCAACAAACTAGTGGCCTCGGAGGGTCAAGTGGTGGTGCACTAACTACACTAGTTTCGGCGTTAATCAACTGATAAGGGAACCGTAACACCACGCATTAAAAACAACAAAAGCAACTAGAGGATTCTATCATCTATGACTTTGAGGAACCGTGAATTAGAGATGTTCAGAAAATTCCGATGAAGATGTTGAGGCTGAAGCTAAACAAAAAGCAAAAAAAGAAGCTCAAGCTCAAGCAGATGAAGAAGCTAGGGTTAAGGCACAAGAAGGCTCTTTTAAAAAGGAAGCCAATGATTACATTCTTGATAGTCCCATAACGGCAAGGAACAAACTTCGAGCCACCAAAGGACCCTGAGCCTCCTCATGTCTCATCATCATCGATTCTTATCTTCTCACTCATCACCTCCACCATCCAAAGGAACCACCAGATTCATCCGCATCCATTATTAAGAAGCCAACCGACACTTTCAACAAGAAAACTCAATCAACTCGCCGACGTAATCAATCTTCTTCAAAATGGGATAAACGATGTTAAGAGAACGGGAACAGACCCGAAGTTTCTCGATCGGACATACAGGGTGAAATGAACAAGACGATTAGGGAATACACTCATAAGTTCCTTATCGACATGTTCCCGGAGTGACAAGAGAGATGTTCACCAAAAACTCTATCTCAATCTCATGCTTGGTCAAGCAAACAATAAAATCAACGCTTTAGCAATAACAATCAACCCAACTGAAGTCAAGTTGTCTCCCCGAAATGGTTTCCAAGCTGGTATTACAAATGTCAAAACGATCTGCAACGTTTACTGACGGGTAAACTGCTTTGACGCATTGCTAGAATACCAACTTAAAACATCATGCAAAGCGGCAACAAAGGCCAAAGCATCCAAGAGACGATGATGATTAGGATAAGGCTAAAGAGTCCAAACGCAAGAAGAAGTCTGATGACTCCTCCTCTATGCCACCTCCACCCCAAAGGACCTCCATCAAAAGAAGATCTCGGCCCACGTTCTACTCCCATGAGAAAGCTCAGGACTTTGAGTTACTTCCTAAACAAAGAAAACCGTGATCATTTCATACACTGGTGGTGACGATGAAGATGTCCCTGAGCCCCAACAATAACCCACCTCTTCTGCCACAACAAAGAAACCAGAATCATCATCAAAACCAAAGTAAAAGAAGAAGAAGACCGATGTTGTCTCATGGCTAGATGAAGACACAACCGAAGAATATGACTGGTTTTCTAGACTTGTTGATGCCACCCCTTCATTACCAGAAGGTCAAGAAATGGTAGATGGCCGCATAAATGGAGCATGCGGAGCTTATTCAGGAAAAGTTCAACGTGAAGAAGATAACTAAGGAAGAGTTGAGGCGAATCAAGAATGATGCATTTCAACTACTTAAAGACAAATGAAAAGTGCAATTGAAGTCGAATATCATCTTGATAATATTGCACGAGCCATGTCTAACAACATTGATTGCCTACCTGAATCAAACATTGACTCCCACCAGCACTGCAAAGCTCCATACTACACTGACTGGACCAAACCTCTACCTACAATTGGCGGACCGGATCAACCCAAGATTCCATTCCGCTATTTCTTCAACAACGACCTAGAGTTTCTTCTACACGGAAGCGATGTCTCCAAGAAATACGCCACATCACTCACACTCCCTTTCCCGGCAGCAATATACTCCAACAACATAGCCATCAAGGAATACGCCACACACATGTTTGCTGACAAAGTGGAAAAGTATGACATCGATGCATTGTATGGGATTCATCATTGGCCTGAACGCCGCAGAATCTACTACAAAAGTTGCCAGGTTCTTAAGTCAAAGAAGGAAGTGTTCAAGAAAAACGGATCATTGCAATTCAACAAGTTACCCTTTCGTCAAAGTGGGACTACACATTCCTTAAGAAAATAGTGGTCAAACGACAAGACGAAAAGGAATATGACTTCTGTAGCGGATTTTCGAGATTGTCGCTAAATGACATTGAAGATATGTATCTCGCCAAGGTACAAGGACTAATGCCATTTCTCTACAACTATCCAACGCAGTACATCAAGTCATTACTAATCTTCATCGAAGCATTGTGATCCAAGAACGGTATAAGATATTCAACTTGCCGTGGAATCATACCAAGCGCTTTTAATCTCACAAAACCACAGCTCGATCTTCCCGACATAAACCAACTTGCTCAATACACCCTTATCAAGAAACCATTTGGGGTAGTCTACAGAAGTGAACTACACCACAATTGCTTCATGGCGTATAAAGAGCTACACAAGTTTGGGGATCACACATTGAAGAAAGTCAGGGACGGTTTAGCCTATCGGTTAAAGGAGATACATGAAGGCATTGGGTCACCGAAGAGATGGAATTCGAGGGATAGAAGGGATGTTAAGAAGATCATCACACGGATTGATGAAGGTTGCTTAGGCGGATCAGGCCGTAACATTGAGAGTTTCGTTGGTGGTCGCCAAGCATATCTCTCACAGTGCTATCAACGCCATAACGCATTCTCGGAGTTATTACTAGAATACATGATTCTCCTGGTACCCCTTGATCTGTTTTCTCTTATCATATTTTGGATGTGTGATTTATATTTGACAATGGCTTGTGCACACATACAAAGTGTACAACCAAGACTTGTAATGAAAGGACCCTGGTACGCTTCAGGCTACAATCCTTATAAAAGGAGCGAAAGCTTCTTACTTGAGTAAAACTAATAAAAATTTCACTTTCAAAGTTTTGCTCAAAAGAACAAGTACTTCCCCTTATGATTTTCAAAACCTCAAAAGTTAATATCACTTGTTGAGGGGAGTATTTGCTTAAAAACTTTGTTCACAAAACTGTTCTTCGTGTAATCTTCCCAAAACTCGAAATGGACATATTCGATATCAAAATTTCATCAAAAATAACATTTATATGCCATTTTTTATGGGGAGAAAAATTATGTGATAAGAAATATGTTGTGAATTGCTAATGAATTGTCGTGCCAAAGACTTAACCAATGAATTAACGAGATCTTAAATGTTAGAAACTTGAAAAGACTTGTCCGGGACGGGTAATAATTTTAAGCTAGTTCGCTAGTGATGTAAACGTGTCTCGCAAAGGACTTGTCCGAGTAGAATGTACCATTCGAGAAACTCTTGGTAGACATGAACTTTGACGGGTTTGACAACCTTCGAGGTTTGTCCACACCTTCAAGGTAGTTATTAGAGCTAGTTGTCACCTAAAAGCTGACAATGTAACTCTTTTACTATGCAACGTAACTGCGGTCTCGGGGATTGTCTATCTTGAGTTGATCAATTCAAAAGTGCGCTTTTCTCTCATCGTGCGATTTCTCAAAATACTTAAGCACGAGTGGAGGGGAGAATTTTGCATAATCCTAAACTCTCAACAGTGGTACTAAAAGCTTTTATTCATAACCACTGTGAGAGATTTTGAAAAGAAATTGGTTTTATGGTAACATAGGTTAGTCATGGAGTTATAAGGTAACTAAGGTTAGGAAGAACCGTCCTATAATCCGCCAGAGCCGGAGGGATCTACCCAAGGACACCACCAATAGCTAGAATTTAGAAGTCCTTAGGTATGATTATAAAAAGGAGAAAATGAGAATCTGAGAAAGAAGGAGTTGAAGAATTAAAAAGAAAAGTAAAGAAAAGGGTGTGAAAATAAATAGCCCTCCAGATTATTCAACTTAGGCGCACACGGTTCAATTATATATGGTTGTCACTTGACACCAGTATTGAAGATTAAAGTCGTCATGTACCCAAGACGATGCACTAAACCTTCTTAGCCACTCAAGTTTCTCTCAAAACAAGCTTGTTTCATTCTCACAGGGAACCCTACGTAAACTATCGGCTTTCTCCTAAAGATTGCTGGTATTGAAGAAGGACACCCTCTCCCTAGTCTCCGCCAGAACACCAAAGCACACTATTGAGTCTAGAGCCATGAGATTCATCAAAAGATCTCTTAGGTACACTTGATATTTCATTACTTGTCATTCAAAAATAAGGACTAAGTGATACATTATCAAGTCCTACACAGATCTTAGCAATCTGTCGAACATTTATGAGGTTCACAAATGTGATCCTCGATTGAATGGAAACTCCCGCTGTGGTCAACATCAAACAGCCCCGATACAGAGGTCACTTCGGTAACTCCTTGTAGGTTACGCTTAGTGTGTCTGAACGGCTCATACCGTGGGGTGATGCTTCGTGTACCTCAGCGACTCATCCAACTATAGGTGTACTTTGGTACATCGTGTTATCTCACTTGTGGGACTCCAGAAACGTACCTATGTGAGAATTAGTCGAGCCACTCTACGGTGTAAACACACTCGAGTTCAAACTTGTAAGCGCTGGATTATTTCTAACCCATGTCTTATGTTTTCCTCTTATGGATGCTCGCTGGGGAAAAGATCATGCAGATTCTCCACATGCTCATACCAACATCAACAATAATTGAAGTTCTCTCAAAAGGCAGCACAAAGTCTAATGATTCTTCATCAAAGTCAAAGAATCTACAAAGTTTAAAGACTAAGAGAACTACATCAGTACTGAAATCTAACGTTAAAGATGTGTGAGCATGTTGGAGAAAGACGTGGAGACACTGGAGCAACGAAGCGGACCTGATGTGGATAACCACAACATACTATCACTACCATCACAAAGAACAAAGATCAAAGAACAAAGATAACGAAGATGTCAAAGCTGAAAAACTTCAAAGTAAACAAGATCCCTACACTGGGGAGATTGTTGGAATCAAGACACTTCTTCTCACAAGAAAGAAGAATGTCAGAAGACGTCAAAGCTACTATTACATCAGCACCTACAACGTTTTCACTCAAATCATTAATCACCAACACTTAGGGGGAGATTGTTGGAATCACTCTTAAACTAGATTACAAGTGTTAGTAATTAATATGTAATAGTTAGCTTAATTTGGCTTTTATGTTAGTATTAAAGGCAAGGCTTATGTAGAAAGCCCATAAGCCTTGGCCCATATCCAATAAGGAAAGGAAAGGACTAGGAGTGTTGCCCTAGCTCCCTCTCCTATAAATAGCCTTGTAAACCTTCATTTGAAGGTTGGTTGTTCACTTTCATAATATCACCTAAGCATATCCTTTCTATATTGTTCATTCGTGTGTTTGTGAGTGTGTTCAACCGATCACTTCTTTCCTATTTCTCATATTGATGCTTGTGTTACATAAATGGGAACCCAACATCAAGTAATATTAGGAAAGAGTAGTAAAAATATTTAGAACACTTACTAGTAGTATGATGAGGTTTAAGTAACTAGGTACCTAAATACTTCTTGGTTTTTATTTCAAAACCTAAAAGAGAAGTAAACTAGTCTTTAATTATCACTTGATTCTTGAAAAGTCTTATGTTTCTTCTTGTGTTTCTTGCTTGGCCGAACCTCAACAAGGAGATGAGAGAGTTTCAAGTTTTCTTCACCTTTTAGTATGTGTATGTATGTTTATTTTACTTAGTACAAAAGATACATAATACACCTATACAAGAAATATCTAACTATAGTGTGTACGTGTACACTTAGGTGTAAATTTCAATTAATGAAAAGGGGTGACTAGGGGGGGAGGTCGGCAAGGGATAAATTGGGAAAGGGTTTGATGAAATTTGAGGATTAAATGTATTTTATGTTATGTATAATGTATATTTTGTAAATATAATTAGGTATATAGTGTAGTGTTAGCTAGAATTCGATTTTAACGGAACAAAATAAAATATATCGAAGTCACAAAAATTATAAAAATGTATTTCTCGCAAGCATCGGGTGATTATATAATTATCGAATAGGATTTACGAAAATCGTCATAATTATATATACATAATAATTTTCATACCAAAATAAATTCAAAACATCAGGTAAACTAATAATATAATTTTTATAGCATTAAAATGAGTATAAAAATATATCAGTATAATTGTTGGAAGTGTCGGATCAATTATTCAAAATAAATGATCGTGTGATAGCGTTTATTTAATAAAAAAATATACGTTAATGAAATATGCAAACCCATGCATGAACTAATATGAAAATGATGTTACTGATGATATGTAGACTAACTCTAGTCTATATGTAATGTTTTCAATGATGTTCCATGAATACGCCGCTTAACCCTCAAGGTTAGGCGTATTTGATACTCGTAAACCTAGTTTACGTAAAATGATGAATAGTGAATCATGAATAGTAATTTTCTCCGGGAATGAATAGTGTTTCGTGAATAGTAAAATTTTGAAATAACTTCTCAAAGTCGCAAACTGACTTCAAAAATGATGAATAGTAACCAGTGAATAGTAAATTCCCGAGATGAATAGTAAAATTTTCAAAGTTTGTAAAATGACCTAAAGTTACGATTTGTCACAGGATCCGTCTAGGCATTTTGGAGGGATCCGTCTGTCTGTGACAGTTATTAAGCAGAGGTGATATATCAAGCAATGCTAAATATAAGATCAAGATATATATACAAGCAACACACATATACTCAGAGAAATATGGCAAACAAGTTATCATTCAATAAAACAACGAGATAATCAACAAATCTCTAAAAGTAAGAGAATGATTTAGCCATACAATTTCTACTAATAAGTTACTAAAGCCTAGAATGCAACAAAGTGCTAGATTCTAAGGATGAGTATACTTGTTGATTTGGTCCAATCTTTCAAGAAGATGATTAAACATGAAATATAACTCATTTCGTACTTCTTGAACAAGTCCTTGGGTGATTAGACAATTTGGGCAATTATTGTCTTGATTGGGTACCGGAGGAAAATGGATGTTTTGAGGAGGCTCTACGAATGATTGTGGGATTTCATTTTGAGGTGTGGGATGAGTTTCTACTAAAGGTGAGGGTGGTGGTAGTGGAAATTCCTCTATATGATCATGTCCATGATTGTTCCTTGTTTCCCATGATGGACTATTCGGTGTTGTGGGTGGTTCCCTATTTAACGAGAAAGTTGGTGAGTGGGAGATTCTTGGTGGTGAATGCTCTAATGAATAGAGATTTAGGTGAGGAATAGGCTCGTTGAATGAGTGTGGTCCATGCTCAAGGAATGACGGCTTAGATGGCTTGCTAGAACTAGCTATGTTTGGTTTTGAACTAGATGACCCTTTTTGTACTCCAAAAGGTTTGATGTTAATCCTTGTGGTTCTCTTAGCAATTGTTGAATGATTTTGTTGAGGTGGGATTCTCCCATTTTTATCTCTTATGGGAGATGATTCGGTGGATGAAATTTCATGTATCATATGACCCTTTCTTTTAGATGAGCCTTTGGTTGAGGAGTTGTTGCTAAGAGCTTTGGTCATGGTGGTGATAAGGATGCTATATGAGCCTTTAGTTACTGATTTTTGAGAGCTAGGTGGAAGTGATGCCCTAACCTTAAGAGTGTTCGGTTTATAAAGAGTAATTTGAATTTAGAGAATTAAATTCTTGGCCACTAAGAGGATTAAGCATGCACTTAGGATTTTGATCAGCTCTAGGGAGATAATAAATGAAAGCTAAAAGTGGTTAGATAACCAAAAGGTGGCTTAAAATTGAAGAGGGAAACTGATTTAAGCTTTCTGCAGACACGGATCCTGTGGATCCCTCTCACCAGGGATCCGGTTGGTTATAAACCAGGGATCCGTCTGTCAGACAGGTTCTAGGTGAAATAGTTATGCTTTTTGAAAGGTCTAGTACTTATGTATCTCGAGATTTTGACTTAATTTGGAAGTCTTGAGTGGTGGATGTCTTAAATGCTCAACCATAAGGGGTGATGGGGCTTAATGATGGTTTTGGGTAGGAAAGTTTACTTTAGGTAGTTTAACTAAGTGCTTGAGAAAAGATATCATTTGAAATGAGATGAAAAGATGGTGGAATTTAGTCCTAGAGTTCAGATGAATCCTTAAGAGAAATTTACTAAAATCCCAAAAAAAAAATAAAGAAAGAAAGAAAAAAAAAATTAAAAACTAGTTTTGAGCCTAATTTTGAGTCAAAAGTGATTAAAACCAATTTGCTAAAATTGATGGATATATCAAACTAAGTGTTATGAGATGTGATAAATAATGTGTGAGTGTTGGAGCGGAAATATGGTGAGTTTTGATGAGTTGATAAATCAAAAACACTTTGAAATATATCCTAGGTAAGCCATGGGTGAGTGTGAGGCTTTCAAATATTTGAGGAAGACTTAGTTGGCTCTAATCTCTTATGTTTGACTAGTGTGAGGTGATCTAGTGAGTTATTTTGATGTAAGCAACTCTGTATTGCTCATCTGTAGTCACGGATCCCACAGTTCCCTTTTGGGAGGGATCTGGCTAGTTATAATTCTAGGATCCACCTACTGCAGATCAGAAGGCTTTCAGCAAATGTGCCATTTTGCATTCTTAAGCAAGTGCTTTTCTTAGTTATTTCTATAAGGACTAAAAGCAGGAACATACCAAGTATAACGCATAGCAAATCTGGGACAACTAAAAGTTCCTAAAAATGAGTGACGATGACTACTTGAATGTTTTCAAGGAGTCGTAAAATCTTATTCTACATGTTCCTAAGGTAGGATTGTTTAGTGCCAAGTTATGGCAAGACCTACATGCTACATCCTATTCTACATAAATATTGTTTAAGTGTTACAAACCATTGTTTGAAATTGTTTTTCACAAAATTTAGGTCCTTATGACCTTACCTTGCTTCTCCCGTCTTCACCCATCCTCCACTCTTTATCACACCATCTCTACTTCTTTTTCTTCAATAATTTGGCAAAGCACTTGAAGATTCCTTTGGTTTGTTGCCATTCGAGTGATGCATTAGGAACGTCCGGCAATTGGTTGATGTAGTCCAAGGGGTCGATATTGGTATTTCCGAGTGGGTTGCTACTATCTTCACCTTCTCTTTGCCTCTCCCTTTCTTCTGAGGAATCCGTGGGTGGGTCAGGCCTTTTGCCTTCTACCATAAACCTTGTAGTTCTACCCTCGGTCAATGATACAATAACCTTGTTGCAAAAGCTATGATCATAGGATTGTGGAGAAGGATCTAATGCAAAGATGAATTTTGCAAGACGGGTTAGGAGCATTGCATACGGGAGCACCATTTTGTCCATGCTTCTTACACTTGCCATTCTCTTGATCATGTAGTAGGCAAGGTTAAAGCGATTCTCGGTCACTAGGCAATAGATCATGAAACTTAGACATGCGTTGGGGTAATCCTTATTTCCTACTAGGCACACCACATTCTCCCTCACCACAATTTCCTATTTCCTATACACATCTCGGAGAGCTCCATTTGGAAAGGATCCCCAGTAGATCACTTTCGATTTCCTAGTGACCCTTGATGGGGATGCTCTTGGCGTGAACACGGTGTCCCTCACCGTGGTTGCTTCCAGGATTAACATGTGGTAGATTTCGTGATGATCAACCATAGTGTGTAACTCTTCCAAAGACCACTCATTAGAATACATGCAAACACCTTGATATGGAACCCCTATTATTCTTCCAAACTCTACAAGCGAAAGGGTGTACTCATGCTCATTTATGGTGAAGACAATCAAGATGGACCCATCATCATTTCTAGTAATCCCCATTGTCTTGTAGAACTCGAGTACAAAGACCGGGAAAATTTGTTCGTTTATGTCTAATAAACAATCAAACTCAATAGCTCCAAAAACTTCTCTTATGTCGGTATTGGCAAGAAATGACGGTTCTACTACTCGACCTTCGTGAAAAAGTCTCTTTTCGAGCATTTTAAAAGCTTTCCTATCTTCGAGACTAAGTCCATATTTCCTATGGTACATCGGTATGTAATGAGCGGTATCTTGGTAGTCTTGTTGTCGGTTGCTTGGCATGATTATTCCTAAACAATACAACCACAATGTGGTGTTAATAGTGAATAGTAACCTAGAGGGTTTGATCACAATTTTGCTCTCATCATCTTTGTTGAATTCAAGAAATGTGTTTAATTTGTATTAACAATGTTAATTATTTGATTTAGATTATCTTAGAAAACAATGTGGTGACAAATTATGATAAACTCATTTGAACCCAACTCTTAAAGATGAAGAAATTGTAATTTTAGAAATCAAGGAATTAAATTAACAATGTAGTGAAGATTATACTTACACAAGTGATTGTTATGCTTGAGAGAAATGATCAAATTGCTCCTTTGAACAGTAGTTGTGTTCTTGTTCGTGAGTCTTTGAAGGGAATATAATTGTGGAACATCCACAATGATCATTACTAACTTATGTCGTCTTCTGCTACACGGATCTCGCGGATCCCTCTCATTTGGGATCCGGCTAGTGTAAACGCAGGGATCCGGCATGACAGCAAAAATGAGCTTAAGCATTCCTTGATAACTTTGGTTTGGGAGTTCTAACAGCTCCTAGAGTTTGATGTTTAAGCTCAATAACTTGTGATTTGAGTTTTTGACGTTTTAGTACTAATCCTACTAAACGTGGTTCCATTTTCAAGAATTAGTCACAATTCTTGGAAGGTTTATCAAAGATTATGATAAAATCCCATTTTATCATAATATAAGAAGTTTCACACGGAAATTTATTGACATAGATGGAGTGTCAATAATTCCTTTGAATGGATAATGATTAAGGCTATCGAATAACCAAGATATCATTATTACGAGTTGGTAGTGTAGTCTATACAAATCAATCGAAGAATACTATTCTTGATGATGACTTTAATATAGATAACTACTTAAGTAATTACTAATAGATATTAATTATGCAACTAAGATTTTAACAATAATAAAAACAGAAGTAAATTATTAACGATCATACCTTTGCTAAATATTCTTTTTAAGAAAAGAAGTATTTAGATGAAATGCTTTGTGATCTTCTTGGAATCTCCAGATTCATGTGTGAGAAGCACAATACTAAACATTCTTTTTGCGAAAAGAAATATTTAGATAGATTCTTCATGATCTTCTTGGTAAGCCCAAATCCAAGTATGGAGAATACTTAACAAGGAAAACTAGAATACTTAAAACTTCCCTTTAAATATTTAGATCGACTTATGTCAATCTATTTGAATGTGTATGTTGGACGTTAATAGATAGATATATAAAAGTGTAATGAAAGAGAAAGAGTAAGAAGCACATAACCACAACACGAGTATTTATAGTGGTTCG
Organism: Chrysanthemum makinoi; assembly: GCA_910596185.1. NCBI lineage: Eukaryota > Viridiplantae > Streptophyta > Magnoliopsida > Asterales > Asteraceae > Chrysanthemum > Chrysanthemum makinoi. The sequence continues at coordinate 49,626,802 of OU343217.1, read as the reverse complement.
GCTACAAGGACACCTTCCTTGCCCTACTCCACTCCTCGAGTCACCTATTCGAGAGTTCAGTAAACACTACACACACTAATCTCCTTATGGATCCGTCTAGTGTGATCCTAGTACCGGATAAAGGGTAGGCGACGTTGTGGTAGGTGTGGTTCACCTTGGTGTGAAAGAACCCGGTGGTTAGCCTAGTACCGAAAAAAGAGTAGGCAATGTTGTGAAGGCTTCTCCGCCATAAGGAGTTGGTGTCGTGTAGTGATTATGAACTCTTGAGTAGGTGACTCGGGAGTGGAGTAGGGCAAGGAAGGTGTCCTTGTAGCCGAACCACTATAAATACTCGCGTTGTGGTTTTGTGCTTCTTACTCTTATCATTTCATTACATACTTATACATCTATATGTTTGTTTATCAACATCCAACACACATCTAAATAGATTGACATAAGTCGATCTAAATAGTTTAAAACGAGTTTTAATTGGCAAAACTATTCAACCCCCCTCTAGTTTTCCATAATTGGTATCAGAGCTTCATTACCAAGTTTCTTGAAGTATATTGTACTTTAAAAACTTGATACGATCCATGGTTAATTGAAAATTACAAAGAATTTTTTTTTTAAAACAAACACCATGTCTTTTTAAACTCTTTTGGATGTTTATTAGATGACAACATTTTTCTTATTATTTTTTTTGCACTAATCCTCTTTGTCATGTTGATTAGTCAAAGCTCATACATACCAAGCCATAGGAATCGCTTGGTAACAAGAACACCTTCCCTAAGAAGGTATCTTAAGCACAAAGGAGCTGGAATTGTCTTCTGACATTTCTTTTGTCATTTGTAAAGACATTCCTAAGTGCATTTGAGGTATGACTTTCCACTTATCTCTAAATGACATTAGCTTGACAAGTAAGTATGGTTACCTAGGTATTTATTTGATTATCTTTTGTGAATATACATGTATTACATGTAGCTTCATTAGGAAGCTTTCTCTCACATACGTATTACTTTTTCGTCTAAAGTCGTGGTATATAAAACTTGTGTTTTATCTCACTTAATCCAAAAATCATATCTTTCTAATAATAAAACAAAACACAAATCTCAAAAATTCCTCCTTCCCCATAAATAAACCATCCGTCGACCACTCTATCAAATCCCCACTTTTTCAAATCTTCCACTTTCAAAAATTAACTCACATTCAAAACTCCATCTTCCTCCTTATCTCATCTCAAACCGAAACCAAGAAGGTTCGTCTTCAACATGGTTTACATCTCCCTCGTGCTCATATCCTTAACACTCATCGCTCTTGTGTTCCCTATGACGAAGTTCTTATACGGAGACATTTACTTTGTTTTGTTAATCTACATTGGGGTTATATACCCAATCCTTTGTATCATTCTTAGCATTGAAATGAAATATTACTAATAGTCTAGTTTATCTAGGTTATTATTATCATAATGTGTTTACCATTTCTTTTTGATTTATTTCATGCTCTCATGATACATTAGAAGCCATGTATGCATGCTAAAAGAAAATATAGGCTAAAACACATATCTTGGTATAAAACTGTAAGATCTAAAAATCTATGTTTTTCATCAAGGAATCTGCTTCTGTAACTACAGATCCACGGATCCCAGCAAGTATACTAGCCGGATCCCTTATAGAAGGGAACCGTAGGAACCGTACTCCTGGATAACAGTTTTCATGCAAGATAAAAACCACTTTCTTTCTAAAAGTAATATTCCACTAGAATGTCAAAACCTTAGGTGAGTTAAGTATCATTGTTGTTAAAAACCATTGTTAATAAAAATCTAGTAAAAAACGTTAGATAATCATTGGTTGACCACAAAACATCACTTTCTATTTACTCATCTTTTCTATAGGTTCAACTATGTCGCATGAATATGAGTTTGATTTTTCACTCACTAGCGTCTACACTCTGAACATCTCCCTTGAGCCTAACACACCTGGCAATCATGTATGTGGGTTCAATAATCTTGAAAACCGTCACTTCCACGAAAATCGTCACTCACTAACTTCTATTTTTCTCATTTTCTTTTGGAGTTTGTGATTTAATGCTTGTTTTCTCATGATCACGTGCATTAAATTCATATATAATCATTAGATTTTAATCCATATTTTGGGTCAAGCATTCATTTCAATGCACATTTTTTTTCCTATAAGTAAGGATTCCCAACATTGTTTGCTATGCATCTCATCCTCACAAATAAACACCACTATGTCTTCCAAAAGATCTTCCAACCTAGATGAATTACCTAGTGCAACCAATCCATTTCAAGAAATCCAAACTTTTGTCATCCCACCTTCCAAAGTACAACAATCAAAATCTAGGATATCCGCACAAATTAGCATCCGTTCTTGTTGCTTAGCAAAACCATCATCGAATGGCTCATCACCAACCACTAACTCACCACAAGATGCTTCCATTATAGCACCTCCCTCATCACCAACAAGTACACCAACTTCATCATACATCAACTCACCACCTAAAGTCACTCTTTTGAAACTCCTTAAGACTCCAACAAGATCTCATCAACCAAAACAAAAAGAACTAGCCTTTTTGACTCCTCCTACTTCACCAAATACACCTTTTCAAGACTTTGAAACATCACCACCCTTAGCTCCCATTAAGCTACAAGAACACCTAGGTTCTTTTCCACCACCACTTCCAAACATTCCGGACATTGATCCATATTTTCCTATTTTTCCACCACATCTTCCGCAACTCACAAATCAAAACAACCCGGAAAACTTCCGCAATCATTACCCACATCACTTACATTGTGAACATTTCCAATCCACTAGGGATATCGCAATAGGAGTTAGGGAAGAAATGCGCTTCATACTCAACCTCATTCTTGATCGCATCAATACCATCACTCATCAAAACATCCATCCATAACCTTATGCAAGCATGGAATTTGTATTTTCTCTTTTGAGTCATTTTCAAGAACAAATCTTGTTCTTATTTTTACATGCTTGTAGGTGGCATAAATACCACTACACTTTG
>OU343217.1:49603513-49623684 GCA_910596185.1 Chrysanthemum makinoi | reverse complement strand
TCCACAACTGGGGATCGAACATGTAGTGCTCTCTTCCGCTAGGACTTACCTACATTGACGAGAAGCTTGTTGTTGAACTGAGAACATTTAAAGCTGCAACTTACCAATAGAAAGGTTCAAAAGGATGGTTCCAGTGCAGCTCTTCAATTAATCTACAAACAATTTCAACCATTCATCGCTGGGGAATATTCAATGATTACGATCAACACTTGACGAATTTCCTTCAAAAACATATTGGAATGGAAATTCGAGAATTCATTGAGACATTTATCCAACTCATGGATAATATGGAAAAGTACATTGAGGAAGCTGCACAAAAGGATGAAAACGTGAATGAGTGTCGTGCAATTGAATTGAGATAGTTGTGATGAGTCGGGTAATGTATCGTCGAAAGATCGGGTGTTCTGAATGCACAATATCGGAGACAACAAAGAATGATGTAACCACTGCCAAGTAACTCCCGGCACACAAGAAATGGATGTTGTGATCAGAAAGGTGAATGAATGTCGGGTACAATCAATAGATTGTAGTGTTGAGAAGTAAGGCATCGGATGATGGATCGCTTGACACTGAATGAGAGGCTCAAAGACAGTTAAGCTTGAAACACCAAGTAGTTCAATGACTCTTGTTACACATGATGTGGATGCAGATATCAGACCGATAAATGAACAAGTTTCATGTGATGAGGTACCCTTAACTTTTCAACATAGTGCATCTGCTAATGTACCTAAACAAACTGATCTCAATGTTGAACATGATTATGATAAATGTTCCTTGGTTGAGTAATGAGTCGATAATTTCAAAACAAACAATATGGTTGATAAAAAGGCTTTTGATGAACTTTCAAACAAACTCTCAAATCTTGAAAAACATTGCATTTCACTTGAAATTGCATTACAGAGTAAAGAAGAGAGTTTTCAAACTAAGAAACCATGTAAAAATCCGGAATTTCGTGAATTTTTTGAAATAAACGATTTAAAAGCTCAGCTTCAAGCCAAAAACTCGACTATCAATAATTTGAAGAAACATATTTCTGGTATGCATGTGAAAAGTAATTTGGTTACACGTAATTCTAATATTAATGCTATTTATGATATTCAAATGAGAAATGACGAATTAGCAGTTTGTGTGGCCAAATTACTAAAGGAAAATGAGTCTTTGAGAAAGAATCACATAGAACTAAGTGACTCTGTCAAAGAAGCTAGAACTAAGTCAATGGAAACAAACTCTTTGATAGCAAAAATTGATGATCTCAAAGCTCAACTTCAGGAAAAGAGTTTCGTTGTTGTTGCTTTAAAAAATGAGCTCAGAAAAACAACATGGAATAGTGTGAACACTAAGTTTTCAAAACCATCAAACTTGGGGAAACCAGTTATTAGACAACCGAATGCGTTTAGATCTGAACGACCAAAATTTTCAAAAACGCGGTTTGCCTCCCAAGTTGATGCGAAACAAGTTTTGACAAAACCAGTCACTTCACCTCACTTACCTAGGAAAATTGATATGAATGACTTCTATAAGAACTCTTATCTAGAAATGGCTAGAAAGAAGGCACATAATCGCAAAGACGGAATTTTAGGTGCAAGACCTAGGATAATGAATTCTTTGAGATTTCAAGGCACTGCTAGTAGTTCTAAACCATTACCTAGGAACACTAATCTAAAGACTAGGGATTGGCTTACATCTAAGAGTAGTTGCGTTTCGATTAAAGCTATTCCCATAGAAGATCACTCTAAGAAATCTAGATCTATTTCTGAATCCAAACAAACCTGCTTGCTCAAAGTGTCCGAAATGTATCTTTAATCCTAATCATGATAAATGTTTCACAAAATCCCTAAAGAAAGTAAATGCTCATGCAATGGTACAACCTGTTAAGTCTAGGATTTACACTAAGTCATCCACAGGGCATATGAAGCAAATGAAACCAAAAGCCTCACCTAGATGGTTACAACAACCTAAATCTTTGGAAACTAGGAATAAGGATAAGTCTTCCACTATGCATAAGAAGTCTAACAATCCTAGACCTTGCCATAAGTGGATACCATCTGGTAGAATTTTTAAGGATGCTGGACTTAGGTGGATACCTCAGAAAGATGTTTACCAACGGCAATCTCAAAGTTGACCGTGAAACCCCAAAGGGTTTGGATACTAATGTCACTAACCAAAATATATGCAATCAAGTTTGTAATATAGGTGCAGTAGTCTTTACTCCGTGCAGATACTTCGATCCTTCAATACATGGAATGGCTTAAAGTATGGATTACAAATGGATTGATATCTCATAACTCACGGGTTCAAGTAACTCAATCTTGATATTCATTCGGCTATGACATTTGAACACAAGTTCAAGCCTCAGACTCTAAAGAAAAGAAAAGTGTACGCTGTCGGCTTTTCTGAAGAGAAATCTTCTCAATTATGACCATTCTCATCAACATGCTTCATTCTTTTTCCATGTGCTTTCGATTATCAAGTTAACCGGGCTACCGTTGATTGTTTTCTTATTCCACTTGCTCAACTATAATGACGATGGCGACATCATGTGCTAATTTTGCGGGGAAGAAGTGTGTATAGACTACATTTGGATGATTTCACTTATTCAATCAAGAATGGCATCTTCGTATGCAATTCTTGAGGGGGAAAAGAAGTATGATAATTCTGCATGGTTGATTGTTATTAGAGAATAAATGGTCAAACAGCTCCAAACTCATGTAAGAACCGAGCTTCTTCTTATCGGGTCATTTCCACATGGAGTTTCTTCTAAGAGCCGTTGGTTGACATCTTCACGGGCTGATATGATTGTATGACAAAGTGCTTGCTTATAGGTTGATTTCCTTGATGAACAACTTTCTGTTCTTGTTTGATTGGGAGGGATTTGATTTAAGGGGATTTGCTATTTGTAAGTTAACAGGAATGCATTTGGTGAGTTGAAGATGTCGACTTTCTATTCCCCAATTGGACAATCTTGAAGAAGTCGATACTCGGTTCTACATTCTCTGCTACATGTTAGAAGACTAAAGAAGAGTTGCATTTGATTATCTAAAGACTTCTTCTTAATCTGAGCATTTATCAAACAGATTGTCGGTTTAGGGGAGAGCACTAATTGGGGGAGGGTGAAATGTTTGATTTAATCCCCAATTAGACTTGCTCACATTCTTCAGCAAGTTGATTCTCACAAAGACTTCAAGCGATCTTCTCATCAGATTTCAAGTATTTGGGCTTATAATGTTTTCTTTGATTCTAATGTATCAAAACCAGCAAAGGGGAAGGAGACACGCATCTAAACGCGAGTAAACTTGATGAGCTTAATACTTCTAAGTGATTGAAGAAATCCCGGGAAGACATATGTCATTACCGCATAGAAACTCAAGGTTTGACTCATGGCGTTTAGTGTTCTTATTCCAACTATGTGGGGAAGAGATGGAAGAGTTAGTTTCTGAAGATAAAAGAGGTACATAAGTGTGTGATGATTTTGATGTTATCACAATCATCAGGGGAGAGAGATTGTGTACATTGGGGATGCTCACCGCTTTTACTTGAGGGCTTAATCGCTGATTCAGAGATATAATCACTTATTCCGAGTGGACATCCTCGAGATTGTCATCCGCAGATAATCGGTGATTCGGCCTGTTTCTTCAATGTTATCGGCTATTCTCTTTGGGCATTGGTACTCGAGTTCTTGAGCTTCATACACTTTCTTTGGGGAGAGAAAGTATACATCGGGGTTATTCTTTGGCTATTGGACTTAATCTGCTACTCGATGGTATAAGTTTCTTTGTCTTCGGGTTTGAGTATTCGGGTTCGTGAGCTCTAGTCTAAGAGATTGATTGCATCAATTCAACTACTGGGGAAGTTGTTCTTGACACCTTTGGAATGGATCGCCTGGACTCAAATTGAAAGGAAATTTGAGAAAATTATTTAAAAGTGGGATGATACGTTTTTGTTGTTCTATTGGATGATATAACCTCGAACGAAGAATCACGGTGATTATTCTTAGGAAAAAGAAGTTCGATGATAATGGTGTGCTTTTGTGCACTGGCTAAGAGAAGCTTGAAAGAAAGCTCAATCTGCTCGCCTAAAGGATTTTCGGTTTGGGGAAGTCGCCAAAGTCTCACTTTCTCGATGGTTCAATTTCTTTGCAAGAGCCTCAGAAGCTTTGGTGGTGAAAGTTTTAGAGATGATGACTTCTATCTTCTACAACGGCTTCGATATCCTTATCTCGGTTCTCGATCATCATCTTCTTAAACTATATCATCTACTCTATCTCGTGTATATATCTATCAAAAAGCAAAAATAAAAATAGAAAACCAACAAAAGAAAAATAGAAAATTTTAAAACCAACAAAACCCATAAAAATCGAAAATTTGAAAAGACCTAAAAATATGTTTTCTCAAGACATGTCTTCTCGTATCGATAACATCTACGGTCTTAGAAATGTCATTCAATAATGGCACGGACTTTAGATGAAGTTCGAACAGGAGGTGTAAATATTTCTTTCTTAAACATGTCTCAAAATATGGCTTACGTTATTTCGCGATCAGAACCCGAGACTTCAAAAAATGGCTTGCTATTATTTCCGATAGCAATCCGCTCTTCAAGGAAGGAAAGTGCTGCGCTAAACCTATTTTCAAATATTTCGTGCACTTATCCTAAATCAAATATGAGGAAAGTATGTCGAAGGACTGCTGTTCCTACACAAATGTTTTTCCGTCTAAAATTCTTTAGAAAAATATTTGTTGTTCAAAAATGGTGGTAAATGAGTTGTTTAAAAAAAAACAATCAGATTCAGAGTTTTCGTAATAATTGAAAACTCAATCAATGACTTCAGCGCTTTTAAACTTTTTAGTAAAATAAGTCATTGATTGAGGGGGAGAATGTTTTCAAATTTATATCATCTAACGGGCTTTCTTAATTATCCTATATGCTTAATTAAAAATGATGTTAACCTACGTTGAAGGACTAGGTGCCCAGGATATGATTGTTAGGATTAGATGATTAAAGTTTGATGAACACATTATTCCTATGCTTTACATGATCTGATTGATATGTTGGATTGACTTTAATTAGTCGATTGCTGTTTGGGTGATGTCGACCACCATATATCTCAGATGTGTGTTCACTAACGATGCGGTATATTGGTATATAAGAATGTTCCCATCCGATCCCACAATTTATGATTGGATGCCGAAAGGAAAGGGCAACTATATCTTGGGTTGACAAATGAAGAAACGGAGCTTAATTGGACTTCTATGGAGAGTTGGCATGGAAAAATGCAACATAAGAGGTCTCACTGCATCAGCAGATGGTTTTCTTCACCAACAAATGAAGAAACGGAGCTTAATTTGACCTCAATTGGCATTAAAATGCAACGTAAGAAATCTCATCAGATCGCCAGACGGTTTTTCTTCCAAGCCCTACACAACAAACATATGCTTCTCAACCACCGAACGTATCTTTGTGCAGGATACCATTTTTAAACAATTTTAAAAATTTTGATTAAATTGTTTTAAAAATGGAAAATATTGTTTTGAAAATTAATTGAACTTAATTTTGAAAATCACCGGACTTCAATTTATCAAAACTTAAGTCACTCAATCATCGACTACGGTCATCGATTGAGGGGGAGAGTGATTTAAAATAAAATATTTTCAAACGATATCTTTTCATAAAAGTCCGTTTGTACGTATTAATGTGGTGATCTAAAGATTTAATGTTATGTCATGGCATGATTTTTCTTTAGAATCAAGATCTTTCAAAATGAAATTTTTTCTGTTCTTGTTTGATTGTGAAATTGTTTTATTTTACTTAAGGATCTATTAAAACTATCATACCTGACACTAACAATCTTTAATGTCTATAATTGGTCCTTATCCGTCATTTTTGAAAAATTAAATCTTGCCACGTCTTTCCACAAACTTTTCTAAATGATTTAAATCAATTGGGATCACAAATCTCAAAAGGTTTGAAATTTTTGATCGGGGGAGGGATCGTGATTTAAATCTCAAATCTTTAGTCCTTTAGTCCTCAAAACAATCATATATATGATGCACATGTTTGAGAGGAGCATATTTATCCACAAATGAGCATAGTTTTCTCCCATGTTTTATAAACCTTATTAAATCACTTGGGATCCAAAATCTCAAAGGGGTTGATATTTTTATCAGGAGAATTTGTGATTTAATAATGAAATTTGATAAATGATGATCGCTTTGATTCAAGTGCATACCGCTCTCCCATATGTGCTAAACGCCAATCTAAGCACATATTGAGGGGGAGCATTTCAAAAGAATATAAACTTTCAAGGTACAAAGATTTCGATGTTTCAACATACGTACCTTGATTGATTTTCTAAATGGTTTCTTAATGGCAGTGTAATCGTGGAAGTGCTTCAAAAGAACTCTTTCCTCTATGTGATAAAATGATTTAAAATATCCTATGCACATGAGGTGGAGAATTTACCAAAGAAATTCAAATGGCTTTTTCTAAGGAAATTGTAATCAAGAAATTATTTCAAAGAAATTATTTCAAAGAACTCTTGCCTCCATGTGCCAAACAATTTCAATATCATATGCACATGTTGAGGGGGAGCATTTCTAAATGATCAAAACAATTAAGGTACAAAATGCTTTGATCTCGTATCACAAGTACCTTGATTGATTTTTCCAAATGATTTTTCAATTGGTTTCAAGGAGGAAAGAACAATACCAAAAGACCGATCCCGCTAGAGCCTGAGGGATCTACCCAGGGACAATCCACTAGATAGTGTTGAGTCCTTAGGTATGATGAAAAAAGGAGAAAAATGAGATATGGGAAGAGTGCGGACTGAGAGCTAGAACTGGAATAAACCCAACAAGGTTCTAGTTATGAAGTCTCGGTAAGTACTGAAAGGGTTGAAGAATGAAAAAGAATTGAATGTGAAAAGGGTGAAAAGAAATAGCCCTCCAATAATTCAACCTTAGGGCAAAACCGGTTCAATACATATGTTACCGGTGTTTACTAAGGTAACGGTATTGAAGACAAGACGTCATGGACCAAATGACGCACAGACCTAACTTCCCAAGCCACTCAAGTTCCTCTTAAAAGGGCTTGTTTCATTCTCACGGGGAACCTACATAATCTATCGACTTTATCCTAGAGATTGTTGATATTGAAAAAGGAGACCCTCTCCCTAGTCTCTGGCATAGGAACCAAATGTGCACAATTGAGTCTAGAGCCAAGAGATCATCCACAATATCTCATTAGGACACAAAATTAATGAAGACTTGCTGTTTCACACAATGTGGAAAGTAAGAATATATTAAGAGTCCTACGCTTTATCCTTGTGGTATTGCCGTAACATCCGAAAGTGATATGAAAATATTCACGATGAAGATAGAAATCCTTCTAGAGCCAACATCAAACAAGCTCTTGGTGGGTGACATGTGAAATCTTGCAAAAGATCAAGCTTGTGACAATTGGATAGAAACGATGGGGCTTATTTATTATTGAATCAACCTTGGTACAAGAAATGAATTGACGAATACTTTTGAAAAACCGTTCGATGTGCAAATGTCTTCTATTCTCTAGCACATCGAATGTGTATTCATTTTCAAATTCAAAAAGTATCTCTGATTGAAAAATACTTTTGGAAAAACCGCTCGATGTGCTGAATCTCTTCTCGTTCTCTAGCACGTCGAATGTGTACTCTTTTCAAATACAAAAAGTATTTATGATTGAAAATTGATCTTTCTCATAAAACCTTCGCCGTATTGCAAAACTCTTTCTTCTAAGCAATACGCGATTGTTTTCAAATCAATTTTTCATCAATCGCTGAATCTCAATTATTTGGTTCACTCACTCGCGGTTGTCTTTGAGACGTCCGGTTTGAGAACAACTAGAATACCAAAACCTCAAGGAGATTCTTCGGATTTTACCGATCACAGCAGATTCTGTATCGATCAACGGGGAACCGTGGACCGTGTACCTCAATTCAACGAAAGTGATCAAAAACACTTTCGTGTGATTTATTGCTAACTGTTTTGCGGTACATTTGACGGTGTACCGATGAATTGAGAATTCAATCCAAAGCCGCATGCTCACAGCATCCACACTTAATTGAAGAAATCATGACTTGTGCATATCAGAACTGGCTTCGATATATTATGATTCCCGCTACGCCGCAGAAATATCATGGCCAAGAAAGCCCGCTACTCTGATGGAAAGATGTCATGATCCAGAAAGTGTGAGCATGTCGGTCCAAATGTCACAACATCACATGAAGGCAACACAACAAAGGGTGATACAGATTTGTTGTGGTCTGATGATCTCAAGAAAGCTCAAAGATCATCAAGATGTGGATCGGCCAAAGACCTCCACTTATAGTACAAAGCATTCGGACTTTGAAGTTGCACTACTTAAGCACAAAGATTGCGGAAGTGAAGAATTAAAGTCTACGAGCTCAATACTGAAGATAAAATAGAATGCTAGGATTCAAAATGTAAAACATGGGGTGACCTCCCTTGGGGGGAGATTGTTAGGAATTAGAAATTCCATAGTGAAGAGTCGGTCACCCCAAATATTATCTAGCATAAGTTAGCTCAGACATATCGTTAGTTACTATTTATTAGTTTATTAGTTAGTTATTAGCTTAGTTTGTTTAGTGCAACACCGTGGAGGAAGGATCCTTTACCCACGATGCCTGATCCATGCCGTCAGGTATGCTATGTAAAACTATAACTACCCTCTACCTCCCAAGGTAGAGGGTTGGACCTTTCATTCTAATCTAACATTTTCACTTTTGTTTACTCTCTCTCTAGAAAGGCTCCCTCTCTTCACTTTCTCTCTCCAAACTTTAAACCCATACGACTATATATGTTATGATTTGATGTGTTTATGAAATCCAATATATTACACTAGGGGCAGAGCTGCAAGGCATGACGTAGCTAATCACTCTAAAAGAAAGACTGAGATTTGGATTAGGAAAAGAAGTGGAATCAGACGAAGGAAAAGAATGAATTAGAAAGAATTGGATTAGGAAGAGATATAGGGATGAGTTATAACAGTCTATTTACACGAGCTGCATTTCATGATATTGACATAGAGGGGTTTGGAAAAGCTGCTTTGGTGACTAATGTTTGAAAAAAGCAAACTTCTAGCATTTACATTCAATCTTACATCTTAGATTAAGCAATTGAGTTCTTCGACAGTAGAACTAGAAAGAAAACCACCTTGATGACGAGTTTTCACCTTATTTTCTTTATTATAGGATAAACCTTATGAGCCTGACACCTATCTTCCATCAAGCACGAAAGCAAGTGAGTCAAACAAAGCCCCAGGACAGGGGAAAGCAAAGAACTGATAGTCTTAAGGGTGAGTCTATGCTATTTCTTGATGAGATGAGGTCTAACATTCGATTGATATATGAGAAGGCATAGCATTATTGTCACAATTCTCAATTTCCGGTCATTCTCATATTCCATATTCATCATTTCATAACGGTTCGTGCATGGTTTTGCATTTTACATTAAACGTTATTTTCTTATTAAATAAACGCTATCGCGTAATTAATTATTTTGAACATTTAATCCGATACTTCCAAAAATGATCCCGATATATTTTTATACTTACATTTAGTTTATAAAAATGATATTTTGAGTTTACCTAGTGTTTTAAATTTATTTTGTATATAAATCGTTAAATTTATATTATTACGACACTTTTCTTAAAAAAAACTACACGATAATTATTATATCACTCTCAAATTTTAAATGTATTTTTTACAATTTTTATAACTACAATATACTTTACTTTGATCCCTTAAAACTTATTTTAGTCCATACTACTCTAACTTCACAACTATGTACAAGTTACAACAATTTTTCTTAACAAAACATTTACTTACATTTTTCTAACAATTACACATTATACTAAAAAATATATATATATATATATTTTCCAAATCCTCTCCACCAGGGGAGGAATTTATTAATGTTTGGTGATTTTTTTCTTTGATTGTATAGATCTATACACTAACTTAAATTTTACTTCACATCTCATTCATTCACTCTCATATTTCAAGTTAAGCAAAAGTTCTCTCTTTGTTTCATCCTCCATAACCGGTCATCACAAGGGTGTAAGAAGGGATCATCAAAATTTTACAAGCTCAAGTTTAAACACTCTAGATTACACTCTTATTAAAGGTTTTGAAATAAAAACCTAGGGTGTTTAGGTTTAATCCCTTGTCCTTATCACCTCATCATAGTAGCTTGTAAGCATATCACTTTCATTTACATCTTTCATTTTCATTTCATATGTATTTCTTTATTTTTGAGCAAGCATGCAAGACTTATGTGTATTTATACCATTTTTACATTGATTTTTAGAGTTTTATACATATAAGTCATCCTATAATTTATCCCCTGTTATATATTAGTCTTGATGATGTCTAGGAACCCATGACACCCTAAGAAGGTGTATGGTAGGATTAGAATAGCTTTGGAGTTGTTTTGAAGGGATTGGAATAGGTTTAGTACGAGAAAAACTCTTTTCGACAAGTATAAAAAGTGATCTGATCTTGTTTTGTATTTCTGGAAAATCCGACAGTAGACACGAATTTTTGGCCTAGATATTTAGAAAATATACTTTAAAACGAATCCGTGGACGCTTGAACGGATTAAAACGGAGTTATAACGAAGAAGTTATGAATTTTTCAAGTTTGATGACGAAATATATATTTTCTGAAAATTTCAGCAAACTGTTTTCGCTTTGTACTCGAGTCAAAACGAGTCTTAAGATTTATAAATTATTTCGACTTATCAAAAATATATTAGTATACTTTGATACGAAGCTAGGGACGTATAATACGTAGAAAACGGATTTGTAACGACTAAAATATACACGCTTTTCACAAAACTGCCGTAACTTTATTAGTTAAGAAAAACTATATTATTTTTATTTGTCAAGTGTTACGGTAAACAAAACTACCATATTGAAGGCTATTTTTAACGATGACGTAGAACTTTTTGTAACGAGATGTCTTCTAATAAAAGTGAGATTATCAAGCATATTTTCCAAACGACCAACCGTTTGTATAGCGGAGTTGTAATAAATTATTTACGGTTGCTTAAACTTTGCCGAAATTCACTTTTAAACTACATTTGGACAAAACCACCCTACTTAACCTATGTTTTTCTTTATGAACGAGACCTCTAGGAAAAAAAAACTTAAATGCCAAAACTTTGAGATTTTGATACAAGCTTTCCAAAACCGTTGAGTTCGTTTCCTAACGCTCGACGTGACCATTTCCACTTAACTAGCTTTGACCATTTTGTCACTTTCATGAAATTTCCAACCATTATATTTTACGTAAAAGTTATAATTTCACCATAAATCATTACGAAACTATTGTAGGATGACATTTTGACGTAAAAACTTGTAAAGTAATTTAAGAATGGTCAAGACGTCAAAAGAGTATTTTTCGACGATAAGTATTATTTTCAAAACTCACAAATGGTATAAATAACATATGAAATGCATGCACAACATTGTATCACGCATTCACGACAAACATATCATAACTCAAGTCATAACATTCATTTTAGGTCATGGATAGTTTCCAGCCTCATTTTAGTGCACTTCATTTTGTTAGCATATCTATCATACCATGTGAGTTCATACCCAGCTTTTACTCATTTAAATTCCTATAAACTATTTTTTGAGATATATGCTTATTTATCCAAACATTTAAACTCTTTTGCCAAACAACATTACTTATACTCTACACTTGATTACGTTATATACTTGATTGGGTTATACTTGATTTCATATGCATATTTGGAACAAACATACAAGAATTAGTGGCTCCAAATTAAGTTGTTGGAAGGCTATTAATTTACAAACATACAAGAATTAGTGGCTCCAAATTAAGTTGTTGGAAGGCTATTAATTTACAAACATCCCAATATTTATATGTTGGAAGACTCTTGTGGTGACATTTATACTTTTAACTACCTTAATGCGTATATTCATGATTGTCATTCTATTTTAGGCAATGGGTTGTGAACACACAGGTTGCAAGTTTTGTATGGGCTGAACTTGGATCCGAGTGGATTTACAATGCCTTTTGCAGGTGAACATTCCTCTAAGTATTTCAAATCATTTTAACACAAACTTATGAACTCACCAACCTTTGTGTTGACACTTTTTAGCATATTTATCTCAGTTGTAAGGCGAGCATTTCATGGAGCTTTTAGGTCTCATGGCATACATTGGAGTCTAGTGTTTTTATCTATTACCATTCGACATGTTTTGTAAACCTTTATGTATGGTCAAACTTTGGAATCTCATGTGTTGTAAACTTTAACTTATTTAATCGAATGGTAAACTCTTTAAAACGTCTCATTATAGAGGTCGTTTTCTTTATCCATACTTTGTGCTATGACGTCATACCCCAATGACACTATCGTTCCGCTGCGATATTTTGGGGGTGTGACAATTATGCCACTAGACCAGAAGGAAAAAAGGCTCACAGAGGCCAGGTTAACATAGACTACCTTCCCACATTTCAGGGACATGAAGAAGAGAAGAGCACAAAGCAAAAGCAACTGAAGCAGGTTATACTGAGATGGCTATTTTTCAACTACGAAATAAATTCGTTTTTCACTCGGGGCATCAAGTCGTGTTTATTATTTCTATGGTTAGAGATTTTCCGTATCAAAATCAAAGTAAGATCTCAATGGTCGGGAAACTTCGACTTTCGACCTTTCGTTTACTGATGGATCGAGTAGCCCAAAGATGCTAGGAAGAAGAAAAAGTTTACTTACTTGATGCTTTAAAGAAGTTCAGAGAATAATGAAATACTGCATACTTATTTGTTTAGTATATTCCCCGTTTCCTTTATCTTAACCGGAAGATAGATCGAAGAGTAGAATACGAACTATATCCGAGGGTATATGACTGAGCTTCACTCCTCTCTCGCTGCTACCGAAGCTACGATTCTCTTCCGTTGAGGAAAATAATCTCTTGGTTGTCAATCAGTTTCGTTTGAAACCCCTGGTCGAGCTTCTTTCTTCTGCTTCTTCTGTTGATTTCCCAGTTTTGGTTGATTCTCTGGTATCTGGTCTTGCTGCTCTTCTTTTCCGCTCTTTCCTACCAGATTTTGATTGTCTCGATTAGCCCATCGCCAAGCATCTGATAATGGAAAAGGTTATGAAGTTGACTTATTTGCCTTCTTGAAGGTGGTTGGGCATTAACCAACACAACAAAGGAAACCCGATCCGACTTTCGCTCCTCCGCTTCTCGGGCCCTCACTTCGCCACTCAACTCACTCGGCCGCCGCCTCGCCACTCGCCACCTTGGGAGGAAGGCTACTGACCAGAGCGAATCTTAATGAATAAGATCGAAAGGCCATCATAAAAGTAAAAAGGCAATGGCTTCCGTGAGCTAAGCCTAAAATGGCATAACCAAACAATTTAGTATCCAATTACGGACCTGTATATGAATGGATCAACGAATCGAAAATCTTTCCAATTCGACCGCAGCCTCCAGCAAGCAATTGTAGTAGTTCCAAGACGATGACTTTTAAACCCTCCATAACATCTTTAAAAGTTTTCATTTCAGTCTATTAATGGAAGGTGGATTCTTATTCTTGAAAGCGAGTTGTTGGCTCGGAGGGCACGAACGGTATAACAATAAGTACCGATTCTAGCTCGAAGCGTGGAACGAATGCTTGAATGTGAACAAATAGCTGACTCTTGCAAGTTTGTGGCCAGCGATCACCCATGTTCTCGCCTCCCCCGTTTGGGCTCTCACTCGATTCGGAACCTTTATGGGTAGGCTTTCGACTCAATCTAATAGCCTACCTGTTTTCAAGAGATCATCAATATTAACACAAGAATTCATCAAATAAATTCTTGAAACTACAAAGGAAGAAAACACAAAGGAAGAAAACACCACCTATACTCTTGAAACCCAGACATAACCTGAAATAAATTCATCAATATTAACACAAGAATTCGTTTTATCAACAGATCATGGCATGAATCATTCGTTAAATAGTTACGCGTAACTACTAATCTTTAAGCATAAGAAATCTATTACTCGTAAAAAGACCACGACCACAAGACCTATGCCAAACACCATATACCATGAACCTCAGCTTTATTCGTACATCATCAGTCCAAGAAAAGACCAAAACAAAATCTAAACCTACATCTAGACTCAACCCAAGACCCTCACAATCTCTCCTCAACTCTTATCATACAAACAAAAAAATCGAAAACAGAAAATTAAAACGATCTCAGATAGATTCAGCATTTTAAATCTTTTATGGATTTTTTTCAATTGAATCTTTACCATCATAGACCCATGTGGAAATAATCATCCTCTTTCATTTCCGAAGTTAAAGAATGAGTTATAACATGTATGTTACACTCGTTTCTTTGATTCGTTTTCAGAACTCAATCTAAAAAAATAAGGAAGAAGCAAAACAAATACAATCATATACCTACCCGAGACCATGTGTTAAATGATCTTGAAGCCACAAACTGTTCAAACTTGTGGGTTACATGGAACAAATTCAATCAATACCGTGAGTTTGGGTGTTTGTGTAATTGATTGTTTTGATATGCGATGAGTATGAGATGCGTTTGATGTGGTGAGGTGATGAGATGTTTGAGTTTTGGGAGTAGTTTGGAGAAAGTGGCGTTATATTTGATGAGTGTATTTTAGGTTTAGGTCTAACTGTGAGGTTGAGAGCAGTTTGATTATAACCGGTTGTTTGAGTGATCGATTGGATTGGGCTTTATCACTTCTTATTATCGATCGGGTAGTATTGTGGTTCATCACTTGGGCCGAGTGCTATCATTTGGACCAGCTGAAAAATACTACACTATATTGTTAGTTTGGATCCGGATTGTCTTTGGGCCGACTAAGATATGTTTTGACCGGGCTTAAAAGTTTGTATATTGGGCTGCATTATACTAGTATGGGTGATTCGTTTAACGTATAAGAAACAAATTTATCCGAACATTTTTTTTACAAAACTTGCTTTTGGATACATTTTTTATTGTTGGTCAAACGAGTGGTATTTTGGTATGACAAATTTTCACGGGGATACATTTTTGACAAGATTGGGAAAAACCATTATCATAGTTCACCTTAACCAAGTAACGAAGGCTAGTTTTGAGCGTTTAACCGCAAGATGTGACTACGGCGTGAATTCACTATTATGTATTTGAGGTTGAAGTGGGATATCACGGATACGTGTACTTAGTATCTGAAGATATCGGGGTTGGTTAGATGCATGATTCTTCGAGATCACTGTTCGAGCTTTAACCATTTCGAATGACAAAGACTTGAGTTATCTAGTTGAACCCGATGTAAGGAGTTACGTTGTTGTGCTCACAGCTTATAACTATCACTTTTAAGGAGTTACGTTGTTGTGCTCAAGTGTCACACTAAGGTGTGGATAATTTGAGAAACTTTAAGATTACCTTTTTTCGATGGAGTTAAGAAAATGGTTCTTCGTCTCCACAATAGTGCAAGTTTAAGTCACAAGTTCAGTTATACTACTTCAGTCTCAAGTTTCATATTGGGTTTTCCATCAGAGTCACTTCAAAAGCCTTCGAATGATAATGGGGTCGGAAAGAGTTAGCCGAAAGTAGAGTATACACAGTAGAGAAGTTTTATCGCCAGCTGATTCTCACGAGATATTTATGGTACTTCACACTTGTTCGATTAATTGAACATACATGGTTTCGATGTCTCCAATTCATCATCAACATATGCGGGTGTATGATTCTGATTCATTGAAAACATCGGGGGGAAGAGAGTATAGGTGGTGTTTTCTTCCTTTGATGTTTTTGGATTTTTTTCGAAAACCCTCTCCTTTCATGAATTTCTTCAATCAGGGAAAGAAATGAGACGATCAGTGGTTAAAATTTCTCAAGTTGGTGTTATCGTCTCACTTTCACAGAGTTATCGTGAGTGAAGTTACCTAAATATGATGTTGTGATGCCTCACACACGGTCATTTTATCGAGTAATTGCAGATTCACAAGTAACTATTATTCCGATAGACCGAAACATTCAGGGGGAAGTCGTTTCATTTCTTCTTTCGCGGATTGTATGGTATGAAGCATCTACATACGTGAGAAGATCTTGTTGATTTCTTTCATGTTACCCCCAAACGGATTTTTCGCAACAAGTCAGATTTACCTTGTGTGATTTATCGCTCATCTACAAATTCCGCCGGCGTCTTGAAAATTTCAAAAGTTAGAGGAAATGTTCACTACATCAAAGTTTGAACCACAAGATTTGGTTGTCATTGGGGGAAGCTCGATCTAAACTTCGCCAAAAAGGAGTGTAATGAGAAGCCGCTAAAGACATGCAACATGAATTGGGGGGAAGTTAATCCAATTTATGCATATTACATCATTTGCCTACAAGTGAAGAAAAAGGTTCTCAAGTCGAGGTAAATAAGAAGACAAGAGCGTAAAATGTCGTCATCATCCTCTCATTTGAAGAATTTATGAAGACTTTTCTTTATTTGTTTTATTACTTGTAGGAAATGTTGTAAGTAATCCCTTATGTCGTCCCATTGGGGGAAGATTGTTGGAATCGCCCTAACACGAAATGGAACGACATTTACGGGATTACATAATCTATCTTATTTAGCTAAACACAAGGACTAGTTATGTCATAGTTTAATAGTTATGTATGTGCTTGGCTATATATACCCCTCCATACTTCCATGGAGGGGTGAGATTTCTTAGTGTAAACCTTTCACCTTTCAATAAAATAACACATAGTTCTCTCCCTTCTCTCTTGTTTCTCTCTCTAACTTGAAGATGGCTTTCTTCCATCTTCCAAGACCTCCCGATTCACCAAATCATCCATATATTCGATCCTAACACTACCTATCGGGCGCCAATACAATAAAAGAGAAAGTTTGCACATGGGCCCATTATCTGATGCAGAACCGATGCGAGAGGGATAATCAATATGGGAGAAGGGGGATTGAGAGCTTTCAAGAACCAGTGGAAAGGAAAGACTTGTTCCCTGCATTCCTTTCTTTCCAAAGAGAGTCAGTAGTGCTAGGGCATAAAAGCTTTGATTGAATGAACGCCACCTTGCTTGTATTGTTTTCAAACAAATCCAATGTTAAAGCCGCTGCCCGGTAAAATAGCAGAAAAAGGGGAGATAGAGAAGAGGAGATTCGAATAGTCACTCCACTCCATGGATAGTGCACTGATTCTTCTTTCATTTGCAATTCTTTCGGCCTGAACGCACCGTGGGGTTGTGCCCCTTCTCCTCTTCCGCCATGTTCCGGAATAAGGAAGTCATACAACCTAGCTCTCCTTGTCCGACCATCCTATCCTCAAAGACATCCTTCTAGCTCTTACCCTTCGCCTTTGAATATCCCTTCCTACTTCTTCATGCTAGCTCTAACCTGACTATCTTACTCCATTTCATTTCTTGCATCGATTCGCCTATCCTCTCCCTTCCGGTCGAGCTAGTTTTATTCCCTATCTATCAACATTCATTCTAAGACTTTCACCAATAAGGTCGAAGAGAAGAGGGTGGTAGGCAGGGCCTCGAACCTACACCATCTATGAGCTTCAGACGCTTCAACCAATTAAACTATAAGACCCTACGGATCTCTACATGCAATTCGCTCACTTCGGGAAGAGCGAACGGAAAGAGGAGGCCTTTGCTCTATCTGCTTCTTCCTCTCCCCGGGAATGAACAATTGGAAAAATCAAAAGATTATATATATCTTTTTTGTTTATAGATAGATATAGAATTCAATTATATATATTATTTTATTCTATAGAAAAATGAAGTGAAGCAAGATTCTATAGAAAAATGAAGTGAAGCAAGAGGCCCTTTCAAGCACTAAACCCAGACGCTTTCCTGCCGCAAACCGATCAAACGGGCGAGGCTGTGTTCATTAAGTGCAAATGGTACGCTGACTCACTAATGTTACGTGTGCTTTTGGTCCTTTGACTTACTGCTAAATGGACTCTAGTAGTTACACTTTAGCCCTTTTGGCTAACCACCGTTTGCAGCACCCATCCTTAAAACCACAAGGACGATTTTTGCAAAATTTTTTTGAATTAAAAATAATAATAATAATAGTAAAAAATAAAAAATCCTACCCTTTTCTTAATTTTTGAATATTTTTTCCTAATTTTTATATATAAAAGCTTTATATAAAAGCGGTATAAAACGCTTTTATAAAAAAGTTTTATATGAAGCTTTTTATATAAAATTAAAAGTTTTTATATAAAACATTTCATATAAAACAATTTTTTATATAAAAACTTTTATATAAAAAAAGTTTTATATAAAAAAGTTTTATATAAAAATTTTTACATAAAAACATTTTCAAAAAAGTTACTTGATGAAAAAAGTTACTGATTTTTTGAATATTTTTGTTCAAAAAAGTTTCTTTTATATAAAATTTATCTGTTTTTATAAAAACGTTATAAATTAGGAAAAAGTTTTATAGTTATATATAAAATAAAATTTAATAAAATTTAATAAATTTAATATAAATTAAATAAAATATAAAAAAATAAAATTTATATAAAAAATTATATAAAATTATAAAAATATTTATATAAAAACTCCAAACAAAATTTATATAAAACTTTTATAAAATTTTTATATAAAAACATTTTTATAAAAAAACATTTTCTAAAAAAAAATAAACAAAATTAAAAAAAAAAAAACCGAAATTTTTTTATATTTTTATATACATTTCGGAAAAAAATTGCAAAAACCGTTTTTTTTTTTCATTGACGGGGTCGCAAATCCAAAGGTTAATTAAAAGAGCTAAAGTGTAACTACTAACTGAGTCCATTTAACTATTAGTCAAATGACCAAAAGCGATCGTGAATAAACAGAATAGTACTAATTTACACTTAAATGAACCACAAGGACGAAACGTGCAATTTGGTCGTACCACAAGGACGATTTTTGCAATTTACTCAAAAATATGCATGTCAAAATTAAGAGACCGAACCTACTAAAATTTGTGCCACCATCAAAATAGGTTAAAGCTTAATTTAGTATGCCAAATTTAAGAGACCGAACCTGCTAAAATGTGTCACACTCAAAATAGGTTAAAGCTTAAATTTAGGAAGATGCCTTCTCTAACAAAAAAAGCTTTAGTTTGTCACTTCACTGTTTTTTAATTTGCACACGTGACTATAAAAGGTAAGTAAAACGTAAAGCATGAAATGATAGTGCATGCAAATAGATTCCGGTCTCTTTATAAGTTGTTTAGAGCATGTTTCCGTATATAAATAGTTTAAAGTATGTTTCTTGGCTAGACTTAGAAAGAAGCCATAGATGAGGATAATGAAATTGTACCTTTAAAACCTTGAAACTTGGGGTGAGCAAACGACCCGAACGGACCGGACCGACCGAGACCGGACCGGACCGACCATATTTGGTCCGGCCTCTGCCTATGATTTGGGCTATCGGTCTCACCGGTCGGTCCGATCCAGACCACAAACCGACTATTTTGGCCTTAGTAGACTCCAAACGGTCCGGTCCGACCGACGGACCGACCGAAACCGGACCGGATAGACCACATTCCTTCTCGGTCTCGGTCCCGGTTTTTACCTTAATTCGGTCTTCAGTCTTGTCGGTCCGGTCCGGTCCCGGACCAATGCTCACCCTCGAAACAAAACACAAATCAAACTACACGCTCTTCAGCATTCATAAAATGGCGTTGTGCTTGTTTATACCGGCTATACGAGCCATATGATTCCTCCAAAAACAAAACGCCAACAAATACACGATAAACGGTTCTAATCAAAGATATGCCAATGTGATTAGCCATTGTTAGCACCGTGGACTCGGATGCAAACCCTTCTACAACAAGCAAAAGAAACTATACATGCTACCTTCCCAAAAGATTGTTGTGGTTTTTAGATGCTAAATAAACATGTTACTTCCAACAAGACATCATGTCTGAATGTACTCTAGCTGTTCTTCACCATCTACCATTGTTGTCCCTAGGAGCATTCCTAGGTCGTGTGCCACCGCGCTGCCACATTGTTTGATTACTGCTGGAACCTGACTCGTTCGCAGACCGGACATTGCCACTAGCTGGCCCGTCTGTCCATCTCGGAGGGTAATAACCACGGTTCCCAAATCCATTTGCACCACCCCGCACATAAGCAT
>OU343217.1:49522059-49603413 GCA_910596185.1 Chrysanthemum makinoi | reverse complement strand
GGAGGTTGAGAGCAGTTTGATTATAACCGGTTGTTTGAGTGATTGATTGGATTGGGCTTTACCACTTCTTATTATCGATCGGGTAGTATTGTGGTTCATCACTTGGGCCGAGTTCTATCATTTGGACCAGCTGAAAAATACTACACTATATTGTTAGTTTGGATCCGGATTGTCTTTGGGCCGACTAAGATATGTTTTGACCGGGCTTAAAAGTTTGTATATTGGGCTGCATTATACTAGTATGGGTGATTCGTTTAACGTATAAGAAAAAAATTTATCCGAACATTTTTTTTACAAAACTTGCTTTTGGATACATTTTTTATTGTTGGTCAAACGAGTGGTACTTTGGTATGACAAATTTTCACGGGGATACATTTTTGACAAGATTGGGAAAAACCATTATCATAGTTCACCTTAACCATGTAACGGTTTTTGACGTTTAACCCAGCATGTGACTACGGCGTGAATTCACTATTATGTATTTGAGGTTGAAGTGGGATATCACGGATACGTGTACTTAGTATCTGAAGATATCGGGGTTGGTTGGATGCATGATTCTTCGAGATCCTTGTTCGAGCTTTAACCGTTTCGAATGACAAAGACTTGAGTTATCTAGTTGAACCTGATGTAAGGAGTTACGTTGTTGTGCTCACAGCTTATAACTATCAATTTTAAGGAGTTACGCGTGTTGTCTCAAGTGTCACACTAAGGTGTGGATAATTTGAGAAACCTGTTTACCTTTTCGATGGAGTTAAGAAAAAGGGTTCTTCGTTTGACAATAGTGAAAGTTTAAGTCACAAGTTCGGTTATACTACTTCGTCTCAAGTTCGTCATATTGGGTTTTCCATCATGAGTCACTACAAAAGCCGTCGAATGATAATGGTCGGTAAAGAGTTAGCTGAGTAGAGTATACACGAGTAGAGAAGTTTTATCGGCAGTTGATTCACGAGATATTTATGGTACTTCACAATTGTTCGATTAATTGGACATACATGGTTTCGCTATCTTCAATTCATCATCAACATACGTGGTGTATGATTCTGATTCATTGAAAACATCGGGGGGAAGAGAGTATAGGTGGTGTCTGCTTCTTTTGATGTTTTTGGATTTTTTTCGAAATTCCTCTCCTTTCATGAATTTCTTCAATCAGGGGGAAGAAATGAGACGATCAGTGGTTAAAATTTCTCAAGTTGGTGTTATCGTCTCACTTTCACTGAGTTATCGTGAGTGAAGTTACCTAAATATGATGTTGTGATGCCTCACACACGGTCATTTTATCGAGTAATTGCAGATTCACAAGTAACTATTATTCCGATAGACCGAAACATTCAGGGGGAAGTCGTTTCATTTCGTCTTTCGCGGATTGTATGGTGTGAAGCATCTACATACGTGAGAAGATCTTGTTGATTTCTTGCATGTTACCCCCAAACGGATTTTCCGCAACAAGTCAGATTTACCTTGTGTGGTTTACTGCTCATCTATAAATTCCACGACTGAAAATTTCAAAAGTTAGAGGAAATGTTCACTACATCAAAGTTTCAAATCTGCAAGACGGTTGTCATTGGGGGAAGTTGATTCGAAACTTCGCCAAAAAGGAGTGTACGGAGAGCTGCTAAAGACATGCAACATGAATCGGGGAAGTTAATCCAATTTATGCATATTACATCATTTGCCTACAAGTGAAGAAAACAGTTCTCAAGTCGAGGTACAATAAGAAGAAGAGCAAGAAACTGTCATCATCCTCTGCATTTGAAGAACTTATGAAGACTTTTCTTTATTTGTTTTATTACTTGTAGGAAATGTTGTAAGTAATCCCTTATGTCGTCCCATTGGGGGAAGATTGTTGGAATCGCCCAACACGGAAATGGAACGACATTTACTGGATTACATAATCTATCTTATTTAGCCAAACACAAGGACTAGTTATGTCATAGTTTAATAGTTATGTATGTGCTTGGCTATATATACCCCTCCATACTTCCATGGAGGGGTGAGATTTCTTAATGTAAACCTTTCACCTTTCAATAAAATAACACATAGTTCTCTCCCTTCTCTCTTGTTTCTCTCTCTAACTTGAAGATGGCTTTTTTCCATCTTCCAAGACCTCCCGATTCACCAAATCATCCATATATTCGATCCTAACAAATATCATCAAAACTAATTCCTAACTGTATTATATAATATATGGATAGTGGTTTTCCATGAATGAAAATGGAGAACACTGTGAAATGTTATCGATAGGCCACTGTTTGATTCCACGCGAAGGTGGTTACAGTTTCTATGATACCGATCTTTATTCAAGGTGATGTATCCTCCTCGTCCACCTACTGATTCCTATTGTTTATTTTTAAGGTTTTCAGACTAATAATATTTCATACATATCATTCTATGCTTCTTCTTCATGCAGATTTTCATGCTTTTTTGAAACAAATAAAAAAGGATTTAAAGTACATATCCGAACTCAATTCTTGACCCCATCAATAAGATACACAGTGAACCTTGTCTTCTGTAAGGATTACTATTCTGCAGGGAAACAAAAGAATGTAGCTCTCAGATACAAATTAGAAGGGGAGACAGAAACTTCTATCGTGTACATTGCAACTTCAACAAAAGATAAACTACCAACAAATATACAAATTACTAACAAACTTACAACTACACACAAGAATTTACTAACTACTTCAAAAGAAACTACACATTTAATGGTAACAAAAGCAAGTTCGATTGCGGCAGCGACACACACACATGCAAGAATACTCCGCAGAACGGTGGACTCAAGGCAATAACAAATCTATAAAAAAAATTGTCAAAAAAGTTATATAAACTCAAAGCTGAAAAATAACACATATATAGATAGTCAACCTCTTCCCAGACTTCATTTTCTCTCATGGATTGCATTTCCCCATTCATTGCAACTTGCCATTTTTTCCTTTTCAGGACTTGACATGGCAGCTTTATAACTAGTAGGCTCTCCAAGATCTCCTAACATAGTTTCCTCAACCTCTACGTTAAGACATAGACGTTCAAGTGCACGCGTAGACCTTACGGATCTACGAACGGGAATCACTTCAACTTCTGGTGGAGGAACCAGACTATCAGGTTCTATCGGAAGTACGTTAGTGTTTTCAGAAGGTAATGCATCTTCATGATCATCTTCCAGATCATAAACTCTCCAACTGAATTCTTGAGATACGAGATCATTTTCAAGAAAATCTCCATACCTAGAAACAATTACTTTATTTTCAGTTGGATAGTAAAGTAGTAACCCATAGTTTCCTTAGGGTATCCTACGAAGATACACTTTACTGATCTTTGTTGGAGTTTATCTCTGAGTCACGTCTAACATACGCTCGCAACCCCAGGACCTTTAAATAAGACAGGTTAGGAGATTTACCATGCCATATTTCATATGGTGTCTTATCAACCTTCTTTGTGGGAGCCATATTTAGAATGCAACAGCTGAGAAAGCATAATCCCAAAAGGATAAAGGTAGAGTAGTAAGATTAAACATAGATCGTATCATGTCCAACAATGTACGATTTCTTCTCTAAGATACACCATTTTGTTTGGAGTATATGGAGGTGAGATTCTGACAATTCCATTCTCGGCTAAGTAATCTTTGAACTCTTGGCTTAGATAACTCGCCTCCTCTATCGATTGAAGAGCTTTAATCTTCTTTCCCAATTGCAGCTCTACTTCGCTTTGAAACCTTAAATGTTTCAAACACCTCATGTTTATGCTTAAGTAAATAAACATAACCATAACGGCTGAAATCATCAGTAAAAGTTAAGAAGTAGCTAGCACCTCTCTTTGACACATGTCTAAGTGGTCCACACACATCAGTAATAAGACCAAGTAGATCAGACGCCTTCTCCATATTGCTATGAAAAGGTTTCTTCGTCATCTTCCCCGATATGCATGACTCACATTTATCAAATGATTCATCATTGATATTTTGCAAAAGCCCTTCTTGCTTTTGCATGCGAGCCTTGCCTATATGAGCAAGTCTACAATGCCAAAGATAAGAAAAATTCAAGTCCAACTTTATTTTCTTATTGATGTTAAACATCGAATTATTATATTTGTTAGATTCATTTCCAATCACATCAATTTCAAACACACCATTCACAGTAATCGCATTAAAATAAAATACACCATTTAAAGAAACATAAATTCCATTACGTGAAATAGTATGAGTAAAACCATCATCCAACAATACTGAAAAGGAAACAACACCTCTAATTATAGAAGGTGCATAATGACAATTGTTCAATAATACAAGCCCGAAGGCAATACTAAACTAAACGTTCCTATGGCTTCAACAGCTGCATGTGCGCCATTTCCCACGTGCAGATATTGCTCCCTATTTCCCACGTGCAGATATTGCTCCCCATAGGCTAGCTTCCTCTCCACTCTAAACCCCTGCAGTGTATTACAAATGTGAATACCATATCCAGTATCATATACCCAGGAATTTTTATTATTTAGAGTAAATAATTCAATTACAAATAAATTACCTGAAGAACCGGCGCCCGAGGACCCAGCATACTTCATTTTATTTTCCCGCAATTCATCAAGATAGAGAGCACAATTTCTCTTTCAATGCCCAACGACCTTTCAATGGTGGCATGCTTGATCCTTTTTAGGATTTTCCTTCCTAGGAGTAGGGTACTTATTGAGTTCTAGTTGATAGGTCATAACTTGTTTACCCTTATCAACTTTCCCTTTGCCCTTTCCCTTCTTGTTGTATGCACGCTGCGGTTTTGGCTTATTTATCCTTCCACCCTGAATAGCAAGTACCTGGAGAGTAGGAGCCTTCTGAAACCCTTCATAGTCAATTAGCAATGCGTGTAGGTCAAGAATGTCTTCCCCACGCAGTGCATATTGAAGTTTCGAACAAAACCATTGAAATCCTTGTTAAGGGATCTGTTGATCAAGTTCATAGCAATGTCATTTTCATAAACTTTTCCAAGTGCATTTAATTGGTCAATGTATCCTTTCATCTCCAATACATGAGCACTTACGGGTTTACCCTCTCCCTGCTTGCAGCTGTGTAATGCATCAATCAAATCATAAATTTCGACAACAGCTGGTTTCTCGAACATAGTTCGAAGTTCATCGAGCATGGTAGATGGGAAGTAGTTTTCGAACCGCTTTGGAGAGCAGGTTCCATCGTTCGCAACATTAGGCAAGCCACATCGTTATGACGCTTATACTCAATTTTCCAAGCAGCCTTTTCCGCGTCAGATGCGGCAGGTGCTGGTTCAGCAGGACAAGGCGTGTACAGATAATCCAACCGATCAACAACTCTATAGACAATTCTCAAAGAGCGGTGCCAATCATTGAAATTCTTAGATCCAGTCAACTTTTCTATCAAAAAGCTTTGAACGTGAGAACTTAGTGTAGTGTTAGTGTTATCGTTGTTTTGAGCCATTTCTACAGAAAAAAGTTCAAGTATTAGTATTTTCGATAATAAAACTTTTCAAGAAAATAAAATATACCCCAAGGTAATATAAACATATAACCATATAATTTTCTCGAAAACTAGGATCTAAATTATCATAGGTTCATTACATCAGTTGATCTGCTAGTAACGAAAGCATATAATAAGGTAATCTGTCAAACAATAATTGGCAAACAATTTCCAACTCCTAGATCATTATGGGATTTATATTTTCCAACGCTATTGCAAATATAAACATGTTTCATCCCATCTTATGCCTTGAGTCTAGGTCTCACTTCCTACTCAATTTAAGTGTCTAACATAAAGAACTGCAAATATGTTCATGTAAGGTCTGACTTTACATAAAGATTTACCTATCCATCACAATCTCGCCAAGTTCTGACATGACGTAAATTATAACTTCAAGTGTCCCTTTAGTTAGATGGCACATAACTTAATTTATAAAGGGTACTAGTTTTGATTTTATGTGGTCAAATCAAATATGTACAAAGATGTCATGCATTCATCTTGTAACATAAATTTTAATAAAAAAAAATTTTTATTACCAATTCATAAAGATCAAATTATCAAAGTTTTGATTGAGGTATTGGTTTCGCCAATCAAGGAATTTACCTTTAATTATCGTTCATTATACCGTACTTTTGCATAAGTGTAAACACTTAGTGTTTCGTAATTACCAACCGAAGTGGCACATGGAATTAAAGCTAATTCGCTTCTTAAGATGATTTTGTACATTTATGGCTTACTTGGTAGCTCCAATTTGACTCGGAAGCAAGCGGAGAATCTTGGCCAAGCTATAACCTCCTTCTTTAGGGTCACAATTTAATGCCCTCCCTAGTACTTCCCACAACAACTGTCAAATTGGGTGAGCCGTTCAGACCATTTGTACCAAAATCATCAATCAATTAAACTATTGAAAACTTAACTCTTCAAAAACAAATCAAATTTCATCATTGTTTAGTCCGTATTATTTTTCTATTCAAAATTACCCTTTGCTTAAAACTGTCACACATAATAAACAAACAAGTAAACAAATAAAAAATAAATAACTAAAAACAACGCGCACATAACTAACAATTAATACGTGTAAACAAGTAGCCACATGTAACTTATTCGATAAAACCCTATTAATAATCAATGTCTAGATTAATAATGTATATATTAATTAGGGCTTTCACTTTCTCAATTGAAAGTGAGCTACATACATCAACGAATCGATTGCGTAAACCCTTAATTAAAATATACCAAATTGCACATAACTGATTCATTAATATATATAATTGGAGTCTTCCCCAATTTAAGATTTATCAAAAATTAAACATGTGATAAAATATCTTAACAATTAAACAATATTCAAGCAACTATCCATGATAAACATGCATGTATCATCATGGATATATCATAACAATTATTCAATTAGTCACAAGATCGCATATCATTCCATGTCACATAACATATTATTCATGAATTAATCAAGTAACACATATATTAATTCTAGGTTTCGATAAGGTTAAAAAAGAATTTTAAAACCCTAAAAAAAAATTTAAAGTGGTCGACTAAAAAAAAATAAAGGGGTACGCCCCATATAAAATAAATCGACCCAAAAAAAAAACCAAAACCCTAGATTAATCATATCAAACAACATACAATTATTCATTTTTTACGCATTTTGTAATTAATTACTCATTAAAACCAATGACTCGTGATGCCACTGTTAGAATTATATATCATGACAATCAATAATAAATCACAAAACATCAAAGAATACATGCGGAAGCGTATAGGAAAGATTAACGAATAATTAATTAACATAAACAAGAATATGCGTACCTTTCTTGATTCTAGCCGAACAAGAATCAAATCCACAAAACTAGCAATTGGATGAACCCCAATTAGGGTTTATAGGATTATGTGAATTACCCCTTACCGATTTTGTGATTCAATCCAAGAATACTAACAATAATGTGTTACACGTACTATACTGAATTAAAGGAATGCTAGTTTTAATTAAACAAATAATTTGAGTTGGAAAATCAAAGTGATCGATCCCCTAGGGAGGGTGCACGATCTGTTTAAGCAAAAACACACACAATCGTTTTAGGTTTTAGCTTAATGAGTACAAGAGATGCAAAACACAAGACCCCTAGCCTTGTATATATACTCAACTAAACTTGGAGAACAAGTTGAGTTGGAGATGGGTTGGGTTTCCTTGTGGCCGATCGGATGGAGTATCCCACAAGGGATTCCTGAACCTTCCCAATATTAATTTGCATTCTAGTCCTTTCCAATTACATTTAACGACCGTCAATCCATTACATTTAATTACTTAACGTCCGTTATAATTATTTCGTTTAATTAATAAATAAATATAACTATTACATTTAATTATTAACTTTAATTCTCATACGCAAAGTGTGCAATCCCGTGGTCTCGAGTTCGATCGTATCTCACGTTTACTAATTTATAACCATAAAACCAACAAAGGAAGTGGTTGCTTGCTTTGGTTCAATGACCTATTAGATATCAGGGCATGCACGAACGATGGTTAAGATATTTTCGTGAAAATAGCTTCCTCTGAATTAGGTAACTACCTGAATACATTATGCTTTGTTCATATTTCTTTAAAATAATGAAAAATAAAAAATAAAAAATAGACATCTACTATCATCTAATCTTTGTGGTTACTTTCATGGTTGTTATGAGTCTGTAACTTGATTAACGATGTTGTTTTTTACTTTTTGTGTTAAGATCATGTGCTCGCTCCATGGGTTTTCAAAAAGGACTGAGGAACAAACATCAAAATCATCTTGATTGGAGTCTTTTTGGCGGTTTTTATGATAAGTTTGAGCACATGGTTGTGGTATGCTTGGAGAAAAAGACATCTTTCACCACAAACTGAGGAAGGTAAGATATTTTTAGATTTTAGTGATAAAGTGATCAGAATTAATTAAAAAAATTAAACATAAGTAATATGTATGTTAAATGGTTCAGAATAGTCTGTGTTCTGGAGCGGTTCAACCAGATGATGGATTTGTATTGTTAATTCACAGGGGGGTCACTAAACGTAGGTGAAAGCGGAGAGAAGCCATGGAGCTACCGTTGTTTAGCTTTTCTAGAGTAGCTAAAGCTACTGCTAATTTTTCACTCGATAATAAACTTGGAGAGGGCGGATTTGGACCGGTCTATAAGGTAAATGAAGAATCTTATTTATTTGAATTCACATCGAGCAACATTCTAGTTCATTATAGAAAACAAAATTATGAAGCGAAAATGTTTAAGTGTGCCATTGATACAAAAAAATATGAATGATAGTTACCTTTGAATTTTGTAGTTTTCACATAAAATTTGGTAATCTTCGGGTATGTTAGAAGATGGGCAAGAAATTGCGTTAAACGTCTATCAAAGACTTCCACCAAGGAATTAATGAGTTCATGAATGAAGTTATATGCATTTCAAAACTTCAGCACCGGAATCTCGTCAAGCTCCTCGGATGTAGCATCAAGGGGACGAGAATTTGCTGATATATGAATACATGCCAAACAGAAGCTTAGACGAGTTTATATTTGGTCAGTATCATATAATTTCTATTAAGTCGAGAATCGTAACTTACTACGGTAAGATACTTTTAACAACTAAACCTACATGATGTGCAGATAAAAGGAAAAGCACACTCCTTGATTGGACAAAGAGACTCAACATCATCAAAGGAATTGCGCGAGGACTTCTTTATCTTCATCAAGATTCACGATTAAGAATCATTCACAGAGATCTTAAAGCTAGCAATATTCTACTAGACGTGGATATGAACCCAAAAATACGACTTTGGGATAGCTAGAAGCTTTGGAGGAAATGAAAATGAAGCTAACACCGAGAGAGTTGTTGGTACCTAGTAAGATACAACATTCTGGTTTATCTTCATTCGCTTTTTGTTAAGTTCGTTATTTAAGACTTGTAAACATTATTCTATGTATAGCGGTTACGTGTCACCAGAGTATGCGCTAGATGGTATTTTCTCAATAAAGTCAGATGTTTTCAGTTTTGGTGTATTAGTGCTAGAGATTGTAAGTGGGAAGAGAAACAGGGGATTTGTTCATTCTGAGCATAACTTTGGAAAACTAGAAGGGGGTTGAATAGTTTTACCAATTAAAACTTCGTTTTAAAATATTTAGATCGACTTATGTCAATCTATTTAGATGTGTATGTTGGACGTTGATAGATAGATATATAAAGAATGTAATGAAAGATAAAGAGTAAGAAGCACAAAACCACGACACGAGTATTTATAGTGGTTCGGCTACAAGGACACCTTCCTTACCCTACTCCACTCCCCGAGTCACCTACTCGAGAGTTCGTAATCACTATACGACACGACACCAACTCCTTATGGCGGAGAAGCCTTCACAACGTCGCCTACTCTTTTTCCGGTACTAGGCTAACCACCGGGTTCTTTCACCAAGGTGAACCACACCTAACACAACGTCGCCTACCCTTTATCCTGTACTAGGCTAAGTACCGAGTTCCATTACAATGGAGGAACTACTACCCAACACTACACAACACCTAATCCCAAAGGAGCCCACTCCTTATTACAACACCATCAAGGATATCAACATCCTTGGAAACAAGTTATCACTATTTGTATAACGATGCACCTCATCGTTTATACGACCTTGGCATCCTTCACTAATGCCACTTGATTTGACTCCTAGGCATCTTTCACTAATGCCCTTGACACGAACGATTGGCACCTTTCACTAATGCCTTCGTCTTGACTCCTTTAGCATTCTTCACTAATGCTTTTGACATGTACGTTAAGCACCTTTCACTAATGCTTTCATCTTGACTCTTTCAGCATCCTTCACTAATGCCTTCGATACAACACTTCTATGGAGGAAGAAAGAACTATCAACAAGAGAACCTCAGTAGTCTTGATGATGACGAAGCATGGCAACTCATGGACTTGAGCTTGCTCGACTTCAAGAAGTGGTGATCTCGCCTTTAAGAGGAACCTAGAGAATCACATGAAAACAAAAGACAAACTACATAGAAAGATCCCTTAGGATCAGTGGTTAGAGAGTTACAAAACTTGGGGAAAGTATGAGAGTGGAAGTGCCAAAAGGAAGAAATGGCTCACTATTAATAAAGGAGAAACACTTACTGTTCCACGGATCCCACCCTCAAGGGATCCGTCTAGTGTAATGCTAGGGATCCGTGGGACGCTCCTCTTTGCCCATAGGTATTTTGGTTGTGGGTCATGGGTTGATCCATGGGTACTTCTTTAGATACAATGTACCTAGTGGGTGCAATGCATCTAGTCAAATGGGTATGGGTCAATACCATGGGTTATGAATATGTTCCATGGGTTATAGTTTTTACCCATTATAATACATACTAGTTATGTATATATTTGCCCAATATGTAAACACTAGTTGTTGTACATATGTATTACTAAATCATAAAATCACTTATACTTGTTTTAGTGTTTTATGTGAAAACGTAAGTGTGTTAGAAAACTATTGGCTCAAACCATTTACGTATTTTATTTGTTTCGTTAAAATGATTTTACGTTTGTTATCGACAAAACATTAGAAGATCGTAAAATATAAATAAACGTTTTTACGGTTTATTTGTATTAACAATCTCCTCCTTTTTTTTTGTTGATGACAAAACATAAAATTATTCTAAGGAAAAACTAAAATTCGTAAAAGTTCTAATTGGAGTTTTTATTCTCTTCTCCCCCTTTTTGTCGAAACAAAAAGTGCGTCGAAAAGAAACTAACACATTGTTTTTAAGAGAAATATGTAAAAGATAAAAAATGTAAAGAGCAAGTGACGGGAATATTTCTCTTCTTAACTCCCCCTTGACGAGTCCATCTCTTTGTGAGGGCGTTAAGTAAATAAAAACTAGTAAGCTAGTTCATTGCAACTTTGTTTGCAAATGGTGTCGTCCTTGTGACGGAAATGCTCCCCCTTGAAGATTGAAACTTTGCAATGGGATGCCATGAAATGTAATCCAAATAAGGATTATATTGCAAATATTTTTGCAATGTATGGTTTGACACAAAGCTCCCCCTAGCTGAAGATGTCAAAGTCTTCATGTGTATTTTGAAAATCTACAAGATAAAGGTTAGAAAACAAGTATATAGTCCATAATTTCCTGCAAATAAGACTCAAGTTAGTAGAAAATTGTTCT
This sequence comes from Chrysanthemum makinoi, assembly GCA_910596185.1. Lineage (NCBI taxonomy): Eukaryota > Viridiplantae > Streptophyta > Magnoliopsida > Asterales > Asteraceae > Chrysanthemum > Chrysanthemum makinoi. The sequence continues at coordinate 49,591,757 of OU343217.1, read as the reverse complement.
TCCGTAGCACGGATCCCACGGTTCCCTCCTTTGTGGGATCCGTCTAGAAATCCAGGGATCCGTCTGTTTGGTGACAGATTTTTAGCAATGGTGATATACCAAACAATGCTAAATATGAAAGTGAGATATGTATACAAACGACAAACATATGCTCAAAGCAATATGACAAATAAGTTATCATTCAATAAACAAAGAGATAATCAAGAGATCTCTAAAACTAAGAGAATGATTTAGCCATACATATTCTACTAATACTAATAAGTTACTAAAGCCTAGAACGCAACAATGTGCTTGAGTCTAAGGATGAGTAGACTTGTTGATTTGGTCCAATCTTTAAAGAAGATGATTAAACATGAAAGGCAACTCATTTCGTACTTCTTGAACAAGTCCTTGGGTGATTAGACAATTAGAGCAATTATTGTCTTGATTTGGAACCGGAGGAAAATGAATGTTTTGAGGAGGTCTACGAATGATGGTGGGGTTTCATTTAGAGATGTAGGATGAGGTTCTACTAACAATGAGGGTGGTGGTAATGGAAATTACTCCATATGATCAAGTCCTTGGTGGTTCCTTGTCTCCAATGATGGACTAGTCGGTGTTGTAGGTGGTTCCCTATTTAACGAGAAAGTTGGCGAGTGGGATGTTCTCGGTGATGAATGCTCTAATGAATAGAGATTTGGATGAGAAAGAGGCTCGTTGAATGAGTGTAATCCATGTTCTAGGAATGAGGGCTTAGACGGTTTGCTAGAGCTAGCTATGTTTGGTTTTGAACTAGATGACCCTTTGTCTAGCCCAAAAGGTTTGATGCTAATTCTTGCGGTTCTCTTAGCAATTGTTGAATGGGTTTGTTGAGCTGGGATTCTAGCATTGTTATCTCTTACGGGAGATGATTCGGTGGATGAAATCTCATGAATCATATGACCCTTACTTTTGGATGAGCCTTTGGTTGAAGAGTTATTGCTAACTGCTTTGGTCATGGTGATGGTAAGGATGCAATGTAAGCTTCTAACTACTAATTTTTGAGAGCTAGGTGAGAGTGATGACTTAACCTTAAGAGTGTTTTGTTTATAAAGGATAATTTTGAATTATGGAATTAAATTCTTGACCACTAAGAGGATTAAGCATGCACTTAGGATATTGTTCAGCTCTAGGAATACATTAAATGGTAACTAAAAGTGGTTAGATAACCAAAAGGTGGCTTAAATTTGAAGAGGAAAGCTGATTAAAGTCTTTCTGCAGACACGGATCCCTCTCACCAGGGATCCGTCTGGTTATAAACCAGGGATCCGTTTGTCAGACAGATACTTGATGAGATGATTATGCTTTTTGGAAGGTCTAGTACCTATGTATCTCGAGGTTTTGACTTACCTTTGATGTCTTGAGTAGTGGATGTCTTAAATGCTCAACCATAAGGGTGAGGGTGCTTAATGATGGTTTTGGGTAGGAAAGTGGATTTTAGATAGTCTAACTAAGTGCTTGAGAAGGATACCATTTGATTTGAGATGAAACAGTGATGGTAATTGTCACACCCCCAAATTACCTGTTTTTGCAGCGGAATGGAATTCCTGGGGGTTGACTGTCATAGCATCACATTCACAGTTATATTGAACGACCTAAAGTGTCGTTTGGAAAATACATCGTTTGATTTAATAAAATAATCAGAGTATACAAAGTATAGGTCCCAAATGAAAATCAACATGTGCGGAAAATAAGTTTGGTACAAGTCAAACGATGTTTTAAAAATGTATAAATCCCATGTGAGACGCGTCGTCACCGCGACTCTATGATATGTCCACATGCATGCCATGAAGTGAATGCCTTAGTTACTTGAAAATACATTGCTAAAAGTGTCAACACAAAGGTTGAGTGAGTTCATAGAGTTGTTAAAAATGTTTAATACGACTACCACAAGTATAGGCCATGTATGACAATGATGTCACAAAAATGATACAATTGCTTAAGCACATGACACCGAAGCTTGACTGATGTTCGCCCCAACAAAGTGTTTTGCCAAACAACTCAAATAATGATAACGAAATGAAATGCATCCGTCCGGTTGGAATCCACCAACCCGGATGGAGGTGTCACCCTCGATAGATCTATCCACTCACCCTTGCTTCTATGAAATTAACGGTTCATGATTATGAAATGGGGACATTTAACTGGAAATGAGGTAACTTAAGCAATGTAATGAATTTGATATACTTGGTATCGTAATAAAAATGATGTGCAATGTATTCTCCCCCGTAGGTTTGAAATAAAGTAAAAACTTGAATAAATCGGGGCTATGAAAACTCACCTGTTGCAATGATAATGATGATATAATGGCAATACTGAAATGAGGCGCAACGTCTGACCGTGACCTATTATGAATGATATGTTCTAATGTAAATCATGAAACAATGTCGTGCATGCAAACTCATATGATATCCATACCACTTGTACATTTTGAAAATAATGTTTATTGTCGAAATATATGTTTATGACATGTCGTCGTATTACAAAATACTTTACAAGTATTTACGTTGAAATGATATCCTACGATAGTCATTTTGTGATTTATTATGAAATTATAACTTTTCGTCGTAAAATAATGTCGTTGAAAATTTCATGAAAGTGACAAAACGGCCTTGAAAAACTAGTCGTAAAATGGTGCACATCGAGTGTTAGGAAACAAACTCAACGGTTTTGGGAAGCTTGTATCATTATCTCAAAGTTTTAGCATTTAAGTTTTCATCATAGAGGTCTCGATCATGGAGAAAAAGATAGGTAAAGTATGGTACTTGTGTCCAAAATATTATTTAAGGGTGGTTTTCGGCAAAGTTTAAGTGACCGTATTTTATTTGTTACAACTCCGCTTGACGATCGGTTGGACATTTTTGGAAAATATGCTAGGCGAACTTACTTCTACTAGAAGACATCATTTTATAAGAGAAAGTACTCCAAATTAGTGCTCCAACTTTGTTCTCCAAATTTGTTCTCCAAAATAGTTCTCCAATTTTTTGTTCTCCAAAATATGTTTGTTCTTAGCTTCGTATCAAAGTAAACTTATATATTTTTGATAAAATCGACACATTTCATAACGGTTAAGCCTCATTTTTGACTTTAAAAAGGTAAGCAATATGAAATTTTCTGAAATAATAGTTTCGTCGTCAAACTTGAAAATAGCATAACTTCTTCGTTATAACTCCGTTTTAACCCGTTCAAGCGGCCACGTTTTCGTTTTAAATTATATTTTCCAAATATCTAGCCAAAAATATTTTGCTTACTGTCGAAAATTCCAGAATTTCAAAATATGATCAGACCTCTAAATAAAGTTGTCGAAATGAGTTTTTATCGCGCAAAACCTATTCTAACAAATTCAAAACAACTCCGAATATATTCTAATCCTACCATACACCTTCTTAGGGTGTCATGAGTTCCTAGACATCATCAAACATGATTTGTTTCAAGGGATAATTATTTGGATAATTATAACTAATAATATGTAATAAAAACATTAAAAGTGGTATGGATCATGGAATTCATGCATGTTCTTCTTACAAAAATGATGAAATAACATAAATATGTATATGAAAGAGTAATAAAAATCATGAAATGCTTACTTGAGTGATTGAAGAGTTTTGAGCAAAGTATAATTAAATAAATCATGAGGTTTTTATTTCAAAACCTATACTAGATCACTACATGAGCTTGATAAACACTTGATCATGAAAACTTTATGGTTTCTCTTGGTGTTCTTGATGTGGCCGGCCATGGAGAAAAACATGGAGAGGATATTACTTTGTTTCACCTTTTGAAAATGAGAGTGTATGTGTTTAGCTATGACAAATATCTAGAAGTAGCAAAAGGCAAGTTGAATACATATGGTGACTAGGGGGTTATGTGGCTGGCCTTAGGATATTTAGGAGGGGGGTGAGGTGTTTTTGATGAGTAATTAATTTTAAAGGTTAAGTATAATGTGTAATTACTTAGGGATAAATGGTAACTTGTATAAATATTTGAGCTTGTAGGGTAGCGTTAACTAAAAATAAATTTTAACGGATCACAATAAAATATATTGAAGTCATAAAAATTATAAAAATACATTTCCTACAAGAATTGAGTGAATAAATATTTATTTTCGGGTGAATTTCAGAGAGCCGTAAATATTTATACATAATAATTTATATACAAAATAAATTGAAAACATCGAGTAAACTAATGATATAATTTTTATAGTCTTAAAATGAGTATAAAAATATATTAATATTATTTTTGGAAGTGTCGGATCAATGTTTCAAAATAATATTTACGCGATAGCGTTTATTTAATAGGAAAAATAAACGTTTAATGAATAAATGCAAATCCATGCATGAACCGATATGAAATGATGTTATTAATGTTGTGTAGACTAAATCTAGTCTATATGAAATGTCCTTGATGTTATTCCATGAATTTGCAGCTAAACCATTAAGGTTACGCGAATTTGATACTCGTAAACGTAGTTTACGATAAATGATGAAATAGTGAAACTTTTAAAGTTTGTAAAATGACCTGAAATTACGAGTTGTCACAATAATTAGTCCTAGAAGTCAGATGTTTGCTTAAGAAAAATTTAATAAAATCTTTAAAAAGTAAAGAAAAATGAAAAACTAGTTTTGAGCCTATTTTTGAGTTAAAAGTGACTAAACTCAATTTGCTAAAATTGATGGACATATCAAACTAAGTGTTATAAGATGTGAGGAATAATGTGTGAGCGTTGGAGCGGAAGATGGTGAGTTTTGATGAATTGATACATCAAAAACACTTAGAAATAGATCCTAGGTAAGCTATGGGTGAGAGTGAAGCTTTCAAATGTTTGAGGAAGACTTAGTTGTTTCTAAGGTCTTATGTTTGACTAGTGTGAGGTGAACTAGTGAGCTGTTTTTGATGTAAGGATTTCTGTATTCCTCATCTGTAGTCACGGATCCCACGATTCCCTTTTGGGAGGGATCCGGCTAGTTATAACGCTAGGATCCGCCATCAGATCTGAAGGCTTTCAGCAAATGTGCAATTTTGCACTCTTAGCAAATGCTTCTCCTAGTTGTTTCTACAAAGACTAAATGCAAGAACACATTAAGTATAACGCATAACAAGTGTGAGGGAAACTGAAGGTACCTAAAGATGAGTGATGACGTCCACTTGAATGATTTCAAGAAGTCGTAAAATCTCATCCTACACGTTCCTAAGTTAATATTGTTCAATGCCAAGTTATGGCAATAGCTACATACTACATCCTACTCTACATAAGTATTGTTTAGATGTTACAACCCATTGTTTCAATTTTTTTTTCACAAATTAGGGTCCTATGACCATACCTTACTTCTCCACCACTTCCCGTCTTCACCCCTCCTCCACTCTTTATCACACCATCTCTACTTCTTCTTGAAGATTCCCTTGGTTTGTTGCCATTCTTGGGATGGGCTAGGAACGTCCGACAATTGATTGATGTAATCCAAGGGGTCGAGATCGGTATTTCCGAGTGGGTTACTACTACCTTCACCTTTCTTTGCCTCCCGTTCATCCGAGGAATCTGTGGGTGGGTGAGGCCTTTTGCCTTCCACCATAAACCTTGTAGTTCTACCCTCACCAATGACACCATAACTTTGTTGCAAAAGCTATGATCATAGGATTGCGGAGAAGGATCTAATGCAAAGATGCATGTTGCAAGACGGGTTAGGAGCATTGCGTACGGGAGCACCATTTTGTCCATGCTTTTTACACTTGCCATTCTATTAATCATGTAGTATGCAAGGTTGAAGCGAGTCTCGGTGACTAAGCAATAGATCATGAAACTTAGGCATGCATTGGGGTGATCCTTGTTCCCTACTAAGCACAACACATTCTCCCTCACCACAACTTCCCATTTCCTATACAATGCGTACATCTCGGAGAGGTCCATTAGGAAAGGATCCCTATAGATCACTTTTGAGTTTCTAGTGACCCTCGATGGGGATGCCCTTGGCATGAACACGATATCCCTTATTGTGGTTGCTTTCGGGATTATCATGTGGTAGATTTCATGATGATCAACAATATTGTGTAACTCCTCTAAAGACCACTCATTGGAAAACATGCAAACTCCTTGATATGGAACCCGTAGTATTCTTCCAAACTCCACAATCGAAAGGGTATACTCATGCTCATTTATGATGAAGACAATTGAGATGGACCCATTATCATTTCTAACTATCCTCATTGTCTTGTAGAACTCGAGTACGAAAACCGGGCAAATTTGTTCGTTTATGTCCAATAAACAATCAAAGCCAATGGTCCCAAAAACTTGTCTTATGTCGGTTTTAGCAAGAAATGATGGTTCTACTACACGACTTTCATGAAAAAGTCTCTTTTCGAGCATTTTAAAAGCTTTCCTATCTTCCGGGCTAAGTCCATCCTTTCTATGGTACATTGGTAAGTAATGAGCGGTATCTTGATAGCCTTGTTGTCGGTTACTTGGCATGATTGTTCCTAAACAACACAACCACAATGTGGTGTTAATTGTGAATAGTAACCTAAAGGGTTTGATCACAATTTTGCTCAAATCATCTTTATTGAATTCAAGAAATGAGTTTAATTTGTATTAACAATGTTAATTCTTTGATTTGGATTATCTTAGAAAACAATGTGGTAACAAATTATGATAAACCCATTTGAACCCAACTTCTAAAAATTAAGAAATTGTAATCCTAGAAATCAAGGAATTAAATTAACAATGTAGTGAAGATTATACTTACACAAGAGATTGTTATGCTAGAAGGAAATGATCAAATTGATCCTGTGAACAGTAATTGGGTTTTTGTTCGTGATTCTTTGAAGGGAAAGTGATTGTGGAACTTCCACAGTGATCATTACTAACTTATGCTTTCTTCTATTGCACGGATCCCACGGATCCCTCTCATTAGGGATCCGGCTAGTTTAAGCTCAGGGATCCGGCATGACAACAAAAGTCAGCTTAAGCATTCCTTGATAACTTTGGTTTGGGAGTTCTAAAATGCCTGGAGTTTGATGTTTAAGCTCTATAACTTGTGATTTGAGGTTTTGACGGTTTAATACTAATCCTATTTGACGTGATTCCCTTTTTTATGAATTAGTCATAATTCTTGGGAGGTTTATCAAAGATTATGATAAAATACCATTTTATCATAATATAACAAATTTCACATGGATATTCATTGACATAGATGAAGTGTCAATAATCCTTTTGTGATGAATAATGATTGAGGCTATCGAATAACCGAGATATAATTATTACAGATTAGTTGTGTAGTCTATACAAATCAATCGAAGAATACTATTCTTGATGATGGCTTTAATATAGATAACTACTCAAGTAATTACTAATAGAGATTAATTATACAACTAAGATTTTATCAATAATAAAACAAATGTAAATTATTAACGATCATACCTTTGCTAAATATTCTTTTTAAAGGAAGAAGTATTTAGAGAAAATGCTTTGTGATCTTCTTAGAATCTCCAGATCCATGTGTGAGAAAAACAATGCTAAACATTCTTTTCAAGAAAAGAAATATTTAGATAGTTTCTTCATGATCTTCTTGGTATGCCCAAATCCAAGTATAGAGAATTCTTAACAAGGAAAGTATTAGAACATTCTATCATTGTCCAACAATAAACAATATAATGATTTTTAAAACAACTTGAAAAATCCTTCTTTGTAGTTTTCAAACATACACGGATCGTATCAAGTTTTTTTTAAAGTACAACATACTCTAAGAAACTTGGTAATGAAGCTCTGATGCCAATTGTGGAAAACTAGAAGGGGGGAGGGTTGAATAGTTTTCCAAATAAAACTTCATTTTAAAATATTTAGATCGACTTATGTCAATCTATTTAGATGTGTATGTTGGACGTTGATAGATAGATATATAAAGAATGTAATGAAAGATAAAGAGTAAGAAGCACAAAACCACGACACGAGTATTTATAGTGGTTCGGCTACAAGGACACCTTCCTTGCCCTACTCCACTCCCCGAGTCACCTACTCGAGAGTTCGTAATCACTACACGAAACCAAATCCCATGGCGGAGAAGCCTCACAATGTCGCCTACTCTTTTCCTGGACTAGGCTAACCAAGGGTTCTTTCACCAAGGTGAACCACACCTAACACAACGTCGCCTACCCTTTATCCGGTACTAGGCTAAGTACCGAGTTCCATTACAATAGAGGAACTAATACCCAACACTACAAAACACCTAATCCCAAAGGAGACCCACTCCTTAGTACAACACCATCAAGGATATCAACATCCTTGGAAACAAGCTACCACTATTTGTATAACGATGCACCCATCGTTTATATGACCTTGGCATCCTTCACTAATGCCACTTGATTTGACTCCTAGGCATCTTTCACTAATGCCCTTGACATGAACGCTTGGCACCTTTACTAATGCCTTCGTCTTGCCTCCTTTAGCAATCTTCACTAATGCTTTTGACACGTACGTTAAGCACCTTTCACTAATGCTTTCGTCTTGACTCTTTCAGCATCCTTCACTAATGCCTTCGACACAACACTTCTATGGAGGAAGAAAGAACTATCAACAAGAGAACCTCAGTAGTCTTGATGATGACGAAGCATGGCAACTCATGGACTTGAGCTTGCTCGACTTCAAAAAGTGGTGATCTCGCCTTTAAGAGGAACCTAGAGAATCACACGAAAAAAAAGACAAAATACATAGAAAGACCCCTTAGGATCAGTGGTTAAAGAGTTACAATACTTGGGGAAAGTATGTGTGAGAGTGGCAAGCCAAAAGAAAGAAATGGCTTACTATTTATAGAGGAGAAACAGTTACTGTTCCACGGATCCCACGGATCCCACCCTCAAGGGATCCGTCTAGTGTAATGCTCGGGATCCATGGGACGCTCCTCTTTGCCCATGGGTATTTTGGTTGTGGGTCATGGGTTATGGGTTGATCCATGGGTACTTCTTTAGATACAATGTACCTAGTGGGTGCAATGCATCTAGTCAAATGGGTATGGGTCAATACCATGGGTTATGAATATGTTCCATGGGTTGTAGTTTTTACCCATTATAATACATACTAGTTATGTATATATTTGCCAAATATGTAAACACTAGTTGTTGTACATATGTATTACTAAATCATAAAATCACTTATACTTGTTTTAGTGTTTTATGTGAAAACATAATTGTGTTAGAAAACTATTGGCTCAAACCATTTACGTATTTTATTCGTTTCGTTAAAATGATTTTACGTTTGTTATCGACAAAACATTAGAAGATCGTAAAATATAAATAAACGTTTTACGGCTTATTTGTATTAACAATAACAATAATCTTATTGGACATGTAAGTTGCTTGATTTTCAAATTTATCTGGCATAACTTTACTCTCTAATATATAATTCCATGTTTATATTTCGGCATGGAGGATGCATAGTGAAGGCAAGTCAATGGAACTCCTGGATACAAGCTTTGCTGAGGCAAGCAATCCATCACAAGTTTTAAGATCGATAGAAGTTGGCTTATTATGTGTACAACAAAGTCCAGAAGACAGGCCAAACATGTCGTCGGTGGTTCTCATGTTAGGCCATGAAGGTGCATTGCCAAAACCTAAACAACCAGCATTTTTCACAGACAGGAACTTACCTGGTACTGATTTCTCTTCAACCTCTTATCCAACGAGTTCTAGCAACGACTTAACTTTATCAGAGATAGTTGCCCAATAGAAAGTACTTATGATACTTCCATTATAGCGTGTTGGAGTTCCTTTTCTTCTTACCTTCATGTACAAGCTTATATATATGTCTGTTCCAAACTTTTACGTACCACATAAGATTAAATTTCTATATAATCCTTTGCAAAAGCCAAGAAAAAATAAGTTAAATTTCATATCGTATCATATGAAAAAATCCCACATTGAAATTAGATTGATTACCGGATAAATTCAAAGGTAACTATAAAAAATAAGATATAATCCTTTGTGATAAAATTAGATTGATTACCGGATAAATTTCCGCATCATTAATTGTATTTATACGTATTTTCCATGTAGACTATTTGTATCCAAATGAAATGACTATCCAGCCTTGTCTTTTCCCTCACAAAAATATGACAAAATACCCACTTTTACCAACATACATCACAAAATACCTAATTTTTATCAAAAAAATTCCGAAATACCTACAAAATCGCAAGTTAGTGAAGTTTTTAAGCCTTGCGAATTTGTGGAAATTGATCGCTTTTCCTTCGGTTTTCAATAAAGTTGTAGATCTCTTTTTTCTGGTCAAGTGGCTTTTTGAATCATGCAAAAATAAGTTAGTATGAGGAAGTTATGGCCAAAATAACACATCAACTAAACGATAAAAAGTTGTTGTGGTATTTTGGTTATAACTTTCTCATATGAATACCTTTTTGGGTGATTCAAAAACCATTAAATGAGAAAATAGAGATCTACAACTTCGATTTTTTGAGTTAAGCATTAAAACTGAAGAAAAATGGAGTAATTTGCAAAAACTCTTAAGGTTTGACTTTGCGAGGTCAAACCTTGAAATTTTTGTAAAAAAGAATCGCAAACCTTGTGATTTTTTTAAACCTTCCGATTTTTTTAAAGTTGCTCCATTTTTCTTCGGTTTTCACGCTTTGCTCAAAACATAAAAGTTTTAGATCGCTCTTTGCTCGCCAAGTGGCTTGTTGAATCACGCAAAAAGAAGTTCATATGAGAAATTTATGGCGAACATACCACCACGACTAAACGAGAAAAAGTTGTGTTATTTGGACCATAACTTTCTCATACGAACTCCTTTTTAGGTGGTTCAAAAAGCCACTAAATGGAAAAGGGATATCTATAACTTTCATGTTTTGAGCTAAGCATTAAAAACAAGGGGAAATGGAGAAAGTTTCAAAAAATCACAAGTTTTACTATGCGAGGTCAAACCTTACAAATGTTTTTTTAAAAAATTCGCAAACCTTGTGAGTTTTGCAGGTATTTTGACTTTTTTGATAAAAATTAGGTGTCGTGTGAAGCATGTTGGTAAAAATAAATATTCTTATCATTATCCCAAACATAGAGCATTATTATTAGAGTAAATTGATAATCTTAAATACCCACATCACAATACAATCATCTTCAAAACCAAGCGTGCACAAAGACAAATAAACACAAACATACACTTCTTTAAACGACCAAAATCAACACACCAATAACCAGAATTCGACGACGAAGACATCATCGACGAAGGTGGTGACGGTGCTTGTTTCACATTTGGGTTCTTGAATATTTTTGTGTTTGAAATTTCTTTTTCTAGGTCGAATAGTTTAAGGGATCAAGAAGTAATGATGATAATGGGTTATATGTACAAGATTAAAAGGTGTAAATTTTTTTGTTGTTAGTGATGTTATTGTTACATAGGGATTTAAGAATTTTGTTTTGATTTTCTTGTTGTTTTTTATGATTACGGTAAAAGAGGTATTTGTGTTTGTGTGGAAGTGCGTGTTTTTTATGAATGTAGAAAGGGTAGGATGAGGTTTATTAAAAAGCAAAAAAAGGATTAAGTCTATTGAATATAATCATACTTTCACAAATTTCCCGAGTTATTAAACCAACTTATTTTATTACCAATCTAGTAATTGAAACCGGATAAGATATAAACATTTAGTAAATATGATCGGCTGAGTTTACAAGTAATTAAATATTATTTTTTTTCCACATGGATTTTCCAACTTGAATAATTAGTTTGACTCGTTTTTAGTTATTTGATCCAATTTAGACTCAAGTGAATATAACCCTTACTTATATCATATTGAGGATTGTTTGGCGAGGGATTATGAGGGGATTATTGAGGATTGTGTTTTTAAAATAAGCCGGCTAATAAAATAAGTCTTGTTTGTCACACAGGCTTATGGCTTATAAAATAAGTCGTAAGCCTCCATAAGGCCAAGCCTATAAAATGGGGCTTACATGAGCTTATGGCTAGTTAGATTACTTACATACCCTTAAAAATATAATGACTTATTATGTAAAAGCTGCAAATATATGTGAATTTAATTTGATGTATTTTGATGTGATTTTATATTAATAAGCTTCAGCTCCAACTAGCCAAACAATATTATAAAAATATAAGTTTCAACTTTCAGATTATAATAAAAACCTTAGCCCCCGTCCCCGGCCCAGCTCAGAACCCCAACCCCAACCCTTGTGCCAAACATACCCCCTAACAATCCCAATTTAAGCCCAATATTTGAGTCATTTACACACAAAAAAAAGGCTAATCAACCACACAAACAAAACCACTCTCATTTTCTATTTCAACCTCTGCCTGTCCTCAACCGAACCTGCCACGACCACCGTCTCCACTTCCTGCGAACCAACACCTCCACCCCAGATCGAAGTACCAGAGCCAGATCCTCCTTTATGGTGTGTTCTTTGTTTGGATCTGGAAAACTATCGTCTTAGAGGGGGTGTTTGGATCTCTTTTTAGTATAGTGATGGTGGAGAGATGGTGTTGGGTAGATGGTTTGTAGTTCGGGTTATGGTAATGAAAACAAATATTGAAGGGGTTGAAGATCTGTGGCCATCGTCGTGTTCGTGGTCGGATATGGACCTATCCAAAATTCCAGATTTTTTTGCATTTGGGTTCATTTCGTATAGACAGATTTCGTGTTTTTGGATCTCTTTATTGAAGTTCCTTGGTTTTATTATTAGTTTTATAGTACAAATTGTATATTCATGTAATAAGGGGTTTTGTTTAAGCTTATATGTGGGCTTATGAGCTTATGTGATTCCGGCTTATATAACATAAGCCAAGAAATTGTAGCTTATGTTATATAAGCCGAAACACATATAAGCTCATAAGCCATATATAAGCTTAAACAAACACCCCCTAAATGATGATATGTGTCTTGAGATGGGTTGTTTGTGGCCGGAAAAGTGAGTTGCAAGTGGATGTGGTGGGGATGATATTAAACAAAAGTGACAATTTTAAGGAAAATAACAATTTTATAAGGATTAAGATTCTCTCAAATTATGGTTAAAACATGATTGATTATGTGGACTATGGAGTTTGTTGTGAGTGGAATTTAATACGTGGGCCCTTAATTTCTATTAAAAGAAAAAAAAAATTATGCATTTAATTTATTTTTGAATGGTGAACATGATGTATCATGTTTGATTCAACTTGAGAGGATTCTAATCCATTTTATAATTATATTTTATTTGGAAAAATTGATTAGTGAACCATCTATACTATATATAATAGAAAAACCGTCAAAGGTGAAAAGTTGAAAAGTTTAATTGTTGAAATTGGTCAAATGAGAGAGAAATACATAGTGTAATTAATACTCTTATTAAAACACCCCATTACTTAAAAGTACAATAATTTATTCATATTGTACAACCAATTAAAAGCGCATATACCAAATTAGAAACAATAAATTGAAACACCTCTTACTAAAAAGTACAATAAAATTTTTATAACTTACAATTTAAAAAAGCTACAACATAATCCAAAATATAAAATAATTAAACACACTAATGAATGATATTTTTAAAACACCCTAAAATGAAAAGTACATGTTATTATACACATTATATTAATTAATAAAACATACAAAACTTCATACAAGCTAGCAAGTTGATGTTACATATAGTTTTGAAAACCGGACCGGACCGGACCAACATGTTCAACCGGGAACCGGTGTCGCCACCGGTTCGGCTAATCAATTAAAGTTAGATCCGAAAACGAATCTAGAGGACCGTTGAAACCGATACAAACTGGTGAATCGGTCTCATCGAGATCTATTGCGCGTTATCGTCACATGGCCCTACCAAAACGCCACGAAGTACCCTCGCCGCTATACAATCTGATATAAAGGAAAAATCAAAAAGTAAAAAGTGAAAATTTGAAACTAAAAGTGGAAATGTTGAAGACTTATATTTCAAAAGAAAACTATTAATACACATCGAAAACCGGGTTGACCCGGGACGCTTCAAACCACACGGGTTGACCCGTTTTAATTTGACTTGTTTTCGACCCAACCTGTCGGGGTGACTCGGTTTAAATCGACTTGTTTTTTTTACCTGAATGGTTCAACCGGTTGAACAACCCGGGTCGAACCAGGTTTCTAATTTGACAAAATTATATGAAAAATGATGAAGTAGTTGTGGAACCCGTGACAAATTTGAAAAAATGATAGACCATGTAATTGTAGTTTTTTGTTATTTATTTGTCTTTGACACTTGTACGTTGTCATTTGTATAATGTTTTGAAAAATGTTTGTCTTGCACCACTTAAGGGACTAGCATATATGAATCGTCTTTTAAAAGTTAATATATATTGTATAGCCCTTTGTCCGGTATATCAATAATGTTATGTAAGTTTATTAGAATCACAAAAATTAATTGTATTGTTATCTTTAGCGATAATTATTTGTACCCCAAACAAATAGCTTTGAACAATGCTTAAATATCTATTCTGTGGAAAACTAGAAGGGGGGGTTGAATAGTTTTACCAATTTAAAACTTCCTTTTAAATATTTAGAACGACTTATTTCAATCTATTTAAATGTGTATGTTGGACGTTGATAGATAGATATATAAAAGTGTAATGAAAGGTAAAGAGTAAGAAGCACATAACCACGACACGACTATTTATAGTGGTTCGGCTACAAGAACACCTTCCTTGCCTTATTCCACTCCCCGAGTCACCTACTCGAGAGTTCGTAATCACTACACGACACCAACTCGTTATGGCGGAGAAGCCTTCACAACGTCGCCTACCCTTTTTCCGGTACTAGGCTAACCACCGGGTTCTTTCACACCAAGGTAAACCACACCTATCACAACGTCGCCTACCCTTTATCCGGTACTAGGCTAGATACCGAGTTCCATTACAATGGAGGAACTACTACCCAACACTACACCACACCACATCCTAAGGAGATCCACTCCTTATTACAACACCATCAAAGATATCACCATCCTTGGAAATAAACTAATACTATATGTATAACGATGCAACTCATCGATTATACGACCTTGGCATTCTTCACTAATGCCACTTGATTTGATTCTTAGACATTCTTCACCAATGCCTTTGACACAACGCTTGGCACCTTTCACTAATGCCTTCGTCTTGACACCTTTAGCATTCTTCACTAATGCTTTTGACACGGACGTTAAGCACGTTTCACTAATGCTTTCATCTTGACTCTTTCGGCATCCTTCACTAATGCCTTCAACACAACACATCTACGGAGGAAGAAAGAACTATCAACAAGATAACCTTAGTTGTCTTAATGATGACGAAGCATGGCAACTCATGGACTTGAGCTTGCTCGACTTCAAGATGTGGTGATCTCGCCTTTAAGAGGAACCTAGAGAATCATACAAAAACAAAAGACAAACTACATAGAAAGATCCCTTAGGATCAGTGGTTAGAAAGTTACAATACTTGGGGAAAGTATGTGTGAGAGTGGCAAGCCAAAAGGAAGAAATGGCTCACTATTTATAGTGGAGAAATGCTTACTGTTCCCCAGATCCCACAGATACCTCCCACAAGGGATCCGTCTAGTGTAATCCTAGGGATCCGTGGGACGCTCCTCTTTGCCCATGGGTATTTTGGTTATGGGTCATGGGTCATGGGTTATGGGTTGATCCATGGGTTTTTATTAGATACAATGTATCTCATGAGTTCAATGTACCTAGTCAAATGGGTATGGGTCAATACCATGGGTTATGGATATTTTCTATTGGTTGTAGTTTTTACCCATTTATATAATATATACTAGTTGTGTATATATTTTGTCCAATATGTAAACACTAGTTGTTGTACATATATATTACTAAATCATAAAATCACTTATACTTGTTTTAGTATTTTATGTGAAAACGTAAGTGTGTTAGAAAACTATTGGCTCAAACTATTTACGTATTTTATTTGTTTCGTTAAAATGATTTTACGTTTGTTATCGACAAAACATTAGAAGATCGTAAAATATAAATAAACGTTTTTACGGCTTATTTGTATTAACAATCTCCCCCTTTTTGTTGATGACAAAACATAAAATTATTTTCAGAAAAAACTAAAATTCGTAAAAGTTTGAATTGGAGTTTTTACTCTCTTATCCCCCTTTTTGTCGAAACAAAAAAAAAGAAACTAACACATTGTTTTAAGAAAAACATGTGAAAAACAAAAGATGTAAAGAGAGCAAGTGACGGGAATGGTTCTCGTCTTAACTCCCCCTTGACGAGTCCATCCCTCTGTGAGAGCGTCAAGTAAATATAAAATAACAGGCTAACGAATTGCAATTTTCTTTGCAAATGGTTTCGTCCTTGTGACGAAAATGCTTCCCCTTGAAGATTGCAACGTTGCAATGGGGTGTCATGGAGTATAATCCACATAAGGATTATGTTGCAAATGGTTTTGCAATATGGTTTGACACAAAGCTCCCCTAGCTTTATGGTGTCAAAATCTTCATGTGTATTTTTGAAAATCTACAAAATAAAGGTTAGAAAACAAGAGTATAGTGCATAATTTCCTGCAAATAAGACTCAAGTTAGTAGAATTTTGTTCTTCTGTACCATGAATCCCACGGTTCCCTTTGTAGAGGGATCCGTCTAGGCATTTTGGAGGGATCCATCTGTCTGGTGACAGATGATTCAACAGAAGGTGTTATACCAAAAAATGCTGAATATGAAAATGAGATATGTATACAAACAATAAACATATACTCAAATAAATATGGCAAGTAGGTTATCATTCAATAAAACAAAGAGATAATTAACAAATCTCTTAAAACTAAGAGAATGATCAAGCCATGTAATACATTTTCTATCTTAATGCTAATGAAGAATCTAAGCTCAAGAGGCAACTACATTCTTAAGGATGATCAAACATAAAATGGGATTCCTAATCGTTCTAAGTTGAGCTTGAGACTAGGAAACCGTTTTGAGGCTCATGGTTGTTTGGGTTTGTTGACCTCTTCGAAATGTTCGAGGAGGTGATAAAACGTGAAACTTTGCTCATCACGTAGTTCATGTATCAACCTTTCAACATGTTGACAATGATAGCAATCCTTGTCATGGTTTTGAGCTTCTTGAAGCGGAAGTTCAAGTGAAGTGGGTTGAGGATCCTCAAATAAAGGAGGAATTGGAGGAGGCTCATTAAGTGGTGGCTCAACAACGTTTGAGGGTGGAGGTAGAGAAGTGTCAACTTCCATGTGGTCGGGTGGTTGACTTTGATGTCTCCTCATAATCCAAAATGGACTATTGGGGGGAAATGGAGAAGTTGATATTGGTGCAAGTGTTGATTCAACACTTTGGTTTTGTTGCACAACCTTTTCAATTGAATTTGTTGGTAATGGTGGAAGATGAGATGGCCAAGGGGGTAAGTCCTCTAAGTTGTGAGAATGTGGAGATGATTGTGAGGTGTTAAATGATGTGGCTCTAGGCACCAATGATGTTGATTGGGTTGAAAAGGGTGTGTTTGGTTTAGTAGAGTTTGGTGATGATATCCTTGTGGGAACAATCCTCTTGGGAATTAGTTTGATTGGTTTATTTGGTGTAGGGGAAATCCTAGCATTAGTGGACTTAACCGGAGATGATTCGGTTGAGGAAACTTCGTGTATGACCCTAGCAAGTTTCTTGGGTGGTTCTTGGGTGGATGAATTAGCACTAGGAGCTTTTCTCATGATGAAATGAATAAGGAAGATGTTTCTAATTGCTGAGAATTATGTTTGTGTTTGATTACTAAGGAGTTCTAGCAAGATGATTTATAAAGGGAAGAATTTGGCAAGTGCATTTAAGACTTAGGCCATTAAGATTCATGGAAATGTGATAATTAACATGCACAAGATTCAAGTTCAGAGTTTCACTGATCTAGGAACTTAATAAAGATAAGGTGGAGTGTTCAAGTTAGCAAGATGAGCTTGAAATGATTGTTTTGGCTAGAGTTGACATAATCTGTCACCCGGATCCCACGGTTCCCTCCTCTGAGGGATCCGTCTAGGCTAATCCTAGGGATCCGGATCTCAGCAGTAATGAAAGGATAAAAGTGATGTTTCTAAGGTCTAAGATCTATACCATCTTGAGTGTTTGAGTCCTCCTAAGTATCTTAAATGAGGGTGTACTTGAATGATCAAGAGTAATGAATGATATAGCAAATGATTGCTTTTCATGGAAGGAAAATGAGACTAAATGACTACCAATGGATGTTCAAGGATGACACTAAGAGTTTTGATGGTGTCAAGTCATAATAAATGATTCTAGAGACCAGATGTTAGCTTGAGATGGAGTTTGAAAAATTCTCAAAAATCAAAAGAATTGAAAAACTAATTTTTGACCCTTTTTGAGATAAAAATGACTAGAAAAAATTTCCTAAAATTGTTTAATATGTCCACCTAAGTGTTTCTAAAAATGAAAAACAATTTGTGAGTATTGAAGCGGGAATATGGTGAGTTTTGATGTGTTGATAAATCAAAAGGAATCTTGAACTAAGTCCTAGGTGAGCCATGGGTGAGTGTCAAGTTATCAAATGTTAGAAGAAGACTTAGTTGGCTCTAAGGTCTTATATTAGGCTTATGTGAGGTGATCTAGTGAGTTGTTTTGATGTAAGAAGATCTGTATAACTCATCTGCAGTCACGGATCCCACAGTTCCCTTAGAGAAGGGATCCGTCTAGACTAAAACAAGGGATCCGGCATCTGCAGATCAGAACCTTTACAGTAGCCAATGCATATTTTGCACTAAGCAATATGCACATATAATATTTAATTTAAATAGCAAGATAAACATATTATCACATACGACATATCATAGATAATTGTAGTAACAATAATATCCAAGAAAACACAAACAAACATGCTAAAACATAATCATTCATACACAAATCAAGTGTCTCAAGACAATCATAATCCTATAGTCTCTTTTGTCAATTCTTTCTTTTCCTCTTTCCCGACTTTGTGACTTGGTAAGCTAGGTTTTGAATCATACCCCTTAATTGTTTGAATTCCGCGGTCTCGTTTGGAATATCCGGAAGTTTTTCATAGTAATCAAAGGGTTCCAATTCGATGTTAGCTATGGGGTCGACGTCTTCATCTTTTTCATCTTCTTCTACTTCTCCGTCCGAGGAGTCCAAGAGAGCTTCAGGTTTTCTTCCATTGACCATGAACCATTTAGAGGGTTGTTTGGTAAGAGGTACCATTACGTGATCGGCAAAGAAATGATCATCGTTGATAGGAGATGGTTGCAATGCACTAACATACTTACAAAGTCGTGTTAGGAGCATACCATATGGAAGTACCATGTTGGAAACTTTGAATACCCCGGCCATTCTCTTCACCATGTAATAGGCGAGATTAAATGGCTTTTGGTGGATAAGACAATAGATCATTTGCATAAGACATGCATTTGGATGATCCTTGTTACCAACTAGGCTAATGACGTTTTCCCTAAGGATTTCTTCCCATTTTCTAAACATGGGATGCATTTCGAAAAGTTCATTTTGAAAAGGATCACGGTGAATGAGCTTTTTGTTTCGGTTGAAATGGGATTGGTCGGTCCTAACCTTGAAGATAGTATCTCGAATGGTTGCGGGATCATCAAGAGGAGTATTGTAGATAGGTTAAGGTTTTGAGCGTTAATTGCCCAATCTTAAGAATACATACAAATTCCTTCACAAGGAATGCGAATAATTTGAGCAAATGTGTTGAGAGGTAGAGTGAAGTTTCGTTTATTGATGATGAAGGCGATTGAAATGCTATCATCGTTGTTTCGAATGATCCTAATGATTTTATAGAATTCAAAGATGAAAACCGGGCAAATTTGTTCATCAATGTCAAGAAGACAATCAAAGTTGATTGCCGAGAAAACTTGACGAGTGTCGGTATCTTCAAGGAAACATTCCTTGATTACATGACCTTCGTGAATGAGTAATTTTTCAAGTCTTTTGAAGACTTTGCGATCGGTTTTTGATAGCCCTTCTTTCCGATAGTAATGGGTGAGGTAATGGGACGGTATCATGGTGGTCTTGTTGAGTGGCTTTAGGCATGATTGGTCCTAGAAACACAAATATTCCAATTAGGTAAAATTAGTTGAGATGGATTTATGGTTTTGATTTGTATTAATAATGTTGTGAACACAATGTCATCCTAATTGTGTTAAAGCCCCCTTTTAATGATTAATTTTGAAAACCCTAATTGAATTAATTGATTAGAAATTGTGCAACCATAAACCCTAGGATGAGGATGATGGGAATTAGAGCAAATTAGTGTAAGTACTTACAATGGTGTGCTAGAGAGGAATACTTGAGGGTATGGATTCCTATGAGGATGAAATCAGTTCTTGAGTCGTTTTTGTGTTATGTGGGGAGAGGGAAAATGATGAGTATGTTTTTCAAATGCGTATAGCTGTGTTCTGTTCTACGGTTCCCCCGGATCCCTTGTATTTGGGATCCGGCTAGTACAACTAGAGGGATCCGGCTCCTGTGGACAGAAAAAGGGTTGTTTGGCTTTAACTTTGTAGTAGGCTATAAACTAGCTTACGGAACAAAATTAGTTTAAAGGTTTCAAATAAAAGGATGTTTTGTTCGACGGGATTTGATAAGTTAATTATCAAGGATCCATTTGTGATGACAACGTTAGTTTGACGAAATCAAGAGGAATACTATTCCCGATGATGAGTAAGTTGGGAAAGTGACGAAAGAGAGACTTTTAAGAGACTAGCAATTTATTAAACAAACAAGAGCTATGATATCAACATAATCATGTAAGCTAGCTAATGAAAAAGTAAACATACCTTTATGCTTCTTGGTTTGGCTTATGAAGACATAATACCAAAAATACTTCATGAGCTCTAAAAGTAATCCTTTGTACTTAGAGTAAGTAGGTTGTGATTACTTTTAGATCCTTTCTCGAAGGTTGACTTCATTATTCTTTGAATATAAATGAAGGTTTTGAAGAGATCCTAGCATGAATATTTCTTAAAACAAATATGTTAGAATGATCTATCAATGTCCAACATGAAAGAGAAAAAGAAAATGTTTTGAAATATTTCCTTCTTTGTAGTTTTCAAACATACACGGATCGTATTAAGTTTTTAAAGTACAACATACTTTAAGAAACTTGGTAACGAAGCTCTGATGCCAATTGTGGAAAGCTAGAAGGGGGGGTTGAATAGTTTTACCAATTTAAAACTTCCTTTTAAATATTTAGATCGACTTATGTCAATCTATTTAGAAATGTATGTTGGACGTGGATAGATAGATATATAAAAGTGTAATGAAAGGTAAAGAGTAAGAAGCACATAACCACGACACGAGTATTTATAGTGGTTCGGCTACAAGGACACCTTCCTTGCCCTACTCCACTCCCCGAGTCACCTACTCGAGAGTTCGTAATCACTACATGACACCAACTCCTTATGGCGGAGAAGCCTTCACAACGTCGCCTACCCTTTTTCCGGTACTAGGCTAACCACCGGGTTCTTTCACACCAAGGTTAACCACACCTATCACAACGTCGCCTACCCTTTATCCGGTACTAGGCTAGATACCGAGTTCCATTACAATGAAGGAACTACTACCCAACACTACACCACACCTAATCCTAAGGAGATCCACTCCTTATTACAACACCATCAAGGATATCACCATCCTTGGAAATAAACTAATACTATATGTATAACGATGCACCTCATCGATTATACGACCTTGTAATTCTTCACTAATGCCACTTGATTTGATTCTTAGACATTCTTCACCAATGCCTTTGACATAACGCTTGGCACCTTTCACTAATGCCTTCGTCTTGACACCTTTAGCATTCTTCACTAATGCTTTTGACACGGACGTTAAGCACTTTTCACTAATGCTTTCGTCTTGACTCTTTTGGCATCCTTCACTAATGCCTTCAACACAACACATCTACAGAGGAAGAAAGAACTATCAACAAGATAACCTCAGTTGTCTTGATGATGACGAAGCATGGCAACTCATGGACTTGAGCTTGCTCGACTTCAAGAAGTGGTGATCTCGCCTTTAAGAGGAACCTAGAGAATCACACAAAAACAAAAGACAAACTACATAGAAAGATCCCTTAGAATCAGTGGTTAGAAAGTTACAATACTTGGGGAAAGTATGTGTGAGAGTGGCAAGCCAAAAGGAAGAAATGGCTCACTATTTATAGAGGAGAAATGCTTACTGTTCCCCGGATCCCACGGCTCCCTCCCACAAGGGATCCGTCTAGTGTAATCCTAAGGATCCGTGGGACGCTCCTCTTTGCCCATGGGTATTTTGGTTATGGGTCATGGGTTATGGGTTGATCCATGGGTTTCTTATTAGATACAATGTATCTCATGAGTTCAATGTACCTAGTCAAATGGGTATGGGTCAATACCATGCGGTATGGATATTTTCCATGGGTTGTAGTTTTAACCCATTTATATAATATATACTAGTTGTGTATATTTTGCTCAATATGTAAACACTAGTTGTTGTACATATATATTACTAAATCATAAAATTACTTATACTTGTTTTAGTGTTTTATGTGAAAACGTAAGCGTGTTAGAAAACTATTGGCTCAAACTATTTACGTATTTTATTTGTTTCGTTAAAATGATTTTACGTTTGTTATCGACAAAACATTAGAAGATCGTAAAATATAAATAAACGTTTTTACGGCTTATTTGTATTAACATATGAAAATTGATAGTACAAGATAATCTTATTATGGTGATATTAAATTTTTAAGGTGACAAGTTTAAAAGCCACACACCAAATAATAAACGCTACACATGTAAAAAACTAGTTATCACCAAGAAAAGGTGGTCACTCACGTTGGCTATACCTCTAAACTACAATATAATATTGCCAACTACATAATTCTGTTGCTTTTTGTAATGCTTGAATCTATTATTATTAAAATCTTAATAACTTAAAACAATCATATTAGAAATATACTCCCACACTTACATCGACTCCACATAATTTTCTTGAAAACTGTATATTTCTGCTGCTATGCAACCACGCATCAGAATTATAATTATTCGAAAATGATTCTCTAATGCTACAAATACAGTTTGTTGAAAGAAACTTATGGGTCGTCGGAATTTTGCAGAAAACTAGATACCGTTGCCGCTAGGCGTGAGTACTCGTCTAGTATTAGCAAATATCTCTATACATATCTGTAACTAACTGAAGACAAGTACAGTCATATATAGAGGTGTCATATAAGCCAACCCGAACCCGAACCCGAACCCGAACCCGAACCCGAATATAGCATTTCGGGTCGGGTCAAAATATTATATTTAGGTCAATCGGGTCAACCCGAATTGACCCGAGTTCTAAATAAGGTCGGGTTCGGGTATAATATTTGTCTCTTACTCGGGTTTGGGTCAACCTGAGTGACCTGAGTTTCGATTTTCTTCCTTCTAATTTGTATGCAAACACCAAAATTGTACTATTTTAAACGACTTAGACCCGTACCTGAGCTGAACCGACCCGAATTGGCCCGACCCGAGTTGACCCGAAATCCG
Source organism: Chrysanthemum makinoi (assembly GCA_910596185.1). Classification (NCBI taxonomy): domain Eukaryota; kingdom Viridiplantae; phylum Streptophyta; class Magnoliopsida; order Asterales; family Asteraceae; genus Chrysanthemum; species Chrysanthemum makinoi. The sequence goes on along the minus strand of OU343217.1, from coordinate 49,568,226 downwards.
ACCGTGTCAACCCGAATAACACCCCTAGTCATATATTATATTTACATTTCATAATAAAATATAAAATGATATGTAATTAATTTGACCGGTAACTTGTTAAACTGGTTGCTATATTTACCATATCGTTACAAATTTGAAAGTTTTGTACACTAGAATGATAATAAAATAAGTTGGTTTACTAACTCGGGAAATTTGTTAAAGTCGGTTTCTATTTAATAGACTTAACACAAAAGAAAAACCAAAATTCAAAGAGAAATTCAAAAGAGTTTGAAGATGAGGGTATTTTAGTCATTTTATTTTTAATTGAGGAATTCAATAAGGGTCTGTGGGGTTTGTAAATCTTGTAAAAAAATGATGGATTAATAGTGTGGGTTTTTAATCAAGTTTGTAAAAATTGATTGGTCGGTTTTTTCATATTAGTGATGGTGCAGTGGTAGTTACTGGCCATTTTAGGTGGTTGTTGTCGGAAAAAATGAAGCTCGATGGAAAATTGATGGAGAAGACTATAGTTGCTGAAGTTTGATGAAGACGATGACGTGTCATCTATAGTACATCCAAGTGTAAATCCAACTCATATCCAAATCATCCATTTTAAAAAATTAACAAAATGACGTGTATAAGTTTGGATGGGCAACCTGATGAACCGGTTACCATATTTCCTAACTTTGGAAAAATGTGATAGTTTTGTTGCTCGAGAATGTGTAATAAAAAAGTTCGTTATATAACTCGGTAAAAGTTTGAAAATTAGTTGGTATTTTATAGCTTTAACCTTTTTAAAAACACAAATTTTGAAAATAGAATAACGGTAAGTCTAATGCCAATCATTATCCAACATCTTTGTAATGAGATGCATTGCATAAGTGTTGCAAGCTAGGGTGAGAAAATGTGGCTTAAGCTCCATGTAAACAACATTCCTTTTGCCTTGTTAACAATACTTTCCACAACTAAAGAAAGAAAAAAAAAAAAGAATAGATATTATGGTTGTCAGGATCCCGATCCTGATCTTAGGATCTTACGATTTTACGATACTGTAAAACAAAAACGATTTGGATCCTACATAGGATCTTTGCAAGCTTAATATCTTATAGAATCCCGATCTTGACCATACAATCTTACGATCTAATCCGATCCGATCTTACTCTTCTCGGATTACAAACTAAAAAACTACAAATTTATGGGTTGTTTGTTTGTAGAATTCAAAAAACAACATGTTAATCTTTTTAAACGTTTTATAATCATAATTTAGGACAATATTTATATGAAACATCCATACTATTTTGTGGTTATAATGTATTAGAATTTGTAGATTTGTATAAAATTACATAAAGTATTAAGAAATAACATTAGATTAGGATCTTAAGATCTCGATCCGATCTTACGATCACGATCTTGCAAAGACAAAAACGATCCTGAGTAGGATCCCGATCTTGACAACCTTGATTCTATTAGTACTTGCATTAAAGGAAAACATGACAAAAGCAAACAATAAATAAATAAATAAATAAATAAATAATAGTAATAGTAAAATAATAAAAAAACTTATATTTTCACTTGAAGTACACGACAAGAAACATGAGAGCCTTCAATTTCCGCAACATTTGTTAATAATTTTAGTTTTATCAACTATTTTAGATATTGTGATTTACTAGAGACCAATATGATTTCATATAAAGCTCGAATACGAGTAGGGGAAGTGTGGAATGCACAATCGTTTAAGCTAATGTGTTTTCGACCACAACAATGATGCAAGGGTCAAGGGGCAGCGACCGTAGCGGCCCTTGTTGGGGTCATGCTCCAAAGTGAGCAGGCGCGGGTCAAGGGGAAGCCGCCCATAAGTAGGGTCTGGAGCAGTGTCTCTAGCGGGTTTCGGGGTAGCTACCGGCCTAAACGATATATTTGGTGCTCCAAATGAGTTACCTGTTTTCCCACCAAAACCAACTAACGTGACTGTTAGGATCTAACCGCTTCTAACTGTCATTTGTTTAATAACACATGTTTGGTCTCATTTGACATTCACGAAAAATACAAAATTCTCTTTGTTTTGCTTTGTCTTCTGTGCCTAGAAACAAAGTGCTTTGATTGTCTTAACCCAATAGAGATCGTGTAACCTAGGCAATAAAAATCGAAATACTTTATTTGTAAAGTAGATTATACACGATTTAGTCAAATATCTAAAATTATCATCGCACTCTAACCCCAATTTCTCCATTTGAACACTTTTTCCCTTCATTTTCAATAAAGCGGCTCACCAAGCTTGGAACATATTCAAACAATTCAAAATCTTATTAACAAAATATGAAAACATATTAATATTATAATGTGCCACCACGTAAAACATGCAACCATATACATACATGATGACTAATTGACTTTGGTTCGCATTATCGCATATTAATTGAAAGCTAATTACATAGTAGGGGTGTGCAAGAAACCGAAAAACCGAACCTAAACCGGAAAAAACCGAAGAACCGAAACCAAAAAAACCGAAACCGATTGAAAAACCGACGGTTCGGTTTTTATATTTTGAAAAAACCGAAGTTTTTGGTTCGGTTTGGTTTTAGCTTTAAAAACCGACCAATAGAAACCGAACCGACATTTAAAGTCAAAATAATATATCTTGCCTTGTTGTTCATAAATAATATAAGTACTTTATCTTGATATCTTCCTTTTACATTACCGTTGTCAATGATGCATTTCAAACGTGTGATAACTCTGCTAATATTTTATTTCATAACAATATACATAACACAAATATTCTTCAAGGTAAAAAAAAATGGGTACACAAATGTCACAAGAACACATTAAGTTTGAATGTTAATGGTTGTTCCTGCTGAAGATGGTGCAATTACGTCAAAAGATTGAAGAACTTTTTCCAACATCATTCTTTTTTCGTTTACACACCCTTCAATTGTTTGAGTGTACCTTTCAAGCTCGATAAATCGTATAGAAACCGAAAAGACCGAAAAACCAACCCGAAAAAAACCGACAACCGAAAAACCAAACCGACACAAAACCGAAACCGAATGGTTTCTAAAAATCAAAAACCGAAATTTTTCGGTTCGGTTTCGGTTTTATACAAAAACCGAGCCAAACCGAACCATGCTCACCCCTATTACATAGTATAGAAACTGTATGATATTGTTTGAATAGTATTAATTACTTTGGCAACTTGTCATGTGGCTATCGAACCAGTCACGATAACCTCGGCTTTATGGCATTACAAGTTTTTGTGGTTGATTTGAGAATTGACATTTTGTCAAGAAGACTTGTTGACCCCAAGTCTTCACTTTATACGGTAGGTCATATTTAAGACTTTGTTTCCATTCTAGAGATTAGTTATACCAAAAATGAGAAGCTTGAAGGAAATGATTTTAATGGAGGAAGCAACCATACTTGTTCTTCTAGTTTTTTCATTCCGCATGCAAACAATATACACAGCCGAAATTGACATCATCTCAGACTCAAGCTTCTTGACAGAAAACGACACGTTGGTATCTCCTGCTAGAACATTTGAACTGGGATTCTTCAAGCCAGGTAGCTCGGATAACACTTACGTTGGTATTTGGTATAAGAAAATTTCTGTTAAAACAGTGGTTTGGGTTGCCAACAGAGACAACCCCCTCACCAATGTATCATCAAGCATGTTAAGGATTGACAGTGTGGGAAATCTTGTTCTCAAGAACTATACCGATCATGTAGTGTGGTCATCCAACTCAACGTCATCAGGAAATGCAAGTGCGCAGCTTTATGACTCTGGAAATCTAGTCATCACGGATGGAAACAGCATGAAGATTCTGTGGGAGAGTTTTGACTATCCAACGGATACTACTCTACCTGGCATGAAGCTTGGAAAAAATTACTTAACAGACACCGAGTGCCATTTAACATCATGGAAGAGTATTCATGATCCAGCTATAGGGGAATTCACCTGGAGCATTGACACATGTGGTTATCCTCACTTCGTACTAAGAGATGGTTTGGAGGTCAAGTTTCGGCATGGACGATGGAATGGTGAACGGTTTAGTGGGTCATCATGGCCTGCCATCAACACATATATTACATACAATATGGTCATTAATGAAAAAGAGGCGGTTTTTTCTTATAATCTGGTAAACAATTATGTCATATCGAAGTCCACCTTGACTTCTTCTGGGAATCTCGAATGTTCAGTGTGGCAAGAAAATAAGAAAATATGGGAGGTTATTTCGACGATACCAGGAGATATTTGTGACACGTACAAAATCTGTGGCCCTTATGGAAGCTGCAAAACTGAAGACGCGCAGAAATGTTCGTGCTTAGATGAGGCAAAATTTGAGCCGATAAACAAAAGGGATTGGGTAACAGGAGATTGGACAGGTGGTTGTGTGAGGAGAACACCGTTGGATTGCAAAAATGGAACAGATGGGTTTAACAAGTATTCTGATGTAAAATTGCCAGATACACAGACTTCCTGGTTTAACAATACAATGTCTATAACGGAATGTAAAGCAATATGCCTACAGAACTGCACTTGTATGGCATATGCAAATATTGATATCAGAGGCAAAGGAAGTGGTTGCTTGCTTTGGTTCAATGACCTATTAGATATCAGAGCATCGAAGGGTGGTCAGGATATATTCGTGAGAATGCCTTTCACTGAAATAGGTAACTAACTGAATATGTTATGATTTGTTCATATTTATTTCAAATAATGAAAAATAAATATACATCTACTATCATCTAATATTTCTGCTTACTTTCATGGTTGTTATGAGTCTGTAACTTGATTAACGATGTTGTTTTTGACTTTTTGTGTTAAGATCATGTACTTGCTCCATCGTTTTTCAAAAAGGACGGAGGAACAAACATCAATATCATCTTGATTGTAGTCTTTTTGGCTGTTTTTGTGATATGTTTGAGCACATGGTTGTCGTATGCTTGGAAAAAAAGGCATCTTTCACCACAAACTGAGGAAGGTAAGATATTTTTAAATTTTAGCATTAAAGTGATATGAATTAATTAAAAAAATTAAACCTGAAGTAATAATAAGTATGTTAAATGGTTCAGAATAGTTTGTGTTCTGTGAGCAGGTTCAACCAGTTTGACGGGTATTGTATTATTAATTCACAGGGGGGGTCACTAAATGTAGGTGAAAGAGGGAGAGAAGCCAATGAGCTACCGTTGTTTAGCTTCTCTAGAGTAGCTAAAGCTACTGCTAATTTTTCACTCGATAATAAACTTGGAGAGGGTGAATTTGGACCGGTCTATAAGGTAAATGAAGAATCTTATTTATTTGAATACAATTTACTGAGCAACATTCTAGTTCATTATAGAAAACAAAATTATGAAGAAAAAATGTTTAAGTGTGCCATTGATACAAAAAAATAAGAATGATAGTTACCTTTGAATTTTGAATAGTTTTCACATAAAAATAGGTAATCTTCAGGGTATGCTAGAAGATGGGCAAGAAATTGCAGTTAAACGCCTATCAAAGACTTCCAGTCAAGCAATTAATGAGTTCATGAATGAAGTTATATGCATTTCAAAACTTCAGCACCGTAATCTCGTCAAGCTCCTCGGATGTAGCATCAAGGGGGACGAGAAGTTGCTGATATATGAATACATGCCAAACAGAAGCTTAGACGAGTATATATTTGGTCAGTATCATATAATTTCTTTTAAATCGACGATAGTAACTTACTACGGTAAGATACTTTGAACAACTAAACCTACATGATGTGCAGATAAAAGGCAAAGCACACTCCTTGATTGGACAAAGAGACTCAACATCATCAAAGGAATTGCGTGAGGACTTCTTTATCTTCATCAAGATTCACGATTAAGAATCATTCACAGAGATCTTAAAGCTAGCAATATTCTACTAGACGTGGATATGAACCCAAAAATATCAGACTTTGGGATAGCTAGAAGCTTTGGAGGAAATGAAACTGAAGCTAACACCGAGAGAGTTGTTGGTACCTAGTAAGATACAACATTCTGGTTTATCTTCATTCGCTTTTTGTTAAGTTCGTTATTTAAGAGTTGTAAACATTATTCTATGTATAGCGGTTACGTACATGTCTCCAGAGTATGCGCTAGATTGTCTTTTCTCAATAAAGTCAGATGTTTTCAGCTTTGGTGTAATAGTGCTGGAGATTGTGAGTGGGAAGAGAAACAGGGGATTTGTTCATTCTGAGCATAACAATAATCTTATTGGACATGTAAGTTGCTTGATATTCAAATTTATCCGGTATAACTCTACTGCCTGGTAATTAAATCCGCATTTTATATTTAGGCATGGAGGATGCATAGTGAAGGAAAGTCAATGGAACTCCTGGATACAAGTCTTGCTGAGGCAAGCAATCCATCAGAAGTTTTAAGATCGATAGAAGTTGGCTTATTATGTGTACAACAAAGTCCAGAAGACAGGCCAAACATGTCGTCGGTGGTTTTCATGTTAGTCAATGAAGGTGCATTGCCAAAACCTAAACAGCCAGCATTTTTCACAGATAGGAACTTACCTGGTACTGGTTTCTCTTCAACCTCTTATCCAACAAGTTCAAGCAATGACTTAACTTTATCAGAGATAGTTGCCCGATAGAAAGCACTTATGATACTTCCATTATAACGGGTGTTTGCGTTCCTTTTCTTCTTACCCTCATGTACAAGCTTATATATATGTCTGTTCCAAACTTTTACGCACGACATAAGATGAAATTTCTATATAATCCTTTGCAAAAGCCAAGAAAAAACAAGTTAAAGGGACATCATATCGTATCATATATAGTAGATAATCATTCTCACCTACCAATCTTTGTTGTCCCCCTGAGAAAAAGGGGACTTAATTGCTACCATTCAAAGAATCATGCGGGACTGTTATGGGTCATATTGGGAAAGTTGGTAACATCTTTTCTAACTAACTTTTGGGGTCTTCGACCGTGTTGATCATTTTGGTTGACTTTTCCCAATATGACCCAGAACAATTGTTATGGGTCATATTGGGAAAAGTCAACCAAAATGGTCAACACGGGTCGAAGACACCAAAAGTTAGTTAGAAAAGATGTCACCAGCTTTCCCGCCAAGACCCATTATAAATACCCATTCCTTGTTCATTTCATTTCTTAACTAGTGATTGTAATCATTCAACTTTTATCAATAACATTCAGTTACGGATCTTGTTTCAATCCCATAGATTCCTAATCGCTTGTTGCCATTGTATGAATCATGCGAGACGTAGGGACGGAGTGAGAATTTGTAATTAACGGGGCATCAAACATGTTAAGCACTTGAAAACTTAGGAGGATAATAAGCATGGTCTCTTAAATCTCATATAAGAAACAACTAGTGCTAAAATGTCAGGGAAAGAATTCACAGTCAAATGTAATTTCCCAGATTAAATGTCAACCTTTCTCTTTTGATTTATCCTGAAATAAGTGTCAAATTCTAAGTTTCGAACAATCAAAACGTTTTTCAAAAAAAAAAAGATAATAGAAGACAGTTGCTAGTCCATGACTAAAACAACAGCACTACCCAACCCCGATGGAGCGAGTTAACTTGTCTACAAAAACCATGTATAGCGTTAAATGTTGAGTACATGGAATAAGGTCATATCGAAATAATGATTAAGAAAAAACAAAACTTTGACTTGCAAATTATAGCATAAACATGTTGTTTACAAACTTAAACTTGTAGTTCAGACTATAATTCTGTGAAGCAAGTAAAACCACAATACACGCCTAGTTCAGACTATAGCTCAGTTGTTTAGCCTGATTTTTTTGGTTGATTATGCTCGGATAACTTGAGTAGACCTTCTTTCAGTAAAGGCTGCAATTCTTTCTTTGTTAACTTAAGCACCTTAGGATCCGTGGTTTCCAAATATGCGCATTGTACGAAAGTATCAACAACAACAAGTAAACAGAAGAACTTTCATTCAAACCTAAGCCTCAATAGTCGGCTTAGATTATATCAACAATAGTATCTAAAATGTTACAAGATCAGATTAATGTCAATGAGACAATAATCATACAAATACAAAGAAGAGACAAAATCAGTGAAATGATCAAAGAGAAGAGGAGTGTGTTAGAAAAATGACTGCACACTCAAGTGTATCTAACCCTAGATTAAGGAACTTATTAAATAGGAGATTAAGATACACAAAGCACCCCTCTAACGGCTATAATGACTCATCAGCAGAAATGAGATAGACTTCAGCAGAAATGAACGTCTTGGAACTTTAAACCATTTATGCTTTGTCCATGATTAACCCCTGAAATAAGTCTGCAAAGAACATAACTTGGAAGCCATTAGCAATTGATAGAATGACATGTTTGCCACAGATTAATACCCCAAAATTTAACATTCCCCCTTAATCTGATTGGCAAACATATCAAACAATATCAATTTTTCACACAAGAATTTATGCTGATAAACAGGGAGGTTTTTAGTAAGTATGTCTGCAGTTTGGTTTGAAGAGCAAATCTTTTTTGCACTTATAACACTTCTTGCAATTTTTTCCCTGATGAAGTGAACATCAATTTCAAAGTGTTTTGATCTTTCATGGAAGACAGGATTGACAGCAAGTTGAAGAACTGATTTGTTATCACAGAAAAGATTAACAGGAAGATTGATATCAACTTTTAGATCTTTTAAGATTTTTTGAATCCAAATAATTTCACAGGCAGCAGTAGACATAGATCTATACTCTGCTTCTGTGGAAGATTTTGAAAGAGTGTTTTGTTTTTCACTTTTCCATGAGATCAAACAATCATTAAAGAAAACACAATAACCTGTGACAGATTTCCTGGTTTTCTTGCATTTAGCCCAGTCAGCATCACTATATCCTTCAAGATGATTTTCATAACTGCTGAAATTGTACCTTAGACCTTTTCCTGGAGCTCCTTTTAGATATCTCAGAACATTGAGGGCACATTCTAGTTGAGATTTTAAGGGAGAATGCATATATTGTGCCAGACAATGAACTGAGTATGAGATGGCAGGTCTTGTATGGGTAAGATAGATAAGTTTCCCAAGAAGATTTTGATAGCCAGTAATGTTGATAAGTAAGGGATCATCAGCAGTGGGAATATATGGAAGGACAGAGTTGGGTTCCATAGGAGTGGACACAGAGTTGGGTTCCATAGGAGTGGACACAGGTTTGCATCCAAGAAGGCCAAATTCTTTGAGGAGTTCCAGACAGTATTTTCTTTGGGTGAGACATATGTCATTCCCAGTTTTTAAAACCTCAATGCCAAGAAAATATTTTAGGTTTCCCAAGTCTTTGATATGAAATTTTGATTTTAGAAACTCTTTAAATAGGTTTATCTCATCAATACAGTTTCCAGTAAGGACAATATCATCCACATAGACAAGCAGAGCAATAAACTTGTTATTCTCTGTTTTGGTGAACAAAGAGTGATCATTGACAGATTGAACAAACTTATTTTCCTTTAAAACACTAACAGGTTTTTCATTCCATTTCCTGGGAGCTTGTTTTAGGCCATATAGAGACTTGACAAGTTTACAAACTTTATTCTTATTGTTCTCATTACAGAACCCCTTGGGGATGGTCATATAGATGTCCTCATCAAGATCTCCATACAAGAAAGCATTATTAACATCAAGTTGAAAAAGGGGCCATTTGTTTTTTACAGCTAAGGCAATAAGACATCTAACAGTAGACATTTTCACAACAGGAGAAAAAGTTTCATCATAGTCCATTCCTTCTCTTTGGTTATAGCCTTTAACAACTAATCTAGCCTTGTATCTATCAACTTCACCATTGGCTTTATATTTGATTTTAAATATCCATTTGTAACCAATAGGAGTTCTATTAGGAGGTAGATCAGTTATATCCCAAGCATGGTTTTCATTTAAGGCCTCAATTTCAGAGTTCATAGCATCAACCCAATTACTATCAAGGATAGCTTCTTCATAACAGGTAGGTTCAATACTTTTATTAAGACTAGAGGCAAAGCAGTAATTTTCTTTGTTAAGATTAGAGTAATTAACAACCTTTTCAACACCATATTTGACTTTTCCTTCTACAATAAAGTCATTAAGATTACTGGGCAACTTAGAAACTCTGGTTGACCTTCTAACAGTAGTGGCTGGCAAGCCTCTTTCTTGTTCAGCAGAATCAGGTGATGTATCAGCAGAATCAGAAGATGCATCAGCAGGATGTGATTCATGTGATATGGTGCCCTCAGGGTGTGTATTATCATCTATAGATGTTGCAACCGGTTCATCAATCCTAGTAGGATGACTTACCACAGTGCCATCATCATAGGATGTCACTCTCCCTTCATCATTGGGACTTATTTGCGAGTCAAAGAAATTTTTGTGATTTAAATCTTTAGGCACATAAGTTTCAACAAAAGGTTTTGACAAAGAATTTTTCATTTTGAAGGGAAAAACAGTTTCATAAAATTTGACATCTCTGGAATAAAAGATATTTTTTGTTTCTAAGCTCAAGAGTTTGTAACCTTTTTTCTCATTTGAATAGCCAATAAAAACACTTTTTTCAGACCTACTACCAAATTTATCAGAGATGTTGAGAATGATGGCATAACATAAGAAGCCAAAGACTCTAAGGAAAGAGAGTGAAGGGTCATGCCCATACACAAGGAAGAAGGGAGACTTGCCAGACAACACAGAAGAGGGTAACCTGTTTATGACATAAGCAGCAGTTAGAACACATTCAGGCTAAAGATATAGAGGTAATTCCCCCTGAAACATAAGGGATCTAGCCACATTAAGGAGATGCCTATGTTTCCTTTCTGCAATACCATTTTGTTGAGGTGTGTAAACACAAGAGGTTTGATGTAAAATTCCCTTTTCATGAAAGAAGTGTTGAAGTTTGTTATTGATAAATTCTGTCCCGTTATCACTTCTGAATATCTTAACATTGTGTTCAAATTGATTTGATAGCATATGAGTAAAGTTAACAATGGAAACATAAACATCATCCTTTCCCTTAAGCATATAAACCCAGACTGCCCTAGAATAGTCATCAACAATGGTCAAAAAATATTTGTAACCATCTCTGCTAGTGACTTTATATGGTCCCCATACATCTAGATGAACAAGTTGACCAATTTTAGTTGATTTATGTTCACTTAAAGGAAATGGTTCCCTGGTTTGTTTAGCTTTATTGCAAGTATCACAAAGATGGTCAGATTTAGAGGTTCCATCAAGATTAAGTGTGGATTTAAGTATATGTAGGACTTGGTCAGAGGGATGACCAAGTCTTTGATGCCAGAGATTTCTAGAAACATGACAAACAGAAATGCAGTTATTAGAAGCAATCTTACATGTGGAATCAATATCAAACATATATAACCCATTGCATTGTTTACCAATCCCCACAATCCTTTTTTGATGTAAATCCTGTATATAGCAATTAGATTCATTAAAGCCAACAAACATTTTATTGTCTCTAGCAATCTTATGAACAGACAGCAGACTGACATTGTACTCAGGAACAACCAGAACATCAAAAAGAGTTAGGTTATTATTGACCTTTAAATCACCAATTTTAGTAATTAAGGCCTGAGTACCATTGGGATGACCAACGGTTAGACCAAGATTTGAAATATCAACAACATTAATTAAAAATTTTGCAGAAACAGTCATGTGCTGATTTGCACCAGAGTCAACAATCCAACCAAGACTTATGTTTCCAGATAAGGTTTTAGTGTTGTTGTTAAAGAATTTATCAAAGTTTATGTTAAACTTGACACTGCCATTAAAGAAGGTTCCTGAAAATTTTTTACCTGCTACGTTGGCATTAGCAGAAGACACATTGTTGTCATTAAGCAGACTCATAAGTCTGGAGAGCTGTTCATTAGACAAAGAGACAGGAGAGTTGCTAGCTCCATTATCAGTGGAAAGATTAGTGTCAGCAGAAACATTGTTACTGCTGAAGGGTTTAGAATTAAAATTCCTTTTGACATATCCAGCAGGATAACCAACCAGATCATAACATCTATCAACAGTGTGACCAGGTTTTTTGCAGTTAGTACATTTGAGATTCATGTTTGGTCCTCTGTTGTTTGAGCTGTTACCAGCATTAAAACCAGAACTTTTAAAATTGTTGTTGTTAAATCCTTTTTTGTTATCAAAAAATTTTCCACCATCAGAAGTTTTTGCAGCAAAAGCTGTAGCATTGGGTTTAGCAGAGCTATTCCCAGATGAGACATTTCTGTGAGATTCTTCTCCAGAGACAACAGAGAAAGCAGTTTTGACATTAGGCAAAGGATCTCTGGTTAAAATATTGCTTCTGATGGGAACATAGGAGTCATCAAGACCCATAAGATATTGCATTAACTTGATTAGCTGATTATGTTTTTCAAAATGTTTTGCAGCCTCACAAGTGCAAGGAGGCAAGCTAATCATACAATCAAATTGTTTCCATAAAGATTTAAGGTTGTTATAATAATCAGCAAGAGAGGACCCACTTTGACTAAGAGAGTTTATATTTTTATGCAAATTAAAGATAGCTGAACCATCAACCTTATCATAGGTATCTTTAAGATCATTCCACATTTCATAAGCAGTTTTAGCATATATAGCACCAGCAAATAGTTCAGGGCTGAGAGAGTTAAGAATCCAAGTAACCACAACAGAGTTACAAGTATCCCATTGATTAGCAAGACTAGGGTTCGAATCATCTCTTATGCAAGTACCATCAATAAACCCTAACTTATTATGGTTCCTTAAGGCAAAGGTCATGGCCATATTCCATATTTTGTAATTTTCAGTTCCAGTGAGTTTGATAGTAATAATGGGAGTACCATTTGTGTTATTGGGGTGTAAATAAAAAGCATCACCAAAGGATAAGCGTTTCTCAGTGGAAGAACCACCACCACCAATATTATCATCACCAATAGCCATAATACAAACAATAAGACAGACAGATATAATAAGATAGACAAAGGCACAGATAGAAATAAAAACAAGAGCAGATAGACAGATAAAGAAATAAATAAGACTTTGTAATTAAGAAACAACAAGCACCAAGCCTGTGAACTGGGGTAAACCAGAGCAAGTATTCATACCACTCAGAGGTGGCAGATCAAGATGTTAGTTTACCCGTTTGCACCCACAAATACTTAAGTACTGTTTGTTTGAAGAAGAGATTAGACTTAAACTTACAGAGCAATATGCAGCGGAAAGAACAAATCACAATAAGAAATAACCAGTGATTATGCCAATAGCAATAACCACAAACCACCAAGTTGTTGCTGAAGAGATGTCCCCAAGTCACAAAAAAACCCTTGGATATAGAATCAATAATGAGCCTGATGCTCTGATACCATGTGCGAAAGTATCAACAACAACAAGTAAACAGAAGAACTTTTATTCAAACCTAAGCCTCAATAGTCGGCTTAGATTATATCAACAATAGTATCCAAAATGTTACAAGACCAGATTAATGTCAATGAGACAATAATCATACAAATACAAAGAAGAGACAAGATCAGTGAAATGATCAAAGAGAAGAGGAGTGTGTTAGAAAAATGACTGCACACTCAAGTGTGTATAACCCTAGATTAAGGAACTTATTAAATAGGAGATTAAGATACACAAAGCACCCCTCTAACTGCTATAATGACTCAACAGCAGAAATGAGATAGACTTCAGCAGAAATGAATGTCTTGGAACTTTAAACCATTTATGCTTTGTCCATGATTAACCCCTGAAATAAGTCTGCAAAGAACATAACTTGGAAGCCATTAGCAATTGATAGAATGACATGTTTGCCACAGATTAATACCCCAAAATTTAACACGCATACTACCTTGGCACTGTAAAACAGTTTTGCACCAACAATCAGTTTACATATTATGGCTCTCCTTAGTGGTGACGACATGGTAGGTTTGGGTAATGGGTCAACAACTAGTGTGTGGGTCAGATTGAAATGAAACACTTGTTACGATAGGTAAACATATTTTGTTTAAATAACAAACTTAAAACATGTAAACTTTTTCATTGACAACAAATCTTTTTGACTTTTTTTTTCAATTATAACCGGAATCACCCATTACGATACATCAAAAAGAGAGAAAAATATAAAGGCTCTCAGAAAGACAGATATGGTTAAGTTACCTGTGACCTCGGGCCCATGTCTTACACTTCCCTTTGAAAGCTTTCTCCCATAAAGTAGATGCAAAGGAAGGTGATTCTAGTATTAATTTTCTTATTGTCCTGCTTGAATGGAAGTTTTCTAGAAGATGTTCCTCTTCTTCCTCTTCTGATTTAGGGGTTGCTACGACAGATGCTATAGCTTCATGCAAAGAAGCCAACTTTTCATCCAAATGTGGGCTGTCTGCACCCCCTGAGGCAACCTACATTCATACCACTTTAAAACAATGAGACTTCTGTGGGTAAAAAATGAAAGTGAATCAACGGCAAAAAAAACATTTACACAATTACATGTAAAATTAAAGAAAAATTGTTAAACACAATTACATGTAAAATTAAAGAAAAATTGTTAAATTAAAGTTGGGTGTAAATTAGCAAATACAATTTTTATTATAAACATATGATAGTTATTTGTTGATATTATTACCTCAAACAAGACCTCTCTTCCATGCATCATTGACTACTACAAAATCTATTTTTTTTGGTGCAAAAGGTGAATTATATTATATACTCCAACTTTGTACAAAGAAACATAACATAAACTGTTTTGGACATACCCAAAAACAGGCTTACATTCAAATCTATACTACCTGATTTTAACAGGCTTACGTACAAAATCTATCTTTTAGACCCCCTCATTTAGACCCTTTGCCAAAAGCACGGGTCTATATGTAACATTGTTACTTTCTACCCTCCACACTAATTTTCGACCGGTCAACAGTATCAACACCTGTCTATATGTCGAAAACAAATAAAAATCGGTGTTTATTTATTTGCACCAGCCCAAAATATACTAACAACCGGTCCACAACTCCATATGGTCTCCAACAAGAAAAGTTTTTGTGAAGAGTGCAACTAGGGTTCTTAGAATTGAGGTACGAGTTGCTTCTATTTTACATGTAAATATTGGTTTATATATTCTTATTTTATGGTTGATTCCATTTATTTATTTTTGTTATGAATTGTTTCAAGCTTATATTATGCTTTAATGTGCCAATTACATAGTGAATTTCATGATTTGGGGCTAATTAGTTTTGCATGGTTTTAAGTACCTTATCTTCATTAAATGGCTGATTTTATAGTTAGAGCGTTAGATGTATTTATCTATAGTTCAAAAAAAAAGAAAAAAAAAGAAAAAAGATGTGTTTATCTATGTGTAAAATGGTGGCTTAAAAATGCCCAAAGCTTGCTTACTAGACTTATAAAAGTACTTTCTTGTTTTATGTTTCCTTATCAGGGTATAAACACGTGTTCTCGAAATAGTTATTTACAAATAGGTGTCCTCAAAATAGTTATTCTCAGAGTATATAAGTCTTTGTAGATGTACATGAATCCGGATATGTTATGACATTATATAAATAGAAGTATAGAACTGCTGATTACTAATTTAGGCGTTTTATGCAGAAAAGGGAGCTTAGCAAGAAAAATATGCCATTTGGCTACAAAACTCATAATGGGTATGCTTGAGTAGTTGATTTATATGGTGTCCATGACGTCCTAGGCTCTTAATCTGTGCTTGGCAATGATTGGTGTTCTATATTTTACTTTCGACTTCTAATGGTCATTTATCCTGAAGATGCTAATCTCGACATTGCTTCAAACGACAAGGACCAAACAAGCTCGATATAAAGTTTATAACCGCCAAGCGGTTGATAGCAGTTAGAAGTAGTTAAATAACTGCAAAACGGTTATGATAGTTAGTTATTAGTCGGTTAGAAACGGTTAGAAAACGGCTACACCGAACCGTTACAACGTTTGGGAACACACCCCTTCGTTTAGTATATATAGATGTACATGTAAACATTTCAACGTTAGACGATTTAGTTATTCAAAGTTTATTATTGTTTGCATTTCATATCGACTCAATTTGGGACCAACATTTGGCATAAAGAGCCTTGCTTACTTGTACGCTCGTTACACCATCAAAACATCACCAAAGTTCTGTTAACGAGGCACATCAAAAACCAAAAATCTCAACGAAAAAGAAGGGAACCAAAAACGAAGAAGAAAGACGCTGAAACTCTTGTTTCAGGAGAAGAACACACGACGTTCAATATCAAGGGACGTTGTTTGGATAACTAGGACACAAGATAAGTAGTATACGACTTACCTTTGTGTCGAAACTGCAAACGAGAGGACATCAAATCTCAGTGGTGTCGGATTCCTGTTGCAAGTCTTTGTACACAGCAACAGAAGAGAAAGAAGAAGGAATACCTTGTTGGTGTCTTGCACACGACAATAAGAAGAAAAGAGGATACCTTGTTACAATTCATAACGTGACAAGAAGAAAAGAAGACGTTGTTAGGATACCTTGTATATACACACGAGATATACAAGAAGAAAAGAAGAAGAGGCGTTGCTTGGAGAAAGAAGAAAATATACTGGTTAAAAAAAAAAAACAATCTAGGATTGTTTTTGGAGAAGACGCTAGCAATACAAAGATAACAACGAAAAATACAACCTGATCAATTGTGTTTTTGGAAATACCGAAAGGTATTTTTGTTGTGGCACATTCGGTGTGGAACAAAAGAGAGAAGAAGGTATTGTGGAACGCGGACAAGCAACTAACACAACAAGGACTTAAGCAAAACGCTCTCCTTGTGAGGATACTACCATCGTAGTGGTAAAGAAGAAAACAAGTAAATCGACTTGTTTTTTGTTGAAAAATACCGAAAGGTATTTTCTGGATACTTGTGTTCGATTGGACCATTGGAGTCAAAAACAACAAACAACAATCTTTGTTGTTTTACCGAGAAGAAAGCTGAGACCAAGAGTTCTAAGGCACGTTTATTTCAAGTCGACACAAAAGAAAAAGAGAAGAGACAACGTGGTGGAAGAAAAAGTATATTGAAGGCAATTCGACAACATAAAAGAAGGTGTACGCGAATTGGTTTAGTATACGTGGGAAAGAAAGAACGTGGTTGGTATTAAACTCAAGTACCGACACACAAGTGGGAATACGACTGTGTTTAACACAACAACGAATCACAAATTCAAATTTTGGATTTCTTTTATACTTTAGATAGTATAGATCGTTATTTAATATTATTAAGGAAATCCCGAGAACTTTATATTGATCCCGTACTATTAGATTCCCGGATAACTATTTCTGTTCCCGTAGTATTAAAAATACAATACTTAAAAAACTGATTCTCGGATTTGCAGCGAAGGGCAGTTTTAAAATTTGTATTCCCGATTAAGAATCAATCACTACTTGAGGACAAGTAATAATAAACCTTCCGGATGTCGTATTCCTAGGCGAGAGATGAATTGAATTTTATGTTTTTGTTTGTTCGTTTTAAACGATGCTTGATTATCGTTTTGGTTTTTTGTTTGGTTTTGTAGGCTAATTTTTAAAACTTTTTATACTAATAAATAAAGAAACTATTTTAGGAGAGATAAAAATTAAACTAATAGAAAATAATATCGACTAACAATATATGATAAAAAGCTATGCTTGTCAAGTGTGGTGAAAAGTTCATTAAGTGTGGATTTTTCCTTAAAAGCACTTATGTAATTAATACCCGTCGAAACAAATTATTTCCTCACAACATTGGCTTATATTGAAAACAATTATTTTTCGAGGTAAAAATTAGTAGACTTTAAATAATTAATTATACCAACGGCTTTTGCCCGTTAAAATAACCAACTACTCAAATCATCGATTATCTGAAAATTATTAATTAACAACCTTTAATTATCTGTTTAAAAAGTAGATTTTTCTCACAACGTTGGTTTATATTGAAAATCCTACTTTTTATCTAGATAAAATCTACTTGGTTAAATAGTTAAAATCCTTAACGGCTTTTGCCCGTTAAAGTTTCTAAAAATCAAACCAAGTAAACCAAAGGCTACCAATTAATAATCTCTAATATTCCACACTTAATTTCACAATTCACCAATCACTTAACAAGCATAATAAAAATCTACTCACTAATAGTCATAAGTAAACCAACAAAGATAATAATAATAAGCTCAACAAACATCATTTTTCCACAAGCTAAAAGAGAAAGTAAGGAAAATAGAACCCGATCTACAATACGAGACGAATAAAACCACCCGATTTTACAAACTTATCAAACCCTAAAGTTTACTTCTTTATAAGCTTTAATAAGACCAAATATTTAATAAAGTTTGTGACTTTATTAACTAAATAGCTTATTAAGACTAAAAAGCTTTAAACTTTAGTTAATAAGAAAGCTTATAAAACCCTTAAGCTCCTCGCCTTAGGATGAAAATGATGAGACACTAAGCAAGATCACAACTTTATCAAAGGTTAGAGAATAAGCAATATTATGGATCAAATAAGCTATGGAAAAGCTTATTGATCTAAAAAGTACCAAACTTTAAACAAAATAAGCAAAGAAAAAAAACTTAAAGATTAGATCCAATATCCACCCAAAACTAAGTGGTTCAAATCCGAAGATTAAACGTGAGTTGGGTATATTTAAGGACTAGATCTAAATAAATAAGCTAAAGAAGAAAATAAGCTAAAGATAAGAAAAAAAAGATTAAAACTTTTTTTGATTTATTTTTTTTTATAAAAGAAGTTGTAAAAGAAAATAAATCTAAGTAAATAAAAGAGTTTTTGAAAAGAAACTAAAGATAAAAAGTGCTTATTGAATAAGCTATATGAAAAGCTTACCCAAAAAGCTAGTCTTTTATATCTAAAAATAAGCTATAAGGAAGAGCTTATTCAAGATAAAAAGATATGTAAAAAGCTTAAAGTGAAAAAGCTATAAGAGAGCTTATCACTAAAAAGCTAATCTAATAAGCTACAATAAGCTAATAAGCTAATATAGATTATTAGATAAGAAAAAGAAAAGAAAAGAAAGAAAGAGATGAAGAAAATAAGCACTTAAGTAAACTCCATAAACATCATTATCATTAATAAGCAAAAAAGATTTGAGTACAATAAGATCTTAAAAATAAGCTACTACAATAAGCACTAAAAATATTAAGCTAAAGACTAAATAAAAATAAAGAGTGTGTGTGTAAATTAATGTGTGAAATTTGATGCTTTTCTTCTTGGATCCGGAGCTTTCAAATTATATTGCAAAAATGTTGTATATGTGTTATTAAGTCTTGCAGGTACAAGGGTTTGAAAACAAAGCAAAAACGGTGATTTTCGGATGAGTTTCAACGACATTTTCATGTTTATCGAAGTTCAAAAGAAGTCATAAAGATTACCCGTAACACCCCGACCCGACAAGGGTAAAGATATCACAATACGGTTTCATATCAGAACTCTAAATAATATACAATAGCGAAAGCCTTACAAAAATACTCGAAAGAAAACATAAATAACTAAACTTCAAAATAAATCTAAGATCTCTAAAGGTCAAGTCTTGCTCTCAGCTCTATTCTCAACCCAGATCAGCTATCCCAAGAGCTCATCTTGAATGCTTAAAATACCTGCCGCAGGAAAAGAAAAGTGCGGCTGAGCTTACAAAGCCCAGTGAACAGATATAACGAAACAAAAACTAAACAAAACAGAATATACAAATAACGAAATAAAATGAAATAATGACGAAGGATCTTTCAGGATTCTGCGAAAGCACAAATATACAGAAATCCAAACAACCACATAACATCTAGACATCTCATAGCACATTAAAGACATAAACACAAACACATCAGAACAACCAAACACATAGCTTACCAAAATAATAGATTACGTATAAGCCAAACGGAGAGTCTAATGACTAACGGAAACACTTCCTAGTAAATAAACATGG
Organism: Chrysanthemum makinoi; assembly: GCA_910596185.1. Lineage (NCBI taxonomy): Eukaryota > Viridiplantae > Streptophyta > Magnoliopsida > Asterales > Asteraceae > Chrysanthemum > Chrysanthemum makinoi. The sequence goes on along the minus strand of OU343217.1, from coordinate 49,548,367 downwards.
CATTCATACAAATCAATTAATCAACATTTAATACACTTAATTCAATATTGCAGCAGCGGAAATAGCAGTTCAAATCATTGCAGTCACACAAACAAATAGAAACATAACAGACAAACTATAATTAAAAAGACCAAACAAAACATAGCATAACCATTAGCAACTATCAGAACAACTATCATAAACTAGTCCAGTTCTCAGATCAAATCCTAACATCAGCAGAGTTCAAACATGGCAGGTCACATAGGCAATAAAACACTAACACATAAGCAAAGTTCCCAAAATTAACTGATCAGACTATGCATATTATACTTATAAAATACTAACTATCACACTAATACATTCATCCACAGTTCAATGAATTCACATAACGAGAACTAACATAACACCAGATAACAGCATACAAACCCCATTTAATCATATTAATCATAAGCTAGCATTATAAACGGTAATCACATAAACATACAAAAGCATACACATATATAAGAACATATAATAAACCGAGCACATAATCATAAGCATTTGAACATACCAAATCATAATCAGAACACTTATCATAGAAATAACAAATACAGATTTAGTTAACTACCTCGAGCCCAGAACATATCATATCAAAATCATCATAACTATATAAAAATAGTCTTAGAAAATCATTTGGAGTAGCTAGCTCCCAGAAATTGTGAAGACGCGTATTGCACACGACATCATTCACCAGACAAATCATATCGGATAACAGATCAGATCTAGGATGCATCCATACGCCCCACAGACATATATAGGTAATATAATATCAACTGAGCTCATAACAAATAACAGAGAAGGGACGTGGCAGAACATCACTCTACTGCCCTAGAGTCATATCAGAGGTGCATCACTGATACGGACATGGAACCCCCATGACTAGTTATTACTTGGCTCGGGTGTCAAACTAACTTAGGTCAAACAAATTGTCATAAATGACACAGATCATAATCAAACACAAAGTTCAACAGATAACATATCAGATAACTCATATCATAAGATTCATATTCAGACATAATGAGGTTCATCAATTACACATATCAAAGTCTTCCTAACATAATGTTCCAAATCAGATAACGCATGGTTCAATAAAACATAAGTTCAGATAAACAACAAATCACACAATCAGGAAAAGGGTTCATAGCAATGGCATTGGAAACCCTAATAAGTAAAATGGAAAGACTAACGAATGAACATCATAAGGAACCTTTACTAAGAAGGTCAGAATATATGTACGATAACATAAGTGTCTTAAGGTAAGACAGAATATCTGTACCTTAAAGCAAATGAGAGGAAAGCAAACGAATGTAGGAATATGAAGATGTAACGTCACGTCTCCTTCAACGAATCTACACGGATTATGATTTATTTAATATTTATTAGCATCATTAATGTTATAACGGATTTATCGCATTAATACTTTTAGATTTGTCAGGATATACCCATTTTAGTGACAGACGGAATTACAACATTTTAGAGTATTCCTCATTAATTAACCAACTTCCTATTTAGGTTCTAGGGTTTCCCATACTCTTTAAATATTACTAAATACGCATTAAATTCACATGTTACTTCTTTTAATGATTTCCCACTTTGACCTAGAACGTAAATGATAACAAACCGAAGTTATCTCAAACTCGTGCGTGTCTCTACAAAAATCAACTCACACTTGTCGAACCCATAATTACTCATAATTACAATTTACACCTTTGACATCTTTAGTTTCACAATCTAACCTTACTTTATCAGATTTTACACTTTTAACCCAAAGGTTTTAGAATTTACAAAACGTACCCTAATAATTTAAATACAACTCGAATAGCCCTTTAAATATCCAAAATTACATGTTTAACCCCCACACTTATTTTTATACGTTTAATACCCTTATTTTACTGTTCACAAAAATAACCTTTAAGTTTCATCATTTACAAAACCAACCCAAAACTTTTATGTAAAACCGAATAATACATAATTCAAGTACAAACCCTAAACCTAAGTTTAACCCATCATTAATCCATCATTAATACTGCATTTATTACCCTTAATGATAACAAGAAAACCCTAGTTCATGCAAACCCTAATCGTCCCTTTATAATTCTTTCCTTTTTCCATGCTTAATCGAACAATAAAACTCAAGACAATTCACACAAGCTTCGAATTCACAATTATGTATTTTATTCAGGTCTTATAACATGTAAGAGTTTCTAGAAAAATCGAATCATGGTCTTAAAAATTATTATAAGCTCATTCGCTATTTTATACACTTTTAGGGTTTTAATTCCAAACAATTCCATACGACTTATTAAACATGCATGGCTAATTTTTACGTGTTCTATATGACTTGTAGGACTGGAAGTAACATTAGGAACATACCCTTGATGAGCTTTGGTCGTTAGAACAAAAGAAACCAAAAAGTTCCACTCGCCGAAACTTTAAACAACCTAAAAACTAACCACGATTGAAACAGCACCTTAGAGCTTCGAACACGATTTTTCCCACCTTCTTCACCTTCAAACTCGTCCAAGAAAAATAGCTTCAGGTCTTGGAAACTGGAAGTCGAATTTTGTAGGGTTTTTGAGTCGGTTTAGGTATAATCGAGTATTAGGAATGGAATAAACCGTATATTATGTATTTATATGATTTTCTAATTTTTCTTGTGGGCTTAATATTGTGATGGACTTATAATAAATGGATTCTTAATTTTATAAACTTGTATTGGGCTTTTAAATTAATTAAATTCTTTTATAAAACTAATTTTTATATTCGGCTATATATATAAAATACAAATAATGATTTTACAAAATTATAATCTATAAAATTAACTTTACAAAGTCATTCAAAATTTATTTGGATCATATGTGATATTTCTTATAAGTTTCTGAATTTACATAGCTTATTTGGTATCCTTTTAAATTAATTATTCATATTTTTGATCATAAGGGTATTTTGGTCTTTTTGTGAATTTTAGAAATTCAGGTATTACATTACCCGAGCACATAATTGGAAATATCATGAAATATCGAGTCAAGTGGTTATTTTATTTGGAGCATCAATGAAGAGAAGAAAATTTGAAAGATCAAAAGGAGCTCGAACGAAGATTATTTTTAAAGATAATGGCTTAAATTGGATCAAATAAAAGAGGGCTAAAAAGAATTAAATGCAAAAGAGTTAACACAAAAAGAGCTCTTGGTCTAGTGGTTGGGTGCATGCTTTCTAAGCAAGAGGTCTTGGGTTCAATTCTCACTAATGACATATTTGTGGATATCTTTTTGTATTTACTCCTAATTGTTGCAGCTCCCATTCAAGTCCCACTGTGCGGCGAAGGTCCAGTCCAATTCAGGCCCAGCCAAGCGTGGCCCAAACGAAGTCCAAGCCCAGCATTGAAGAATTATGCCAATTGAGTTGAAATTGTAAATGTAATATCTCTGTAGCATTCGTGTCTTCACGTTCCAATAATAATTCAAGAAAGCGCGTGAGGCTTCCTCCTCACCCACTCTCGCTGCTCCAGCCTCTTGCATGATGCCACATGGTCATGTTATACGAGAATACTATGAAAGGTTCGAAGGATCGAGATACGATGCGAGTAGCAGTAACACTGCACCAAAACCCGTAACCCCAATGGTACAGTATAAATGCCCTAAACTCAAAACCACAAACTACATAGTTTGGACTATACAAATTAAGCTGATACTAGAAGCACAAGGTTTATGGGAAGTGATAGAACCTAAGGAAAACACACAAGTAGATGCTAAGAAGGATAAGGAAACAACGGCCTTCCTATATCAAGCATTGACCGAAGATGTGATCTTAAAAGTAGCAAGCTGCGAAACGGCAAAAGAATTATGGGATTCGTTAAAAAAGAGACACGTTGGAGAAGAGAAAGTGCAACAAGCACGGTTACAATCACTGATGATTGGATTTCAGACCCTTCAGATGAAGGAGGATGAAACAGTGGATGCATTTACAGCCAAACTAAACAGCTACGCCACGAAGGCTAAAGAATTAGGAAAAACATTGGATGAATCACTTTTAGTATGAAAATTATTAGATTCCACACCAGATAGGTTCATTCAAATAGTAGCATCCATAGAACAGACGAATGATCTCGATGGCATAACGTTAGATGAGATCGCTGGAAAACTTAAGGCATTCGAGGAGAGAATAAAAGTCCGAAAGGGAGGACAAATAGAAAGCCAAGATAACCTATTATTCGCACAAGGCGAACACTCTAGAAATAAGAAACGATTTACCAAATATAGAGGTAAATCAAACTATTCACGAGGAAATTGGCAAAATAAGGGAAATAGAGACAACTCGAATGGAGGAAACTCAACTCACAATAAGAATAAAGGTGAGTGGGATAAAAAGAACTTGAAATGCTTCAATTGCGGGAAACCCGGACATTTCAAGAGAAATTGTAGAAGTCCACCAACAACTCAGGAACAATCAAACCTTATCTTAGAAGACGATGAACCATCATTATTAATGGCAACACATGAAACTGAAGAAATCTTGTTAAATGAAGAACAAGTACAACCCCGGAAATATGCTACAACAGATGCTAGCATATGGTATTTAGATAATGGTGCAAGCAACCATATGATGGGCACCAAAGGCCATTTTAAGGATATTAACGAAAACATCACTGGACGCGTTCGTTTTGGAGATGGATCATATGTAGAGATAAAGGGTAGAGGTTCAATACTATTAGGATGTAGAAACCTACAGCAGAAGATGATTTCGGACATTTACTACATTCCAAACCTCAAAAGCAACATACTTAGTCTAGGACAACTCACTGAAATAGGTTGTAAGATCATCATTGATGGAAACTTACTGACTTTATATGATAAGAACAAGAAGTTGTTGATGAAAGTAGAACAATCTAAGAATCGACTTTACAGTATCAAATTACATATAGTAGCACCTATATGTCTCTTAGCAAACGTAGATGACCAAGCATGGTTATGACATGCTAGATTAGGTCACCTGAACTTTGACACGATAGACAAGATGACAAGAAAAGGTCTAGTGGATGGAATACCGAGAATAAATCATGTAGGACAAATCTGTGATGCATGTTTATTAGGAAAACACATCAGAACACCATTTCCAAATCAAGCTAAATTCAGATCAAAGAACCCATTGGACTTAGTATATGGAGATCTTTGTGGTCCCATAAGTCCAACAACACACTCTGGAAAGAAGCTCATCTTCTTATTAGTAGATGACTGCACACATTTTATGTGGGCTTACTTTCTAAACTCAAAAGATCAAGCATTCAACACATTCAAGGAATTTAGACAACAGAGTGAATCAAAGTTGAAGTTGAAAATAAAGATGCTAAGAACGGATAGAGGAGGTGAATTTACATCACATGAATTCACCAAATACTGTAAGGAGAATGGAATAGAAAGACAATTGATAGTACCATACTCACCGCATCAGAATGGCGTAGTAGAGAGGAGAAATAGAACAATGTTATCAACTACTAGGAGTATGATGAAAGTAATGAAGTTACCCTTAACTTTTTGGGAGGAAGCAGTCAGACATGCCATTTACATACTCAACAGGGTACCTACGAAATCCTTGGAAGATAAAACACCATATGAAGCCCTCTACAACAGAAAACCAAACCTACAATACCTAAGAATATTCGGATGCACAACTTATGCTAAGATAACAATGCCTTACTTGAAGAAGCTGGATGATAGAAGCATTCCAATGATTTACTTAGGAGTTGAAGAAGCACCAAACTTATTTTTCACAGAAGAAGAACCCTGTAATTACAAGGAAGCATCAAAAGATGAGAAGTGGATTGAGGCCATGGAAATTGAATTAAATTCAATTAACAAAAACAACACATGGACCCTTACCACATTGCCCGAAAATCAGAAGGCAATAGGACTCAAATGGGTTTATAAAACCAAGAGATATGCACAAGGAAGGATCATAAAGTATAAAGCAAGATTAGTAGCAAAAGGTTATGTACAAGAACTAGGAATAGACTTCGATGAGGTGTTTGCACCAGTTGCTAGGATAGATACAGTTCGATTGATATTAGAACTAGCAGCATATCATGGATGGCAAGTACACCACTTAGATGTAAAATCAGCATTTTTACATGGAGAACTGAAGGAAGAAGTCTATGTTACACAACTTGAAGGTTTCATTCAACAAGGAAACCTAGGAAAAGTCTACAAGCTAACTAAAGCTTTGTATGGCTTAAGACAAGCACCTAGAGCTTGGAACGTAAAGCTTGACCAAACCTTGAAGTCATTAGACTTTAAGAAATGTAATCTCGAACAGGCAGTCTACACAAAGAGAAGCAAGACTTCTACACTTATCGTTGGAGTATATGTAGATGATTTGATAATCACGGACACTCCAAAGAAGGAAGTAGACTTGTTCAAATCCCAAATGGAAGATAAATTTGAAATGAGCGACTTAGGGTTGCTAGCATATTACCTTGGGATAGAAGTTACACAGACAGGAGGAGAGATTACGAAAAAGCAAACTGGATACACAAGATCTTAAAAGAGACAAGCATGATGGACATTAATGATACGAAGACCCCAATGGATCCCGGCACTAAGTTGGTCAAGGCGGAAGATGGAAACCCAGTTGACGCAACTTACTACCGAAGCCTAATTGGAAGTCTCAGATACTTACTACATACAAGACCAGATCTTAGTTACTCGGTCGGACTACTCGCAGATTTATGCAAGACACGAAGGATCATCACACGAAGCAGTGAAACAAATGTCGATACATCAAAGGAACAAAGGAACATGGAATAATTTACAAGAAAGAAGCGGTGCAAGATTACGAGGATCACGGCGTAGTTATGGAATCAATACGAGATCAAGGAAAAGTAACTCTTGGAATAGTATTTTTACTTTGGAGAGTCACCTATCACTTGGTGTACTCAGAAGCAACCGACAGTAGCACTCTCATCATGTGAATCGAATTCCACGGTGGCTCTGCCAGCAGCATGTCAAGCCTTACGGTTAAAACGCTTACTTAGTGAATTAACTGGACTGGAAGAAACAAGGATAACGCTTAGAGTTGACAACATATCAGCTATAGCACTCGTAAAGAACCCAATCTTTCATGGAAGGAGCAAACACATAGACATTTGCTATCATTTCATTCGTGAATGCGTAGAGAATGGTCATATCAAAGTGGAACACGTAAGTGGAGAACTACAAAGAGCAGATATCTTAACAAAAGCATTACCAAGACTCAAGTTCGTGACTATGCGACAAATGCTCGGAGTTCAAGACTTAGGATGAAGCAACGATCAAGATTAAGGAGGAGAATGAAGATGCTAATCTCGACATTGCTTCAAACAACAAGGACCAAACATGCTCGATATAAAGTTTATAACCGCCAAGCGGTTGACAGCAGTTAAAAGTAGTTATGATAGTTAGTTATTAGTCGGTTAGAAACGGTTAGAAAATGGTTACACTGAACTGTTACAATGTTTGGGAACACACCCCTTCGTTTAGTATATATATAGGTACATGTAAACATTTCAACGTTAGACGATTTAGTTATTCAAAGTTTATTATTGTTTGCATTTCATATCGACTCAATTTGGGACCAACAAATCCACTTTAAATTTGACATATTATAAATGGAACATATGTATCTAGAAGAAGCTTAGCAAGTGAAAGTTTGCAGCTTAGCAAGTAAATGGAACATATGGGGAGATAGAAGAAGGTTCGGTTGCATATGATAAAGAGACAAACAAATCACGGTAAATACTAACCATGTTACTAGCTTTTATTGGTGACTTGAGTTGCTGTACTATTAATTAAACAATGCCATTATTAATTATGCGTTTTTTGTTTCATTGCATGTTTCATCTGAAGTGGTTTTGGGTTCATCCGTTACAAGGCAGTGAAAGGCTGCTAAGAAGGCTATTGATACCCCACAAAAGATGTTTGGGTAAGTAAAGTGCTAGTGATAATAGCTACAACTTATATATTGGTTCATTTTGGGAAGAGTCATACAACTTTAAACTGAGTATAGGCGTAAAATCTTGATTGTTAATTTGACAATTTCTATTCTCATTTTGTACGAAGAACCCATTACCCATAAAAAGAGCTTTAAATGTTTTAGTATAAACGTGGGAAAATGGGCCAGGAAAGGGGTAAAACATGTGGTTCTTTTAATGGGGCTCAAAATGGGTGGGCTGATCTATAATCAATTTATTCTAAAATTTATGAATAATGTGGCTGAATACACAGGGGTAAAACGTCACCAGTAAAGCTTGCTGATAACTAGAATAATAGAGGGATGCTGGCACAACAAATAAAATACCTGGAGGAATGGTTCCTGTGTAGATAGCTGGATATGCACAGCCTAGAAAGACTCATCCGAGCCTTGGTTACACCTACGCTCCTCAGCCTGTTTCAACCTATCCTGGTGCGGTTGCGTACCCAAACCACCCACCGGTTGCACCAGTTATAACTCCTCCACATCCGGTCCAACCCCAGATTACATACCCTCAGTACACTATAAAGAAGGAAAAGTACGGGCCTTCTCAACCTCCAACAGCTACAAGATTAGGGGTTTTCCTTACTATTTAGCAAAACAATGAATAGCCATCGGTAATTCCTCATCACTCAAAAATGATGTGAACAATCTTGTGTGCTTGAGTAGTTAAGTTTATATGGTTTCCATGTTGTCATAGGCTCTTAATCTGTGCTTGGCAATGATTGGCGTCCTATATTTTACTTTCAACTTCTAATGGTCATTTATCCACTTAAACTAGATAGATTATAAATGATATATTCTTGATTAGATTAGACTTCTAATAGTCAGTTTCTATTTCTTCTACTTATTAGTTTAAACTTCCAATGGTCATTATTTACAGTTTATTGATTACTGTTGTGACTATGATTGTGCAGCGTGTTCGAAAGTTTGCAGCTTAGCAAGTGAAAGTGTGACAGGTGGTGTTTGGAGTTGCTGATAGTTATTGTTTGGCATGTTGGTTGAGTGGGCTAATGCAATATGTGGTCGCATTGTCCTTGTTTCTTTGTACTTGGTTTGTAACTCTCATGTATGTATCTTGTTTGATTTGTAATTCTTTAACGATACTAAGTTTTTTTTGTATTTGCCTATTCTCGAGCGTAAATATAGGATTCAATAAGCAATCCTCAACAACCTTTTATACGTAGTTTCAATAAGCAATACAAACAACCCTTTTTATAAGCATTTTCAGATAGATAAATCACTACAACAATCGGATGGACTGGCGAGGAGACTTTCGCCAGGGACGAGATGTCCCCGACGAAAGTCGCTAAATGAAAAAATCAAAGCTGACGTGGCAAATGAATACGTTGACCTGTTAAATAAAATTCAACTAATACTTTTGCCGGGGACGTGTCCCCGAGGAAAGTCTGTTGACTATTTAGTATACTTTGACCGCCCGGTCAAAATTCAACGGCACCTTTTGCCGGGGACTTGTCCCCGACAAAAGTGTCTTTCACTTTGACAAAAATTTGACTGGAGTCAATAGCATGTTAATTGTTCCCGCCTTTATTCCCGCCAAAACTTTCTCGGGGACATGTCTCCGGCAAAAATGGTATTTACAAAAATACGCTTAATTATATGTTAAAAATACACAAATTTTAATACACAACAAAAACCCCTATTAAATGTTAAAAATATGAACTTAATTATATTGTGGTTCATTCAGATGTTAAAATGACCAATTCAACCCTAATGGTCGTTTAACATGATTCGTACTGATTTTTAGACTTTATTACTCGTGGGTTTGAGGAAGACATGCCTGTCTGGTTTGCACCTGCTAGAGATGGGTCGGATCAAGTATGTTCAAAGATGTTTGTGGTGGGAAAGTTTCTTCACTAGTTCAAATGAAGAAAGTGGAATATCTAGGTTAATGAGATCATGTTGTTTCATCTCCTTGTGATACAAAATATTTGATCATGTTTGCTTAAGACTTTTTGAACAGTTGTCTAGTTATAGTGCTATTAAACCATTTCCCGACATCATTTCATTCTCCTTTCAGTTAAACATACGTATTATTCCAACAACAACATCAACAACATCAACAACAACTACAACAACTACAAGAATAACAACAACAACAACAACTACAAGAACAACAACTACTACTACTACTACTACTACTACTACTACTACATACAAAGATTTTCCATGTCACCTAACAGCTCACGAAGTAATGCATCCGACTGACATGCGTGGTCGTCAGGAATCCTTGCCATTTCAAGTCTTGCCTCCAGCATCCTTACTCTTGTCTCTAGCACATGTTTTTGTGATTCCAGCAAGTTTATCCTAAGATCTTTGGCATTGCAGCTCGAGCACTTTGTTGGTGCAGATCCGAGACCTTGAGATGTTGAACCAGAAGAGATTATTCTTAAGTACTCGTCAAATTCACTCTTCCACATAAAATATCCGCACCCATTATCTTCTTTTCCGGGCTGTTACATAATAAGAAAATTATAAGAGATTACAACCCAATTATTTGTATATTTACATAAATAAGAAATGTATGATCGTTCACCTTCGGCGAGAGGACATGCATAATATTATCGGCGGATGAATATTCTCTATGTGATGTTCTTAATCTTATATTGCCTGCTCCACAAGAACACATAAAAGGATTAAATGGCTCCATCTCAGGTTTTGAAATTTGTGTGAAGATAAGAGGTTGTGACGTTGAGTGGTTTTGAGGATAAGAGGTTGTGAAATTCGTGTCAAGATAAAAGGACTATATAATTTGTTTGTCATGTTGGTGGGAAGTTTTGGCGCCATTTTTTTGTGGGAATTTTTGGCGCCTTTTTTTTGTGGGAAGTTTTGGCGCCAGTATTTTTGGAGGGAAGTTGAGACCAATAGAAAACTGCAAGAATTTAGACTTTACTTTTGGGTATGAGGAAGACATGCCCGTCTGGTTTGCACTTGCTAGAGATGGGTCGGATCAAGTTTGTTCAAAGATGTTTGTGGTGGGAAAGTTTCTTCACTAGTTCAAAGATGTCCACCCCCTTTCTTGTGTAATAGCACTTTAACTAGGTTAATGAGATCATGTTGTTTCATCTAAATGAGATCATGTGTAATAGCACTTTAACTAGGTTAATGAGATCATGTTGTTTCATCTGCTTGTGATACATGGTACGTATACCGTAGCACCTATACTTGGTCGTTTAACATGATACGTATACCATAACACCTATACTCGGTCGTTTAACATGTTACGTATACCATAGCACCTATACTTGGTCATTTAACATGATACATATACCATAGCACCTATACTCGGTCGTTTAATATGATATGTATACCATAGCACCTATACTTGGTCGTTTAACATGATACGTATACCATAACACCTATACTCGGTCGTTTAACATGATACGTATACCATAGCACCTATACTTGGTCGTTTAACATGATACGTATACGTATATAAAGTATATAAATACCTATAAAACATTTAGTTATTTTCCATTTTTTGACTCTTATTTGTAAATATGTATATAAAGTATATAAATACCTATAAAACATTTATATATAAATTCCCGTGTCCACGCCGTGTCCGTGTCATATATTTTTAGACTTTGCCGTATCGCCGTGTCCGTGTCCGTGCAACCTAGGTTAAAAGTAATTAAAATAATTTTATAATTTTTAGGTTAAATTTAAACTGATTTATTATTAATTTTAATTATTTAAAATGATAATAAAGAGTTTTTTTTAAATGAAAATTGAATAATTATACCTTTTTTCGGGGACATGTCCCCTGGAAAAGTTTTGACGAAAATTTTCATTTTCCCTCCTCTCTTTTATTTTATCCCGCCATTACTTTTCCCGGGCACCTGTCCCCGCCAAAAGGGTCGCTAGAAGACAAACAAAGAATACTTTTGCTGGGGACTTGTCCCCTGCAAAAGTAGAAAGTAAAAATTGACCTCAATGATTGACATATCTGGTCTTACTTTGAAAAAAAAAAAAAAAAAAAAAAAGCACCATCCATTTTCTTCCTCCTCTCAACTCACCACTGCCACCACCACAGCTCACCACTGCTCCACCACAGCACCACCTCCACCACCACTGCTCCACCACCACTACATGCGCACCACTGTGCACCATCTCCTTCTCTCCTCTAAAAGTTTGATTCTATCCTCAATCCCTCTTGACGTTTGATTCTTTCTCTTATCTTCTCATTTCTTACTCTCAACTGATACCATCTCCTTCTCTCCTCTCAACTGAGGTATTGTTTTTAATTAGTTAAACATATTTTTAATTTTTGTAATTTCTTTTAATTGTTTATAATTTTTGACAATTGTTTATAAATTTATAAGTTTTGTGTTAATTGTTTTGATTTTTTATTAATTTTTTTGTTAATTTTGTTTTTTGGTATATATAGCTGCTGCTGAGAAGCCGATACCCGAAGCCGAGACCACAACGCACGTGCTCTCGAGACCCCACAACTGAGGTATTTTTTTTTGTGTTTATGTTTGTAGCGGGGACATGTCCCCGATGAAAGTTTATAGTTGAGCATTTTTGGCTATAACATAACTGCCCCTTTAGTTGTTTGTTGTTTGTTGAGTAGCTTATGCATTTAGTTGTTTGTTGAGTTTACAAGTTGGCTTAGGTTAAGATTGATAGTTAGTAGATTGTTTAGTGCTTATTAATAGCTTGTTTCCTAGCTTATTTTAGGCCTTAGTAACCCCCCATCAGTTCCCTTTTGGAAACTGATTTGCTGTCCCAAAACAGTCACATAAGCATCCTTGCAGCTTAATTTTAAGCTGTTAAACAGCACCCAAATAGTTGCATATTTAGTTTTTTATGTAGCTAGTAGTTCAAACTTCATCTTTTTAGGCTTATGGTAGACTTAGGAGCTTGTTGGTTAGCTTAAAAATAAGCTAGAAAATGCCCCTTTGGCATGTTTTAGCCAAATGACAGTAGCATTCTTGTTAGATTTTAGTTTTTTTATGACTCCTTGTAGCTTATTTAGATCATCTAGGCATTAGTTAGTTACTTTAAGGTAGATTAGTCCTAATAGTAGCTTATCCTTAGCTTTTTTGTAGCTTTTGGGTTCCCTTAGAAGTTGTCCAAACCCATTCAGCCTTCATATTGTTTCTGCTCTCCTAAGAAGCAGTTTTACATATTATTTCACAATTTCCAAGTTTAAGTTTTTGTAAAAAATCTTATTTCTGTTTATTTATTAGTTTCCAATAGAAAAAAAAATAAAAATAAAAAATAATTTTTGCAAAAAGGGGAGGCCAAGGTTCGAAATGAAGTACTTTATGTGACTGATGGGTACACAATTAGTCGATTTAGCCTATTTCAGCTTTTAAGAAAAAAAATAAAAAATAAAAATAGCATTTTCATTAGTAGGTTAAGTAGAGTGTTTGAGAAAAAAAATTTAAAAAAAATCATTTGGCATATATCCAGCACAATAAGTGTACCTATTACAGGGACCGTTATATTGTTAGCACAATAGACTATTCTTAATAGCTGCCGAATTTGGCTAAGATATAGTCGTGTTTACCTTGACATATCATTGTATAGAGCTAAACACCAAGCAAGTATGATACACATGGTCCACTGTCATTTTTATAGAACAGCAGAAAGGAATTTAGTAAGGGAAAAAAAACGTTTACTGGTTGCTTGGTAAAGTAATAATTAAGTTATAATCAAGACGCAAATAACCACGTCAAACATATACAGTGAAACTGGCTCTCAAATAACTAGATGTTAGATAATCAGTTTTGGATAATTAATGTTAGAAAGGGTCGTTGGATTTATGCTGTCCAAACAGCAGACCACAAAGGGGTGTTTGGGTTTGCTTATTTTCTGCACTAAAGGGGTGTTTGGATTGCTTATTTTTCAGCCCCGAAAGGATGCGTTTGGTTAACAGCAGCCCGAAAGGGTCGTTTGGTTTATCTTTGTCCAAGCAGCTGACCACAAAGGGTGTTTGGGTTTGCTTATTTTCTGCACTAAAGGGGTGTTTGGATTGCTTATTTTTCAGCCCCGAAAGGGTGCGTTTGGTTAAAAGCAGCCCGAAAGGGTCGTTTGGTTTATGTTGTCCAAACAGCATCCCACAAGGGGTGTTTGGTTTATGTTGTAATTTTGATTTTTTATTAATGTGAATGTGTTTATATACATATGTTTCTTCACTAATTTCTATGTTCTTGTACTAGTACGTTTACAGATGGCAGATGTTTTCGCTAGGTCTCACGGTGGCGATGGAGGTAATTCGCCACCTCGTGGTCCCTCGAGAAGGATAGGCACCAATTGCGGTAGTAAATTTCTGAATTACTTTTAACTAAACTGTATTTGATTACTTGTTATTTTAAATTGATACTTGTAGGCTCTAAATCCAAAGCTGCCAACCCCAACGCCAGAATTAGGAAAGGCGGGAAGGTGGTGCGTGGTGCCACAAAGAACACGACACTCAAGGCGAAGGTGGCACTGGATTGTCGTCCGGTGTCGATCGAGTTCCGGGTCAACCAGGAGGGTTTTTATACAGATTTGGTCCCTCACGCTTCTTGGTTCTCCAACTATGTTGGGAAGCAGGACTCGATTCCCATGTTTTGCGATTCATGGGCTAAGGTTCCCGAAACGGCCAAGGCCCACATCCATGACCAGCTACACGTAAGTTTTTTTTAACCTTTATTTTTTTAATTATTGTGTTTATTTATTTAAATGTGTTATTTATTCAAACTTGTTTGTTTATTTAAATTTGTATATTTGTTTTATTTATATTTTATTGCAACACTACTTTGATCTCGACCCACACATTGCTGGCTCGAATGAAGACAAGATTGTTGACAGTATCGAGTATTATCGACCCACCTGTCCCCGGTAAAGGTGGACTCCAGTCCCCGGGGAAAGTATTCCCGAGAGGATATTGCCGGGGGACTTTCGCCAGGGACATGTCCCCGAGGAAAGGTTTCGCAGGGGACATGTCCCCGGCGAAAGCCCTGATCTTTCCCCTGCGAAAGCCCTGATTGTTGTAGTGAATGCTTATAGAGAGGGTTGTAGGAGATTGCTTATTGAATCTCATATAGACCGGTTAGAATGATACCAACCGGGCTTAATATGCTCTTTTAAACCGGGGCGTCAACCGGTCTATATAACTTTTATCAACCGGTCTTAATAATACTCTTTTAGACCGGTGCTTCAACCGATCTATATGACTTATATATTTTTAGACCTCCCATCTTTTAGACCGGTTGGATAACCAGTCTAAAAGGCCTTTTTTGTAGTAGAGGTACTCTATAAAGATAAGCAGATGTAAACATTATAATTACTCGTATAGTCATATAACAAGTGGGACACTAGAAGATAGTTTTTGGATGTGTTTTGTTCGTCTAAAATTGTAGAAATTAAGTTATCAAACGTTTGAGCATCTTGAAAATTAACTTTAGAAGAAATTAATCAAATAAAATGACAGAATAAAATATTACTTGGTAAAATAGACGACATTTTGAGAAATGGGAGTGGGTAAATATTATGGGCCCGTTTGGTATGGGGGTATGAAATAAGTTTTGATTTGAAAAGACATTTATAATTTGTTTGGTTGCTTCTTTTGAAATAAGGAATGGAATTAAAAATCAAAAAATGATAGCTGTTTTTGTGACTTTCAAATGGGTATGATATTTTTGTGGGCCACCTTAATTTTGGTCTCTCTATAGATGTGAACCCATTATATTTTTCACTTTCTTTTTTACTATTTTATCATCCAAAATAATATATATTTTATTTAAAATTTATTATTAAATATATTTAAAAAATATAAGTTCTCTCTCCTAGATCTACCCCACATCCAAATCCTAATCCAACCCAACTACAGACCTTAAATGTTAGTTTATCCTTAAATAAGCAGTAGCGTTGCAGATCGTACAAAACTGCATATTTAACCTCAAAATATCAGATAATAAAAATATGTTTATCATCGGTACCTCCAAGTCCACTATCAACCAACAACTCTCGTCTTCTTAATACATGATCTTTTTTCCCACCCGTTACTGATTTTACAGTTTCATCTACATCATTCATGCCCTCATCACTTTCAACATATGAAGACTTAGCTTCAGTTTCTGCTACCGTAGTTTCTGCTTCTGTGCCACCCTGATGCCGAAAGAGAGCAATTAATAAATACCAAATCATGTCATGTTCTTTTACAAAAAAATAAAGGGTGTCTAACAAAACATTTACCGTTACTACTAAAGAAGGTATAGATGAATATAACAAAGACAAATCATCTGGACTTATATAGCATGAGCAATTTGGATGAAGAAGCTGCAATAAAGGGCGCCTTCCATTCTAAAATTACATTAAAATTCACAATTAGGGTGCGTTTGGTTTGAAGGGGTAGGGTTAATATTTTGGAATGATGCCAAAAATTGTTGTTTGGTATACAAGTGGGGATGAGTATTTGTCCATATGCTATACCCATCCACCTTGTTTACTTTTTGTTATATTGGTGGGTCCATATTTTAAATCAACCATTCTTTTTTGATTTTATTTTCATTTTTACAATAATAGTATTTTTAAATTTATAAAATATACTCATTTATAACATATTATTTTATTATATTTTCTCTCTCTACTCATAGTTTAATACATATAAATCTTGTCGAATCCCATCTTAAAATTTAAATCGACAAACCAAACGGGCCCTTAGTAACATTTTTAAATTTATTAATAAACAATATAACATCTGATTAAGATTTATTACAATGGCCTGTTTGTTTTGTAGATAGGTTTACGATAAAGATTTGGATTTGGTTTAGGATTTGGATTTAGATTTGAGATAAGAGGGAGAAAATATATTATAAAATTAATAAATTATTATTTTATAAAGATTTGAAATAAAATATATTGATTTTAAAAAAGGGTAAACAGAAAGATAGACTAAAAGATTTGGTCCCACAATTTTTCATAAAACCCATCAATTTTTTAAGATTCGAAATAGTTGTGTTTATTGAATCTGGCACCCAATCTTAAAAGCAAAAACTTGAACCAAACATTTGTTTTTTATCCATGGGTCCCTCAACCCAATTTAACCCCCCAAAACTAACGCACCCTAAAATCAACTCTTTTAGCACCGCTTGGAGTTCACGGTGGATGGCCATCTTTACTAACCGTGTCATCAAAACACAGAGAATACACGCAAGCACCTAGTGCAAGGAAAACAGTTTAGCAAAAGCCAAGATATTTCAGTTTTTTTCTCACTCAAATAAATTCCATGACTACGACAGAGAGCTTAAAGAAGGTTGCTCATACTTACCATACTACAAAATCTATGTGCATCTATATTACTGACGTGATCCTTCATTCCTTTTATAATTTTCTTTCTCTCCTGCAAATATATATATATAGCATAGACATTAACAACTCATACTTATCAACATGAAATAGAAAAGAATAGGAAACAATTTCGCAAGCCTGGGCACTGCCATGCCTGATGCAAAGAATCCCAATCTTGGACCCATCTTTTGTATGGATCATCTGCACAAGAAGTGCACTCGATACATGTTGAATAACGTCTGCTGCAGAGATCTATCCATACACTTGGTTTTAGAAACATGACTAATGAAACAAAAGGAAATAACGAAAATCAAAATTAAATACCTTATCAACAATTGTAAAGTACTCCACAAGTGTCTTGTCTAAGATGGAGTGGTCGACTATCCCTTTTACGAAAATGTCCATGAAGAGAACACGTAAACTCCGCAACTTGTTTTAAAAAGGATTAAAACAATAAAATACGAACCAACTTTCAAACTTTAACCAAGTTAGGTAGCGAAATTTTTTACTACACCATCTAGGTAACCAAACTTGTTGTTTGTTTTGTGATAAAATTAGAATGATTACTGGATAAATTTTCACGTCATTAATTGCATTTATATGTATTTTCCATGTAGACTAATTATATCTAAATGACATGACTATCCAGCCTTGTCTTTTCCCTCACAAAAATATAACAAAATACCCATTTTTACCAACATACTTCACAAAATACCCAATTTTTATCAAAAAAAAAAATTCCAAATACCTACAAAATCCGTAAGTTTGCGAATTTTTTTAAACCTTGCGAATTTATGGAAATTGCTCCCTTTTCCTTTGGTTTTCAGGCTTAGCTCAAAATATTAAAGTTGTAGATCTCTCTTTCCAGTCAAGTAGCTTTTTTGAATCGCGCAAAAATAAGCTAGTATGAGGAAGTTATGGCCAAAATACCACATCAACTAAACGAGAAAAAGTTGTTGTGGGATTTTGGCTATAACTTTCTCATACGAATACCTTTTTGGGTGATTCAAAAGGCACTAAATGAGAAAATAGAGATCTACAACTTTCATTTTATGAGTTAAGCGTTTCCGAAGGAAAATGGAGTAATTTGCAAAAACTCGCAAGGTTTGACTTTGCGAGGTCAAACCGTGTGATTTCTTTAAAACTTGCAAATTTTTAAAAATTGCTCCCTTTTTCTTCGGTTTTCACGCTTAACTCAAAATATAAAAGTTGTAGATCGCTCTTTTCTCATCAAGTGAATTTTTGAATCACGCAAAAAGAAGTTCATATGAGAAAGTTAGGGCCAACATACCTCAACGACTAAACAAGAAAAAATTGTGTTATTTTGACCACAACTTTCTCATAGAATCTCCTTTTTAGTTGATTCAAAAAGATACTAAACGAGAAAAGGGATATCTACAACTTTCATGTTTTGAGCTAAGCGTAAGTGGAGAAATTTTCAAAAAATTGCAAGGTTTAACTATGCGAGGTCAAACCTAACGAGTGTTTTTAAAAAATTCGCAAACCTTGTGAATTTTGCGGGTATTTCGGATTTTTTGATAAAAATTGGGTGTTTTGTAAACTATGTTGGTAAAAATGCATATTCTTATCATTATCCTAAATATAAAGAATTATTATTAGAGTAAATTGATTATCTTAAATACCCACATCACCAATACAATCATCTTCAAAACCAAACGTGCACAAAGACAAATAAACACAAACATACACTCCTTTAAATGACCAAAATCACACACCAACAACCATAGTTTGACAACGAAGACAGCTGCGACGAAGGTGGTGATAGTGCTTGTTTCACATCTACGTTCTTGAATACTTTTGTGTTTGAAATTTCTTTTTCAAGGTCGAGTAGTTTAAGGGTTGAAGAAGATAATGATGATAATGGGTTATATGTACAAGATTAAAAGGTGTAAATTTTGTTGTTGTTAATGATGTTGTTTCATAGGGATTTAAGAATTTGGTGTTGATTTTCTTGTTGTTTTTGATGATTTCGGTAGAGAGGTATTTGTGTTTGTGTGGAAGTGTGTGTTTTTGAATAGTTTTGGGCATATGGGATGAATGTAGAAAGAATATGATGAGGTTTATTAAAAAGCTAGAAAAATGATAAGTCTATTAAATAGAAACCCACTTTCACGAATTTACTGAGTTATTAAACCAACTTATTTTATTACCAATCTAGTAATTGAAACCGGATGAGATATAAACATTTAGTAAATATGACCAGCTGAGTTTACATGTCATTAAATATATATATATATATATATATATATATATATATATATATATATATAAGAGCTTGGATCATTTAAAAGTTGATCTCAAGAGAAAAGTTAGAAAAGTAATCTCAACCATTTGATCACTCCCTCTTCCCCTCCTTTTTTTCACACCAAACTACAGGGACCTAATTGTATTTTCCTTTATTCTTTAAGGAGGTTTTGTAAATTCACACCTACCCCGAAAAAAGAAAAAAAATCTAATGAGAATTTTGGGGGCCAAAAATTTTTTTTTTTGGCCAAAAATTTCCCGCCAAATTTTTATAACTGTGATGCACCTTTTTATTTTGGTGCATCACAGTTATAAAAATTAGTTTTAACTATGATGCATCAAATTTTATAACTGAGATGCACCCAACTATTGTTACCTAGTATGCTCCAATAACATTGCAATAACTTAGCATACTATGTTCTTTAAGGGGCATTAGTTGTACAACCAGAGACGGAGCTATAGTAGCCATGGTAGCGCCGCATGCTTTGTTATTGGGAAAACGCAAGTGCATATTAACAATCGTGAATTGATAAAAAATAAGTTAACCATGTAATTAATAAAATGACTCTGAAACATGTTAGGATAATTGATTTCATTGTATATTAACCATGTGATTAATAAAATAAGCGTGTTGAATCAGTTAAAAATCTCTCTTTTTATACACAAAGGTTGAGGGTTCTAATTCAAAGTTTTCTGTAATAAGTTAATCATATGCGATTTGATGCACCTTTTTATATTGTTGAATCACAGTTAAAAAAAGTAGTTATGAGTATGATGCATCAATTTTTACAACCGAGATGCACCCAACGATCGTTACCTAATACGCTCCTATAACATTGCAATAACTTAGTGTACTATACTCTATAAGGGGTATTAGTTGTACAACCAGGGACGGATGGTAGCCATGGTAGTGCTGCATCTCTTTGTTATAACATGCTTTGTCATTGGGATAACGCCAGTGCATATTAACCATCGTGAATTGATGAAAAGTAAAACAAAATAACTCTGAAACATGTTAGGATAATTGATTTCATTGTATATTAACCATGTAATTACTAAAATAAACGTGTTGAATCATTTGAAAAATCTCTCTTTTATACACAAAGGTTGAAGGTTCTAATTTAAAACTTTTTCTGGAATAAGTTAATAACATATGCGATCTGATGCACCTTTTAATTTTGGTGAATCACAGTTAAAAAAAGTGGTTATAACTATGATGCATCAATTTTTATAACTGAGATGCACAAAAAAAAAGGTGCATCACAGTTATAAATTTTAGGCGGGAATTTTTTTTTTGCTCAAACAAAAATTTTTTTTTGGCGGGAATTTTTTTTTCGGGGGGTGGGGGTGGTTTTCAAAACTTACCCCTGAAGTTTGAGATGTTTCAAATTAGACCCTATAACTTTTTTTCTCACTTTTCTCTCTAATTACACTTTTCTCTAGAACCGCACTATATATATATATACACACACACATATATAGGCTCCGGTTCCATTGAGAAGATTTTTATTTTGAGAAGATTGAGAAATCTTCGTTTGAGCAAATTGATTCATGTTTTTGATTTGATTTACAAGTAAACATCATTTTATGGTGAATCGAATCTATAAATCAGAAATTTGATTCACAAATCATTGTTAAAATCGATTTATGATGATGATTCATTAAATTTGTACAGATGATTCAGTATTCTACATATATTGCAAAATCGAGAGTTTTTTAACATTGATTCAAAAACATTTTTACACATTTTGAAGTTTAATCACATTATAATGAGTTTTACGCTTGAAAAACATGAATCAAAGTTAAAAATCTATCGTTTTTGAAAACCTTCTCAATCTTCTCAAAATAAAAACCTTCTCAATCGATCCGGATTCCACATATATATATACATATATATATATATATATATATATACATATATATATATATACATATATATATATATATATATATATATATATATATATACATATATATACATATATATATATATATATATATATATATATATATATATATATATACATATATGTATACATATATGTATATATATAATATGGATATATATGTATATATATATATATATATATATATATATATATATATATATATATATATATATATATATATATATATATATATATATATATATATATATATATATATATATATATATATATATAGTGTATCTTTATTTTTGAGAAGTATTTAAATGCGAGCTGCGAGAACTCTTTTTAGACCATTAGATGAGAAGATCATAGTTTATAAATGAATGTGACGGTTTGTAATTATGCAAAAATAAAACATATTTAATTTAAAGAAGAAGGGTATTATAGGGTTTTTCTAAATATGTTGATAATAAATACTCCCCTAAAACTGCTGCCCACATCTCTCTCCACAAAATATTTAACATTTACATCAAAATAATTCATCACATCCACATCTCTCTCCACAAAACTCACGCCCCACCTCACCTTTTCTTCAAGATCTAATCGCTCTCTATTTGTTCTTCAAAAAGTCGCCGGAAAAAATCTAAGCGCCGCTCTATCTCGGGTAGGTTCTATGTATTTTCTATGTTCCATTTATAGATCGATGATGGTTTTTTTTGTTCAAATCTTTATAGATCGATGATGGTTTTTATTTTTTCAAATCTTTATAGATCGATGATGGTTTTTATTTTTTCCAAATCTTTATAGATCGATGATGGTTTTTCCTTTGATATTTTCCTACTAATTGTTATTCTTGAATATGTCTACATGATGGTAACGATTTGCAATTAATTGTATTTAATTATTCTTGAATATGTCTACATGATTGGTTACTAATTGTTATTCTTGAATTTGTCTACATGATGGTAACGTGATGCATTTAATTGTATTTAATTATTCTTGAATATGTCTACATGATTGGTCCATTGATAATAACGATTTACATATAATTGTATCTATTGTTTACATGATGGTAATGATGTGCATTTAATTGTATTCTCGATCATATATATGGTTTGTCCCTTTTTGGCTGATGTGAGTTTGATTGGTCCAGCTTCTTTTGTGGTTTCGAATTCCTTATTTTGTGTTTCCTTTCTATTATCCAGGATCAAGTGGACCCATTTTCTCTGCTTGCGGATGAAATATCACTTGTTTCTAATAGCTACTGAGAGCAATGGTTGTTTATGAGGTAAGTGTCGTTAGTAACTACTTGGTCAAATGTGAATGTAAATATTCTCATTCCGGATACTATTTAATTTTTTAAGCAACCAACTTCATATTAAATGGTCTTGAAGGTGCGATGCTTGCCTCGTGGTGGATATTACTTCAAGATGGGTCTTTGAAGGGAAGAGGTTTAGATCCCACTGTAAGTTTACAGTCTGATATCCTTGACCACTAATTGGATTTTCCATCTTCAAAATTGGTGAATGCATTTGAATATATAACTTTGATACATTCCGTCCCAAGAGATATAACTAATATTGTTTAACACTTTCCTAGAGGCATGATCGAAATCCTTCTCACGTGTTTTGTAAACCTTGACTACATTGTAATTGTAGATTTTTTTTTAATTTGTATTTGTAAAAAACATAGATGTTTACGTTTAAAACATATATGTTTACGCATAAAAACATATATGTTTACATATAAAACATATATGTTTTGTGTTTGAATTATAAAACATATATGTTTTGTGTTTTGATTATATATGTTTTGCATACATAAAAAGATTTGTCTCCTGTTTATTTGTGTTTATTACCTCACATTTTTAAGGTGGTATTGTTACAAACTTTTTTCACTAATTCCGGTTGCTATAAAATATTATTAATTTTGCATATGTGGTGCAGGTTCTTTGTTTCGAATCTAAAAAATAACAAATTTAATGTTATAGCTTCTTTATTTGGATGGAATGAGTATGCAAGATATGTAAAATATGTTTTTAACGTGGGTCATGCCTTTTAATTTGTTCAGTATTAAAGATTGTTTGTTTTTGTTTGAATTGTTGTGATGTGTATATGTTATAAGTGTTTCCAAGTGTTTTTTACAGTTTGCAAATATACAGCCGTGGAGATCTATCAAACTAGTGTATATGAATTGGTGCATACGTGTTATAAGGAACGGTGCATACATGTTAATGAATTGGTGCATACGTGTTCTAAGGAACTGTGCATACATGTTTTAAGGAATCGTGCATACGTGTTTTAAGGAATGGTGCATACATGTTTTAGGGAATGGTGCATATGTTCAAAGAAATAGTTGTACATATATGTTCTAAATTGTGCATATGTGTTTGATAGTTGTTATGATTAATTTTCATTTCGTATTTATTTGTGGTTTAATTGTTTTTGTGCATGCTTGTTTCAGATTGATGAAGATGATGATATCATTAAAGACTATGGAGTGGATTAATACAAATATACATGAAGATAATTTGCGAATTTTGAAGATATACGATTATTGCATATGTGTTTTTTGTACTTGTAATTAAATGAAATGTAACATTTAAGTATATGAATCTTGTTTTTTCTTTTATAATGGTTTTATGTTTTAATTTATGCTTCAAACTAAACAAAAATAATAATAATGCTAGCAAAAAACATACATGTACTTCACTAAAAACACATACATGCACCTCATTTAAAAACATACATGCACGTGCTTTAAAAACAAACATGTATCTCACTAAAAAAAACACATGCATGCACAGCAAGATTATGAAACCATGCGGAAAAAAAAAAAAAAAATCAAAGAAAATTTAGGGCTTAAAAATGGGATTTAATAAAAATAAATAAAAATAATTTAAAAATTGTATTTTACTATAATACCCTTTTAGTTAATAATAATTTTAATATTTAAAAAATCTCATTGGTTTAGAAGGGTTCTCACGAGTTCCATGCACTTAACGAGGGTTCTCAAAATAAAGGTCCCCTATATATATATATATATATATATATATATATATATATATATATATACTATATATTAGAAGCCGCCCAATGAAGTGGCATGACTCTAATTATAAGTTGACATAATTTGCTATAAGCGAAATAAGGAGATGTCGTAAAAAGTTTTTCCATAAAAATTATATAACATGTCTAAAAAGTAAAATGTAAAATACTTAATTATATTTCTTGTTGGCATATTTTAATATAGCGAAGGAAGGTGGTAAAAAATGGTAGGAAAGTGTACATGTTGAAAGAAGAGATTACATTTTTATATGAATACCAAGATAAAAGAACTGAAAAATATACATTTATACGAATATGAGAGAAATATAAAGCTTGACAACCTTCGTGTTTACAAACTTATTAACATGAATGTTGCATTTGCTAAATCATAGGTGGGCCAAGATATGCGATTGACACCTTTATTCTTGAACCTTGTCAACCGGCACATTTCATTGAAGCGCTTGACTTTGACACGTTACTACAACATTTATAACTTCAGTTAGACAACATAATAGAATATAGGGAAAATTAGTCAAATACACCACGTGCCCTGATGCATATCACTTTCTGGACCACGCTTTTTTGAGTTTCGAAAATAGACTAGTTGCCCAGCGATTTTCTTGTAGCCAACCATGGCTACCTTCTGATGCATTATGTTTTGCAACACCAGGTATATGTTTCTAACATATCCTCTGATTCCCCTCCACTAACATTCCAAATTGGGGAGCGTTCGTTAAGGTTTGGCCGGAAAGAATTTTGTCTGATAACTTGAGGGGTTTGATTTGCAAAGTTTCGCGAATAAGCGATCTAGCGCTTTCTATGATCGTGTATTTCCTGAAAAAAAGAGTAATGGTATAACAAATGTACATGCCATTGATATTTTGGAACTTGTTAATGACGGAAAAAAGGATGGAAAAAGGTGGTTATAAACTACTGATGAGGGATCTTTGTTAAGGTGTGTCTGTTGGTAGGCTACTTGCTGGTGTTTATGGAAAAGAAGCAGAGATTGCATCTATAATCACTTATTGTCCTTGGTTGATGATTTTAAAACACTGGAATGTATTTCCCAGGGGTGAATATATGTGGTATAAATTTTATCAAAAGAATTTGTCAATATTGTTCATATTCAGAGAAAAGATCATCTGTTAAAATTGAAAAAAAACCCAAAGTTGATTACCACATACAATCTATCGGGTTTGCTTGGGCTTTCAAGGTTTGAATTCTCTGTAGTTTGTACTAATGTATATATGTCTTAGTTTGATCACATCTTTGTTTTAATCGGGTTATTAAAGCTTTTGATTCTATTTTGTTGTGCTATTACTTGTTCAATCAAAAAGTAGCTATAAATAATGATGTTGTTTTATTGTTATGCAATCTTTGGTCTTTTGGTGTGTATACCCGTAATATAAATGTTACGTGTAATTTAGATTACAATAATGTTATAACACACTTTTTAGTTCGCGATTTTTAGTAATTGTAATCATTAAAGGTATTGTTTCATCCTAAGCGGATGACCTTTATTTTGTTAAAACTTTAAACAAATTCAAAACGATAAGCGCATAACTAGACATTTTTAGCGATGGCGGGTGTGCCTAATACGATTTGGATTTTGGAGAGTTTTCCTAGAAGCTCACTTTGGTGGGTGAATGACAACAAGGTGATTCCACGTGGTCTTGCTTGGTCAGAACTTTCAAAGTTTGAATCTGTTGTTGTAATCTCTTTGGACCGGTAGGCATCACACACTCTTATCTGCAGGACTATACTAACTTGTACCTAAATTTG
>OU343217.1:49422839-49521959 GCA_910596185.1 Chrysanthemum makinoi | reverse complement strand
TTGTTTTATTATCAGGCCTTATTTACATACCTTGGCACCCAATCTTGATTCTCGTCAATCACAAGATTATTTAAGCATGTTACTAACCTTTCTCTTTGTAGGATTTTTTATTTTTTTTCACTTGACGCCCCAAACTAGGGGGCCTACCGTCAAGGGGGAGTAAGCGATACGTGGATTTTTTTCCACACTTTTATTTCTTCGATGGGTTCACTTTTTGTTTCGACAAAAGGGAGAGAGAAGTAAAACTTAGGGCTTTCAAAACATACATCTATTCTTAAGTTTTACTCATCATAACATTATGTTTTGTCATCAACAAAAAGTGGGAGATTGTTAATACAAATAAACCGTAAAAACCTTTATTAATATTTTGTGATCTCTTTGTGTTTTGTTGTTAACAAATATAATGTTATCTTAAGTACAATTATAAGGATACATTTTATTTTTGTAATGCATTTACATATAGCCATTTAATACAAATTGTTGTAATAAATTATTTGTTGTAATAGTTTATTAGGATGGGTAAAATTCACAACCCATGGATCATATCCATAACCCATGGTATTGACCCATACCCACAAGACTAGATACATTGTACTCATTTGATACATTGTATCTAAAAGAATACCTATGGACCAACCCATAACCCATGACCCATAACCAAAAACCCATGCCCAAAGAGGGCGTCCCAAGAATCCCTAGATTACACTAGACGGATCCCTTGTGGAAGGGATCCGTGGGATCGAAGAACATGGCAAGTTTTGCCTATAAATAGAGAGCCATTTCTTCATTCTAACTCACCTCTTCTTACTAATTCTCTCATATACTCTCATTCTCTTCTAACAAAAGATCACTTGATCTAGAGAGTACATCTTTCTTTCTTTCTTTAGTGATTCTCATATAGGTCCTTCTCTAAGGCAAGATCACGAGCATTCTACAAGTCATCCAAGCAAGGGGTCCTTGATTGATTTGTTCCTCTTCAAGATTTCTATAGCGAAGATCTTGTATTTGATATTTCGCATATTTGTTGTTTAATAGTCGTGTTGGTTTGGTCCACCGTGTTACGGACTCGGTATTTAGCTTTATACCAGAAAAAGGTGTAAGCAACGTTGTGAAGGCTTCTCCGCCAAGTTGAAGGAGTTTTTTGACATAGTGCTTGAACTCGAGTAGGTGACTCAGGGAGTGGAGTAGGGCAAGGAAGGTGTCCTTGTAGCCGAACCACTATAAATCGGTTGTGTCATTTCTTTCCCTTGCTTTACTTTATTTACTTGCTTTATCATTAGATCTATACTTTCTCTACATCCATTCGATTTCACATAATATCGAATCTAAAGTTTTTTGAAACTAACTTAAAATCGGCAAAACTATTCAACCCCCCCTTCTAGTTTTCCATAATTGGTATCAGAGCCAACCGGGTAAGTTAGTTTTGCCGAAGATTAAGAAGCACAAAACCACAACGCGAGTATTTATAGTGGTTCGGATACAAGGACACCTTCCTTGCCCTACTCCACTCCCCGAGTAACCTACTCGAGAGTTCGTAATCACTGCACGAAACCAACTCCTTATGGTGGAGAAACCTTCACAACGTTGCCTACTCTTTTTCCGGTACTAGGCTAACCACCAGGTTCTTTCACACCAAGGTAAACCACACCTATCACAACGTCGCCTACCCTTTATCAGGTACTAGGCTAAGTACCTAGTTCCATTACAATGGAGGAACTACTACCCAACACAATACAACACCTAATCCCAAGGAGATCCACTCTTTATTACAACACCATCAAGGATATCACCATCCTTCGAAATGAACTAATACTATATGTATAACGATGCACCTCATCGATTATACAACCTAGACATTCTTCTTTAATGCCGCTTGATTTGATTCTTAGGCATCCTTCACTAATGCCTTTGACACAACGCTTGGCACCTTTCACTAATGCCTTCGTCTTTACACCTTTAGCATTCTTCACTAATGCTTTTGACATGGACGTTAAGCACCTTTCACTAATACTTTCGTCTTCGGCATCCTTCACTAATGCCTTTAACACAACATATCTACGGGGGGAAAAAGAACTATCAACAAGAGAACCTCAGTTGTCTTGATGATGACAAAGCATGGCAACTCATGGACTTGAGGTTGCTCTACTTCAAGAAGTGGTGATCTCGCCTTTAAGAGGAACCTAGAGAATCACACAAAAACAAAAGACAAACTACATAGAAAGATCCCTTAGGAACAGTGGTTAGAGAGTTACAATACTTGGGGAAAGTATGTGTGAGAGTGGCAAGCCAAAATGAAGAAATGGCTCACTATTTATAGAGGAGAAATGGTTACTGTTCCCCGGATCCTGCGGATCCCTCCCACAAGGGATCCATCTAGTGTAATTCTAGGGATCTGTGGGACGCTCCTCTTTACCCATGGGTATTTTGGTTATGGGTCATGGGTCATGGGTTATGGGTTGATCCATGTGTTTCTTATTAGATACAATGTATCTCATGAGTTCAATGTACCTAGTCAAATGGGTATGGGTCAAGACCATGGGTTATGGATTTTTCCATGGGTTGTAGTTTTTACCCATTTATATAATATATACTTGTACATATATATTACTAGATCATAAAATCACGTATACTTGTTTTAGTGTTTTATGTGAAAACGTTAAGTGTGTTAGAAAACTATTGGCTCAAACAAATTACGTATTTTATTTGTTTCGTTAAAATGATTTTACATTTGTTATCGACAAAACATTAGAAGATCGTAAAATATAAATAAAGGTTTTTATGGCTTATTTGTATTAACAATCTCCCCCTTTTCGTTGATGACAAAACATAAAATTATTTTAAGGAAAAACTAAACTTCGTAAAATTATTTTTACTCTTTTCTCCCCCTTTTTGTCGAAACAAAAAGAGCGTCGAAAAGAAACTAACACAAAGTTTTAAGAAAAACATGTAAAAAGAAAAAAATGTAAAGGGAGCAAGTGACGGGAATGGTTCTCATCTTAACTCCCCCTTGACGAGTCCATCCCTTTGTGAGGGCGTCAAGTACATAAAAGTAAGTAAGCTAATGTTTTGCAACTATGTTTGCAAATGGTTCGTCTTTGTGACGAAAATGCTCCCCCTTGAAGATTGCAACGTTGCAATGGGGTGTCATGAAGTATAATCCAAATAAGGATTATGTTGCAAATGGTTTTGCAATATGGTTTAACACAAAGCTCCCCCTAGCTTTATGGTGTCAAAGTCTTCATGTGTATTTTGAAAATCTACAAAATAAAGGTTAGAAAACAAGAGTATAGTGCATAATTTCTTGCAAATAAGACTCAAGTTAGTAGTAAATTGTTCTTCTGTACCACGGATCCCACGGTTCCCTTTGTAGTGGGATCTGTCACACCCCAAAATACCTTTTGCTGCAGAATGGAATTCCTGGGGGATGACTGCCATAGCATCACAATTACAGTTATACTGAATGACCTAAAGTGTCGTTTGAAAAGCACATCGTTTGATATATATTTAAAGAATTCAGAGTTACAAAAGATAGGTCCCAAAAAGTAGTCAACATTTGCGGAAATAAGTGTGTTACAATTCAAACAATGTTTTAAAGTGCATAAAACCCATGTGAGACGCGTCGTCACCGCGACTCTATGATAAGTTCTTATGCATGCCATGAAGTATATGCCTTAGATACCTGAAAATACATTGCTAAAAGTGTCAACACAAAGGTTGAGTGAGTTCATAGAGTTTATGAAAAATGTTTTATACGACTACCACAAGTATAGGTCATGTATGACAAATATGTCACATAAAATGATACAATTGCTATAAGCACATGACACCGAAGCTAGATTGATCATGATGTTCGCCCCAACAGAGTGTTTGCCAAACACCTCAAATTCTGATATTAAATAAAATGCATCCATTTGACCAGTTGGAATCCACCAACCCGGATGGAGGAGTCACCCTCAATAGATCTATTCACTCACTCTCGCTTCTTCCGGAATTAACGGTTCATGATTATGAAATGAGGATTTTCAATTGGCAATGAGGTAACTGTTGATACAAAAGTTGGGCGTTCTTTATTTGGGTTTTGATTCCGTATCAATTAGATCTTAATGCTTGATACCTGCGCACTAAGAAAACAAAAGACACCGTTAGACTTATCGTGGGATTGTTTCCCACGATTATCCTCCGCGTGAGAGTAAGTAATCGGTTTAGGCTATAGTTGAGAATTAGGGTTTGTAAATCATACCTTTTATGAGGGATGGGATTCCCATTATATATACACACGAAATCCTTGTTGGTTTCGTGTTCCCAACCTTCGGCGTATCCCGCCTAAGTCGGTTGGCAAACAATTATCTCCAAAGTTAGGAGATATCCGATATCCTATTCCATAAATAGCTTTGGGTTTGGGCCTTCATGAGCCCAAACACTTATCGGCGTAGCCAGTTCGCCTGGCTCGCTAGTATCGTCCTTGGTGGTTCATGACCAATATAGGCTATATGTCATCATGTCCCCAGTCTAGTATGCTAGTGATGAACGCGGATGCTAGACTAAGAACTGTATCATTTAAATTCCTCATAGCGTAGCGGAGAAGTTACCCGCATTAAAGAATATTCGGTGAATTTAGTCCAAATATCGTCAAACCAAAGCCTCGAATTTGGGGAAAGTAACTGTAACGTCGTCACATCAATGGATCCTATCCACTCAATTAGAGATAGTGGGATCCACGGGCGCATCGCGTGGATGGAGGAACTTATATAACCTTCCGTCTTCTTATTTGTGATTATCACAAAAAAAAATCATTTCGCCATCAAAAAGCTTCAAATTTACCAGCAAGAAAACCTTAATACGTCAAAGGTAACCACGCGTGCGTCTTTAAAATTTATACCATGGTCCGTTGATTATCTGACTTCACCTCCGATCTGACCGAGGATGAACTCCGTGAGTTCACCTCGGATTATTATATTCCAATGGCGCTGCATCCGGTGGTTCCAGATGCGGAAGCGTCCATAGCGGATTTTCTCGAAGGGAAGGTTGGGGTATACACACGTTTCTTCGAATTTGCAAATCAGCATGTGCCCATATCATTATTCCTATGTGTCGTGTTAAATTATTACCGCGGCACATATCCCCCTGCCTGCATAGGTGTGGCCAAAATAACAAACTTCGAGGTGAATTGTCGTCTTCTGGCAATTAACCCAACTATCAAACTATTTCGTGCCTTTTACCACACAACGTGGTCAAATGGTTGGGTATTATTCGCTAAGCGTCTTTGGAAGACTGACCGAAAAGTTGGACGCGCTTAGGAACTGGAGGAAGCGTTTTTCGGTTGATGAAGCGTGTTTCCCATGGCGCCGACTTCTACACCCAGGGTTCACTAACAAAGGATGGCGCCCAACTGGATCCTACAAAGCCGAGGACGCGGATACGATAAACGCCAACCGTATTCCAATCAGTTCCTTCCCAGAAGAATTTTTGGTACACATGGGCATAAGCCGTAATTATTTTGGTAGACCTGATGAGGTGCCAATCTTCGTAGGCGCGGATGGCCGGGTGGGTGCTCGTCCTTTTCACAACCCTTGTGCTTTATTAATGTGAGCCTTTCCTTTCATCTTTATAATTTTTGTAACCTGTTTGTTGTGTGTTGTTTGTTGCGCAGAGATGGATATGTTCGGGTTGTTCGTTAGCGAAGCGCGCCAGTAAATGAGAGGGCGCCGCTGAGAGAAGGGGAAGAGCCCATCATGGCGCAACTGCACGGACGTGTCATGGAGTGAACTGGAAGAGGGGAGCAGTTGTCCCACTGCGTTGAAAGTTACCCCACTCAGAGTGTGCCGAACCCGGGGTGCCTTCTCCGTTGGTGGAGCCGTCATGCGTAGATATTGAAGAGGAGGAGGAGGAAGTAAGCCAAAGATTGGAGCGTAAGAGAACGCGTGGTGGCGACGGCGCAAGTACCTCCGGAAGAAGCGTCCGTCGTTCTTACCGTGGAGTTGTCGTTAGCGATGTCGCATCACCTTCCGCTGATACCGCTACTCCTCAGTAAGTATTATTTGCAAAGTCTTTGTCGCATTCCCTCTGATGTTATGAAACAATCACTAATCCGCTTGTATGTGTGCAGGTTTGAGCACTCTGTAGACTCACCCCCCCCCTCCCCAGCCTAGTCCGGCGTCTTTGAATCTTACGGGCCAAAGGGCCAAAGCGTTGAGCCATTGGCCTCTGGGGATGCGCCAATGGATAAGCTAGTTGAAGATCAGGAACGGCTACTGCGCACCAATCGAAGTTGGTTGCGCAACTAAGGGCAAAGTACTCGAGAGAGTAGTCGAGCGCGGAAAAGGACCAACACATTGCGTCGTTGGAGGCTCGTTTAGCTAGTGCCCAAGCTGAGATAGAAGCGGCAAATGCTTATTCCAAGAGGATTGCGGGAGAGAAAATGTCCTTACTGACCCAAATAAGCCGGAGCGCTTTGCGCAGATAGAAGTACAAGGCTTCGTGTAGCTGGGCCCTTAAATATCTGGAACAGGGTAAGAAAGATTTGCTCTCGCAGTTAAGGGATTTTGGTGCTATTGTGGGAGTTCATTGGAAGCCAGGAGATGAAGTTGCGCAAGCTCAGCTTGGAGTATGATGAGGAGTTATATCCCCAACTCTTGTCTACCATCGCTGGCGCTTGGTGGCTCATAGGCCATGGTTCGCGACTTGCTGCACTCAACACCTTGGAGTCGCAGGAAGTGGTTGATGCTTTCGGGGGAGTGGTTGAGTTCGCATTGGCGCGGTAAGGAGAATCCGTTGAGGAGCTTCATGAGGTGGATCTTTTAAAGGTGCCTGCGATAAGGTACCGGTTATAATGCGCAATCATACGATGAGCTGGTGGCTGCTATGGAGAAGATGAAGTCATTGGAGCTTCCCATGATTTCTGAGTTAGAGCGCGACCAGGACTATCCTATAGGGGTCATTATGGAGGGGCTGACCTTAGCTCGGCATCGTGGTGAAAATGCGGAAGCGCAGTTGGACCATTTTCTGAAACCTGATGAATCTCAACTCCAAGTGCCTATATTTGCTCGCCCCAAGGATATCTTGAATCCCTTCGCTTTGGAGAAGGAAGTGCCCTTAAAGCAAGTGTTGGAAGCGCATGCTACAAGACTTGCCAAAAAGGAAGGGATTAAAGGTAAGGCTGTTTTGTGCGGTATTGGCGCTGCACATCTCCCCAGATCTGACGGGATACCGGTTAGTGTTGCCACGGTATCGCGCAAAGATTCCAACCTACTAAAGAAGTTGAATGAGGTAGGGGACGCTGCAAGCTGTGTAGGAAATTCATCTCTTAGACGTTGTAATAGTATGTAGATAGTAACTTGTATTGTAAACATCTTTTGGTAAGTACGCATGGTACTTAATGGAACATTATTTTTGTGGAATGGTGTTGCGACTTATAATATTTGCACTTAGTTACTTGTCTTTCCATAAAAAACGTGTGTATTGTCTAAGAAGCAAACTGTTGTATAAGCGCGGATAATATGTAGGAAATTCATAGTCATGTATGAAAATCACGGTATACTTAAAACATAATTTCTAAGTAGTTGTATCATATTCGTGTATGGTGTGATATGCGGCGTCTGTGAATATCATATCAAAGAGTCAAGTGTCTTAATTCCTAAGTTGTTAAAGCGCAGTATGCATAGTTGCGCACCGTCCGTGGGATGCGCACCAAAATTATTCCAACGTCTTGAGAACATGACTAATTTTAATACTGGTTATTAACTAAAGAGTTTAATTTGGATTTATTTCTATTTAGACAAACGGTACACTAAATGAGTTCTTAGCTTACAGTAGACATTTACTAACATCTATTTAATATTCAATACACAAGTTTAAATACCACTCTACACTTTGACATTAAAACATATGCTATATAATCATTTAACTCTAAGTTAGTTTGTCCAAAACCACTTTTTTTTCATGCATGCATTCTACTAAAACAAATCAGACTCAACCTACTTTGTTTAATATCCGTATTTTATAGTTGTTTGATAAATTAGATGAGCATGCTTCAAATACGTAAGTCACACATATGATGAGTTAACCCAACCTTACCTTAAACCAAGGGTATCCTATCCCAATATTTTATCCTCCATTCGATTCATATGTATTTGGTTCAGTTAACAAGCATGGTAATTTAAAGGTTTTAGATTATTTAGAACTCCAAGGCTCACTCTTGTACGCCCTAATGCATGCGACATCTCTGGTTTTAATGGTTAACAAATATGTGACACCTAAGACACACACGATATACTTAACTTTATATACAGAAACTTGTCTTGACAAACTCCATTTTTTTTATACAAAGAACCATGTGAAAAGATTTTGGCGAGACCCACCTCATAATTAAAACAGAACTCACCGTCTCACCATCGACATTGAATCTAGCAGGACAATTCAAATTATGGCAACTGGTTCGGATTACGACTTTAGATTCTATTTAGGGTTTGATTATAAGTTTAAAAATATATAATGGACACAGGTTGAGAGGGAACAGTTAGGTCGATTATGGGTCGACTCTTATCTTAGTAAGTTCCCTAGGATTTAGATGATGCTAGTTCTTGTATACATGGTTACAAATCTAACGAGACACAAAGTGTAGCCAAGCAAGTTACTGGTTTTATTTTTTTGAAGTTAGAGTCTGATCATTAAACATGTTTCAAGTTGGTTTAGCCATGGGTAAACTCTTTAACAGACCCCAAGTCGTTACACATGCATTCATATCAAATTTTTTTAACATCACACTTCTTTTAAATAGCCTCATGAAAGAAAGTATATGATCTCTTTATAAGCGGTTCCAGATTTTAATCATGCTAGGGTGAAGGTTTTAAATAGTCAGGCAAAGTGGTGACCTCGAATAGGGTCGAAAGACCATGTGTAAGTGTATGCTTGTTACGTTTCATGCGACCCATACACAAGTTTTAAGACAGCTCATGGTTGGAAACTAAGCAGATAAATAACATATGAAGGGTTTAAGTTTTAATCGTTTTATAGATCGTACTAATGTATGTGTCGAATGAAGTAAAGGAGACAAGAGGGTGTTGTTACCCGTTGTTTAACGTGAGCAAGAAGAGGAACACAAATCAGAATTTTGCCCACGAATCGAACAACCGCCCTTAAGAATTAAACTCTAACCTCCACAAATTCAACAATAGTAACTTTTAACTATAGAACCTATTTAGAACCTGAGTGTTTTTGTTTATGGCTCGTAACAGGAGGGGATGAAGAAAACATATATAGAGGGTCACCAATGGGGGGAGCGTGTCTTCAATTTGGTAAGTATTAAACATGATTGAAATTAGACTTGAATGGGGATTTGATTTGCTCAATTAAAAGGCCAATTAAGGATCCGAAAATTGTGGAGTAAAAGGGTTATAAGGCTAGGAAAACAAAAAAAAAACGTGTGAGAGGGGTTTATATATTAGGGGATTTATTTATTTACTTTTACAATAAATAGTTATTTAGGTAAATAAATTAGGTTAGTTTTATTATGTAGTATTATTATTTATAATGTAAAATTGAAATGCAAAATAGCTTAGGTTAAGACTCGAATTAATTATAAAATGTCAATTTAGAACTTAGGGCTTTACAAATTTTTATCTAAAAGTCGAATGTCGGGTCAAATGTCACCGTTGACTAACCTGATCGGATGACACTTCTCACAATGTGGATTGTTTTCGCCAAACTAATGTGTATTCACAAGGGATCCATATTGGATACCCCAACTTTTAAACATTTACTTTTAGATCCTTATCATAAGTAAAATATTGAAAATGGTTTGTTAAGTCATCCTTAGACTTGAGATACAAGCAAGTTCTATTATGTGTGGATATCACTTTTGTAAGTATAAGCCAAACGTTGTCCTGAATAAGGTAGTTATAAAAGCTATATTTCGGAGGGATGTGAAGCAACATCCATAACACTTGTAGTCAACAAAGGATTTTTTACTCCACTTGAGTATGTGCAGAAAGATACCATGGGCTCTCTCAAGAATTAATCAGATAATTGTTCGGTCGAACCTAAAGGGTAATGCAAGATGATGCTTGATTACATTTGGTATATCTGAATTAAATTCTATAACGAGAATCTAAATGGTTAAACTATATGGAATGAGTTAGGATCCATATCCATAGTTTAACAGTATCTATAACAAAGGATGATAAAAGCAAGACATAAATGGCCATGCTACTAAGAAAGATCTAAGAAACTATATCTCAGACACCTTTAGTTAAATACCGAGTAAAAGCATTGCTAGATGTTTCCGTCGTTGGTATTTGTGCTATCTGCTACTCAAACTCTCAAGTGGGAGCTATTGGAATATGAGAATTGGATTAGCCAACTACGCTAAAGGTGTGTGAGCCTATTGGGGGCACACACGTGAAACACGAGAATACGTTATATCATTTATAGCTCGAACTTGACCCGAACTTTGACCTGTTAAAACTAGACCCGATTGTTTTCAATGCCAAGCCCATTGTCGGTTATAATAAGGGGCGTTTGGATTGGATTTGGGCTAGGTAGAATTGTGATTGAATATGGTATGTGGGGCGACTTACAGCCCAAGAATGCTAGGTTTTTGAGGCTATATATACTCCTTCTCTAGCTCATAACCCACACAACATTCACACCTTTTGTGTAAAACTAGAAGGGGGTTGAATAGTTTTACCGTTTAAAATCTTAACTGTTTCGAAAACTTATTGTGAGATCAATCGATATAGATAAAAGATGTGTTAGTGAAGAATAAATAATATGCAAGAAATAGATAATATGTAAGTAAGGAAAGAAACAATCAAACCACGACAAAGTTGTTTATAGTGGTTCAGTCTACAAGGACTCTTTTTCCTTGTCCTACTCCACTCCCCGAGTCTCCAACTCGAGAGTTTTCTTCACTAATCAACAAGCTCCTTTAACAAGCGGAGAAAGCCTTTACACGTCGCTTACACAATATTTCTGACCCAAAGCTAGATGTCGAGTTCTTTTACAAAGGTACAACCACTCCCAACGCACTATGTGTTTTGAGGACTAAAATACTAACCACTCACACTCAGAGGTTTAAAAAGATTTGGTACAACAATGATGTATGAACAATAATGATTCACACAACAACAAAACAAACAAGACTTCCAACTATTTGTTAAAGCTTGATTATGCCTTGATCTTCTTTGCTACAAAAGAATGAAAGATGATCACTAAAATGAAATGAAACTGAGTTAGATGTAATAGAATGAGAGAATGTATGTGTTTTATGCTAAT
The DNA here is from genome assembly GCA_910596185.1 of Chrysanthemum makinoi. Lineage (NCBI taxonomy): Eukaryota > Viridiplantae > Streptophyta > Magnoliopsida > Asterales > Asteraceae > Chrysanthemum > Chrysanthemum makinoi. The sequence continues at coordinate 49,510,688 of OU343217.1, read as the reverse complement.
GAGGGATGAGAAAACAACTTGGGTTGGCTTGCTATTTATAGGCCAAGTGATCAGCAGATCACGGACTGGACAAAACCAAAAAAAGGGGTCCGCCCTTTATAAATTTTGGTTCCGCCAGTCTGACAGTGGAGATCACAAAAAATCTTTCAAAGATCATCCAAATCTCTCCAAGATTATGTAAGATATGATGAGTGAATATCTAAACAAAATATTCTATAAAGTCTTTTAAAGATTTCCAATGTGAAGCAAGCCATTGATGTAATATGTAGTTTTTTATTTTTTGAATTAATATGTTATATAAGTAAATACTTATGTAATATTATGTTTAAGAATTTAAGAAACTAAACATACTTGATCTAAAAATGTTGATGCACATTATAGTTTAGAAGGTTATCAATGTCAATTGATATGTAGCTAATCAAAATGTGATAAGATGTAAATGCTTAAGTGATGAAGACTTTATTTAAGAAAAGTTTGTATTAATGTCAAATAATCTTGACAAGCTTTATACTTTGCAAAAATGAAATTTAATTTTGTCGTTAACAAAACAAGGCAAAGATCATAAAATATAAATAACGTTTTTGAACTATATTTATATTAACAATCTCCCCATTTTGTTGAGGACAAAACATAAATTTTATTTTTATCAAAGATGTAAAAATGTACAAGAATTTTAAAAATATGAGATTAATTTGAACTTGGAAGAACTAGTTAGTTAAATAAAGTTAACAATCAAAAAGTTATTTTATCTTAAGACTAGTTAGACTTTTGTTTGTCCAATATTTGATCTTCTTTAATTTTGACTTTTGAAAGTCAAAGTATGATGTTGACTTTATGAAAGTCAATGGTCAAGTTCAATAATATTCTCCCCCTTTTTGTCGAAACAAAAAGAAGAGGCAAGGCAGAAAATGTAATGATCCTGAGCCAAATGCTCCGCCTTGGCCGATGCTCCCCCTTAACTGGGTGCCAAGAGAAAGATACATGGATTATGAAGAGCTACAAAAGAAAGGTTAGTAACATTCATCGTCACAAGCATCAAAAATAATTCCAACCAACAAGTAATCACCAATACATTATAATAAACATCATTTATTAGTTAAAATTTTTATGACTTAAAATTCATAAAATGGAACATAATAGAGATGTTGAGACAAATAAGAAATCCTAAAAAAATAGAAAAATAACTTAGAAAAATAAAAAATCCTTGAAAAATAAAAAAAATAACTTAGAAAATAAAGAAAATCCTAAAAGTAAAGCAAGAACCATCCTATTGAGGAGGAGGATGAGAAAGAGAGTTAATACGCTCAAGGATATGATTGAGGGTGAATTTCATTACATCTTGTAATTCATGGACCATGATTCAGGTCCTTTCACTAAGATGAGCGGTGCGTTCACAACGGGAGCAACCATGTCGAGGTAGGAGAGTAGGATTATAATTTGGTGGTGAAACATTGGTGGAAGTATTGTTGGTATTTGATGGAGCAATGAGGGAAGAAAGCAAAGCATTTTGCATTTGCAATGCCTCATTTAGATGAGAATCCACCATGTTTGAAAAAACATGAAAGTTTTCTAGATGATCTTGTATCTCTACTTGAGATAGTGGGTGGTCTTCCACATTGACTCATCAATGTCATCAATATGAGGAGAAAATGATGTAGGTGGTAGAGCATTGTCTCAAAATAGTGGCCCATGGATATCATTGTGGATTGGGTGGAAGAGAAGTGGTCTAGGTTCATTTTGTAAAGAAGCGTTTGGTTCAAATGATGCTCTTGGTAGTTCATGACCGATAAGCTCAATGGTGCCGAATGATGGAAGAGGTGGTGGATTTGTGGGCCTAGAAGGTAGGTTTTCCAAGTCATCCAAGAATGGATTTGGAGATGTTGGTGGAGTTGAAAAGAGTTCTATGGGTATAAGCTTTGTAGATTTCGGTGGTGATGGTGTTTTTGATGATTGTATTGGAGCCGGTGGAGGAGAGGTAACAATTGGTGTTTTAGTAGGAGGTGGAGTGGTGATGATAATGGGTGATTTTGGTGGTGGAGTTAGATGCATAGGTGAGAAAGTTTTCATCTCTTATTGGAGATGAAATGTTGAGTGGTGATGAGTCTGAGGAGGGACTAAGGTTTACAAAGCAACAAGGTCTTACACTTATTCTTGCGATTTTCTTGAGAGGTTTGGTTGATGGTGATGATGTAGATGACTTTGTCAATGTGATTAAGCTTGTGCTAAGAGAAGAAGGAAGAAATTGTTGAGGTATGAAAATGACCATCTTTGATGTCTTAATTTATAGGATCATGGGATTATGGAAATCTGTGTTTAATTTGATGTTAAGCCATACAAGTGAAGTAGTTCCTAATGATTCGGAAGAGTTTAAATGCATGTCAAATCTCCCTAAGTCAATCCATACAAGAAGTGTTGAGTAAGTTGAGCAAGATATGCAATAAATGGACTTCAATCATTGCAAAACCCTGAAGATCAATCATATACGGATTTCAAGGAACCAAAATAATGGTTCCTTCCTTTATAGAAAAGGATTCCTCGGGTGGATTTTGAGAATTTTTGAATTTTGGTGGGAAATGGATATCCTATTGCTCCAAGTAAGTTAAAATAGTCCTAACATGAATGAAAAGCAGTAAAAACTATCCTAGTAACAAAATTTGGTAAATTTGAGTGCAGGATTAAGCAAAATTTAGAAACTAACCTGCAGGTCTCCACGGAACCAAAATTTTACAAAGACGGAACCCACTTTTTGGTTCCGTCTGGTCCGCCGTGATGAATTTGGCGGCACCAAATTTTTCTATGGACGGAACCAAAATTTTGGGTCCGTCAAATCTGTGGTGATCAGATTTGTTCACAGAGGCGTTTTTAACCCTCGGGAACTTTTCTGAATCCTGAAATTTTTCTTAAAACTTATGGAGATAAATATTTCTAGTTAGGAACAAGTAATAACACATATATAAACACACGGGAGCATGTATTTCAAATAGGGGCTAGTGATTTTCACTAAAAAGTGAAAACGTTGAAAATTTAATAACATCTAAATGTTATCCCCCTGCCTGACAAAGTTAGTTCACATCATTTTTTTAAGTTTAGTTATCATCCTAGAAAGCGAGAACACATAAAATACATCATACATCATTGTTTTTGTCCTTGTACCAAACACTCCTTAAAAACACCTCCATCACCTGTCCAACTTCTTGTTAATCTTGGTAAGCATCCTACCAAGACACTTGAACATACCCTTTGTTTTCTTGAATTCCTATGAGGGGTTCTCAATCTCTGGAAGTGACGCTTAGTACTCGTGAAGTTGAAGCCTAGAGTTCGGGAGTCCATCTTCCGAGCTGTTTGATGATGAAGTTGAAGGGGTGGGAGGTTGTGACTGTTTCCTTTTGGTCTTAGTCTTGGCTACCCTTTCATCACTTAATGGCACGAAGATATGAGGGATAAGATGATAGTCAAGTTTTGCCCCTTTAGTACTTGGCGGAATGGGTGCAAAAGCTCTAAAGAGAGGAGTGAGAAGCATCCCGTAGGGAAGAGCAACGGTTCCGTGAGTGGGAATGTCGGCTATCCTCCTAGCAATGTAGTATGCCAAGTTGAATGGTTGATGGGTGGACAAGCTATAGAGCATGTAGCAAAGGCAAGCATTGATATGGTCACGATTTTCTATGGTGCTTATGACATTGGCACTAAGAAGTTCTTCTCGTTTCTTGAATTGAGGCTTAAGCTCATTGAGTTTCATTCCATACGGATCTCGGTTGATTTCTTTCCCGGCTCTAGTGACACGTGTTGGTGCTACCCTATCAAAGAAGAGGTGTTCACGAATGACATCTTTGTCGACCAAGGGAGTTTGGTAAGGAGGGGAACAGTTATGAATTGAGTCAAGAATTGTGAGTGACCATTTATCCAAGTAGAGCCAAGTTCCAACACAAGGAATTCCTAGCACTTGGGCGAAATGAGCGAGGGGAATGTTGAAATCAATTTGGTTGACTTTGAAGTGAAGAGACATAAGACCATCATCATTTGTTACAAGAATTACGCTAGCATAGAACTCAAGGACAAATCTATGGCAAATGGGCTCATCTATGTCTAGGAGACCATCAAAGTGGATGGTGGCTAGTTCTTGACGAAGGTTTGTGCCCTCGACAAAGGATGGGTGAATTTTTTATGCGCGTACAAGGCGTGTTCGGGGTCAAAGGAAACTTCCTTTTCTTCGAGCAAGTTTTTCAACACCCTAGGCAGTGAACCTAATCATTGTAGTGTAGTATTGTGTAAGCCTCGGGTAATGATATCGTTCTCTAGGGGAATAGGAATGCTAGTGAGAAATTACTACGCTAAGGTTGAGGTTGAGGAAGATTATTTTTTATCTTTTTATATTTTTTAGAAACTAAAGGTAAAATCTCGTGGTTTGGATTTGAGGGTTTGGTACTTCTACCGATTACTCTACTTATCTAATTATCTAACTAATGGGTAGTCTATGTCTTTTTGAAGTGTGCTCGTATGATGATTAAAGATGTGTCTACCTAGATACTATTACTCCCTAGTTATATTTTATTGGTGGTTGAATTGTCACGTCCTTATTCTTAACGTGTTGTGTTTTCTAAGGTCGTAGGGTGTGCTTTTATCCCTAACTCTTTGAAGCTACCTTAAGGTTAATGACTACAAAATCTCTAGGATTCATAAACTTAACACTAAGGTTATCTTTGGATGTTTAGCCTACAGTTCCACTAGTAACTATAAACTAATGTTCAAAAAAGATTAATCAAGCATTAAAAACACAACGATGGCTTCATGCACTCCTAAGCCAATTAGAATTAAGATAAGAGACAACCAATCAATATTTAATAACTAGGTTTCATAGATCTAAGAAAACACACAAGTAAATTAGTTGGACATGTTAAACATGCAAGCATACACATATTCAATCGAAGACATAATGAAATCAGAGGAATAAATAACTTATCTCGATGTAAAATAGGGTATGAGAACCCTAAAATACTGTACAAACCGGACTACAATCATTTTAGGTTTTTACTCCACAAGTCTACCTCCTAAAAGTCTGAAAAATCGAATTCTATATATAGTTTTACAACTGCGACGGCGTCACCTTATAAGTGGGACGCCGTCTGATCTGCCGTTATTAGGGTTTCGTCTTGGCCAAGTCATCACTGGGACGGCGTCACGTTGTGATTGTGACGCCATCAGTCTTCAGTTGTGACGTTGTCTGAATCTGGATCTAGGCCGTCTGAGAAAAAAAGTCTTCGTGACGCCCTTACTCTTCAAAGCCTGACGCCGTCAAGTGCAAAATAGCAAATTCACTCCTGAGCCGTCACAAAAATAGGGACGGAGTCGCCCTTTGTTGGGACGCCGTCCGGTGTTATTCCATCAGTTTGAGTGTCTTGATCTTGACTTAGCCATTTTCTTCGCGTATTCCCTCCTTTTCGTCCAAAAATGCATCATTCTAGCATTTTGCTTCCAAGAGACCTAAAAAGTGAAAATGAACAAAACTAAGCAGTAATAGATATAAAAGTGTTTATAGTGGTTCAGTCTACAAGGACTCTTTTTCCTTGTCCTACTCCACTCCCCGAGTCTCCAACTCGAGAGTTATTTTCACTAATCAACAAGCTCCTTTAACCAGCGGAGAAAGCCTTTACACGTCGCTTACACAATATTTCTGACCCAAAGCTAGATGTCGAGTTCTTTTACAAAGGTACAACCACTCCCAACGCACTATGTGTTTTGAGGACTAAAATACTAACCACTCACACTCAGAGGTTTAAAAAGATTTGGTACAACAATGATGTATGAACAATAATGATTCACACAACAACAAAACAAACAAGACTTCCAACTATTTGTTAATGCTTGATTATGCCTTGATCTTCTTTGCTACAAAAGAATGAAAGATGATCACTAAAATGAAATGAAACTGAGTTAGATGTAATAGAATGAGAGAATGTATGTGTTTTATGCTAATGAGGGATGAGAAAACAACTTGGGTTGGCTTGCTTTTTATAGGCCAAGTGATCAAGATCCGGATTTGGACAAAAACCAAAAAAGGGGTCCGCCCTTTATAAATTTTGGTTCCGCCGATCGGCAGTGGAGATCACAAAAATCTTTCAAAGATCATCCAAATCTCTTCAAGATTATGTAAGATATGATGAGTGAATATCTAAACAAAATATTCTATAAAGTCTTTTAAAGATTTCCAATGTGAAGCAAGCCATTGATGTAATATGTAGTTTTTATTTTTGAATTAATATGTTATATAAGTAAATACTTATGTAATATTATGTTTAAGAATTTAAGAAACTAAACATACTTGATCTAAAAATGTTGATGCACATTATAGTTTAGAAGGTTATCAATGTCAATTGATATGTAGCTAATCAAAATGTGATAAGATGTAAATGCTTAAGTGATGAAGACTTTATTTAAGAAAAGTTTGTATTAATGTCAAATAATCTTGACAAGCTTTATACTTTGCAAAAATGAAATTTAATTTTGTCGTTAACAAAACAAGGCAAAGATCATAAAATATAAATAACGTTTTTGAACTATATTTATATTAACAACCTCCCCATTTTGTTGAGGACAAAACATAAATTTTATTTTTATCAAAGATGTAAAAATGTACAAGAATTTTAAAAATATGAGATTAATTTGAACTTGGAAGAACTAGTTAGTTAAATAAAGTTAACAATCAAAAAGTTATTTTATCTTAAGACTAGTTAGACTTTTGTTTGTCCAATATTTGATCTTCTTTAATTGTGACTTTTGAAATTCAAAGCATGATGTTGACCTTTTTGAAAGTTAATGGTCAAGTTCAATAATATTCTCCCCTTTTGTGAAACAAAAGAAGAGGCAAGGCGAGAAAATGTAATGATCGAGCCAAATGCTTTTTGGCGATGCTCCCCCTTAACTGGGTGCCAAGAGAAAGATACATGGATTATGAAGAGCTACAAAAGAAAGGTTAGTAACATTCATCGTCACAAGCATCAAAAATAATTCCAACCAATAAGTAATCACCAATACATTATAATAAACATCATTTATTAGTTAAAATTTTTATGACTTAAAATTCATAAAATGGAACATAATAGAGATGTTGAGACAAATAAGAAATCCTAAAAAAATAGAAAAATAACTTAGAAAAATAAAAAATCCTAGAAAAATAAAAAATCCTTGAAAAATAAAAAAAATAACTTAGAAAATAAAGAAAATCCTAAAAGTAAAGCAAGAACCATCCTATTGAGGAGGAGGATGAGAAAGAGAGTTAATACGCTCAAGGATATGATTGAGGGTGAACTTCATTACATCTTGTAATTCATGGACCATGATTCAGGTCCTTTCACTAAGATGAGCGGTGCGTTCACAACGGGAGCAACCATGTCGAGGTAGGAGAGTAGGATTATAATTTGGTGGTGAAACATTGGTGGAAGTATTGTTGGTATTTGATGGAGCAATGAGGGAAGAAAGCAAAGCATTTTGCATTTGCAATGCCTCATTTAGATGAGAATCCACCATGTTTGAAAAAGCATGAAAGTTTTCTAGATGATCTTGTATCTCTACTTGAGATAGTGGGTGGTCTTCCACATTGACTCATCAATGTCATCAATATGAGGAGAAAATGATGTAGGTGGTAGAGCATTGTCTCAAAATAGTGGCCCATGGATATCATTGTGGATTGGGTGGAAGAGAAGTGGTCTAGGTTCATTTTGTAAAGGAGCGTTTGGTTCAAATGATGCTCTTGGTAGTTCATGACCGATAAGCTCAATGGTGCCGAATGATGGAAGAGGTGGTGGATTTGTGGGCCTAGAAGGTAGGTTTTCCAAGTCATCCAAGAATGGATTTGGAGATGTTGGTGGAGTTGAAAAGAGTTCTATGGGTATAAGCTTTGTAGATTTCGGTGGTGATGGTGTTTTTGATGATTGTATTGGAGCCGGTGGAGGAGAGGTAACAATTGGTGTTTTAGTAGGAGGTGGAGTGGTGATGATAATGGGTGATTTTGGTGGTGGAGTTGGAGTACGCAAGGTGAGAAAGTTTTCATCTCTTATTCGAGATGAAATGTTGAGTGGTGATGAGTCTGAGGAGGGACTAAGGTTTACAAAGCAACAAGGTCTTACACTTATTCTTGCGATTTTCTTGAGAGGTTTGGTTGATGGTGATGATGTAGATGACTTTGTCAATGTGATTAAGCTTGTGCTAAGAGAAGAAGGAAGAAATTGTTGAGGTATGAAAATGACCATCTTTGATGTCTTAATTTATAGGATCATGGGATTATGGAAATCTGTGTTTAATTTGATGTTAAGCCATACAAGTGAAGTAGTTCCTAATGATTCGGAAGAGTTTAAATGCATGTCAAATCTCCCTAAGTCAATCCATACAAGAAGTGTTGAGTAAGTTGAGCAAGATATGCAATAAATGGACTTCAATCATTGCAAAACCCTGAAGATCAATCATATACGGATTTCAAGGAACCAAAATAATGGTTCCTTCCTTTATAGAAAAGGATTCCTCGGGTGGATTTTGAGAATTTTTGAATTTTGGTGGGAAATGGATATCCTATTGCTCCAAGTAAGTTAAAATAGTCCTAACATGAATGAAAAGCAGTAAAAACTATCCTAGTAACAAAATTTGGTAAATTTGAGTGCAGGATTAAGCAAAATTTAGAAACTAACCTGCAGGTCTCCACGGAACCAAAATTTTACAAAGACGGAACCCACTTTTTGGTTCCGTCTGGTCCGCCGTGATGAATTTGGCGGCACCAAATTTTTCTATGGACGGAACCAAAATTTTGGGTCCGTCAAATCTGTGGTGATCAGATTTGTTCACAGAGGCGTTTTTAACCCTCGGGAACTTTTCCGAATCCTGAAATTTTTCTTAAAACTTATGGAGATAAATATTTCTAGTTAGGAACAAGTAATAACACATATATAAACACACGGGAGCATGTATTTCAAATAGGGGCTAGTGATTTTCACTAAAAAGTGAAAACGTTGAAAATTTAATAACATCTAAATGTTATCCCCACGACAAAGTTAGTTCACATCATTTTTTTAAGTTTAGTTATCATCCTAGAAAGCGAGAACACATAAAATACATCATACATCATTGTTTTTGTCCTTGTACCAAACACTCCTTAAAAACACCTCCATCACCTGTCCAACTTCTTGTTAATCTTGGTAAGCATCCTACCAAGACACTTGAACATACCCTTTGTTTTCTTGAATTCCTATGAGGGGTTCTCAATCTCTGGAAGTGACGCTTAGTACTCGTGAAGTTGAAGCCTAGAGTTCGGGAGTCCATCTTCCGAGCTGTTTGATGATGAAGTTGAAGGGGTGGGAGGTTGTGACTGTTTCCTTTTGGTCTTAGTCTTGGCTACCCTTTCATCACTTAATGGCACGAAGATATGAGGGATAAGATGATAGTCAAGTTTTGCCCCTTTAGTACTTGGCGGAATGGGTGCAAAAGCTCTAAAGAGAGGAGTGAGAAGCATCCCGTAGGGAAGAGCAACGGTTCCTTGAGTGGGAATGTCGGCCATCCTCCTAGCAATGTAGTATGCCAAGTTGAATGGTTGATGGGTGGACAAGCTATAGAGCATGTAGCAAAGGCAAGCATTGATATGGTCACGATTTTCTATGGTGCTTATGACATTGGCACTAAGAAGTTCTTCTCGTTTCTTGAATTGAGGCTTAAGCTCATTGAGTTTCATTCCATACGGATCTCGGTTGATTTCTTTCCCGGCTCTAGTGACACGTGTTGGTGCTACCCTATCAAAGAAGAGGTGTTCACGAATGACATCTTTGTCGACCAAGGGAGTTTGGTAAGGAGGGGAACAGTCATGAATTGAGTCAAGAATTGTGAGTGACCATTTATCCAAGTAGAGCCAAGTTCCAACACAAGGAATTCCTAGCACTTGGGTGAAATGAGCGAGGGGAATGTTGAAATCAATTTGGTTGACTTTGAAGTGAAGAGACATAATACCATCATCATTTGTTACAAGAATTACGCTAGCATAGAACTCAAGGACAAATCTAGGGCAAATGGGCTCATCTATGTCTAGGAGACCATCAAAGTGGATGGTGGCTAGTTCTTGACGAAGGTTTGTGCCCTCGACAAAGGATGGGTGAATTTTTTATGCGCGTACAAGGCGTGTTCGGGGTCAAAGGAAACTTCCTTTTCTTCGAGCAAGTTTTTCAACACCCTAGGCAGTGAACCTAATCATTGTAGTGTAGTATTGTGTAAGCCTCGGGTAATGATATCGTTCTCTAGGGGAATAGGAATGCTAGTGAGAAATTACTACGCTAAGGTTGAGGTTGAGGAAGATTATTTTTTATCTTTTTATATTTTTTAGAAACTAAAGGTAAAATCTCGTGGTTTGGATTTGAGGGTTTGGTACTTCTACCGATTACTCTACTTATCTAATTATCTAACTAATGGGTAGTCTATGTCTTTTTGAAGTGTGCTCGTATGATGATTAAAGATGTGTCTACCTAGATACTATTACTCCCTAGTTATATTTTATTGGTGGTTGAATTGTCACGTCCTTATTCTTAACGCGTTGTGTTTTCTAAGGTCGTAGGGTGTGCTTTTATCCCTAACTCTTTGAAGCTACCTTAAGGTTAAGGACTACAAAATCTCTAGGATTCATAAACTTAACACTAAGGTTATCTTTGGATGTTTAGCCTACAGTTCCACTAGTAACTATAAACTAATGTTCAAAAAAGATTAATCAAGCATTAAAAACACAACGATGGCTTCATGCACTCCTAAGCCAATTAGAATTAAGATAAGAGACAACCAATCAATATTTAATAACTAGGTTTCATTGATCTAAGAAAACACACAAGTAAATTAGCTGGACATGTTAAACATGCAAGCATACACATATTCAATCGAAGACATAATGAAATCAAAGGAATAAATAACTTATCTCGATGTAAAATAGGGTATGAGAACCCTAAAATACTGTACAAACCGTACTACAATCATTTTAGGTTTTTACTCCACAAGTCTACCTCCTAAAAGTCTGAAAAATCGAATTCTATATATAGTTTTACAACTGCGATGGCGTCACCTTATAAGTGGGACGCCGTCTGATCTGCCGTTATTAGGGTTTCGTCTTGGCCAAGTCATCACTGGGACGGCGTCACGTTGTGATTGTGACGCCATCAGTCTTCAGTTGTGACGTTTGCGAATCGAGGATCTAGGCGTCGAGAAAAAAGTCTTCGTGGACGCCCTCTTCAAGCTTGGCGCCGTCAAGTGCAAAATAGCAAATTCACTCCTGAGCCGTCACAAAAATAGGGACGGAGTCGCCCTTTGTTGGGACGCCATCCGGTGTTATTCCATCAGTTTGAGTGTCTTGATCTTGACTTAGCCATTTTCTTCGCGTATTCCCTCCTTTTCGTCCAAAAATGCATCATTCTAGCATTTTGCTTCCAAGAAACCTAAAAAGTGAAAATGAACAAAACTAAGCAGTAACAGATATAAAAGTGGGCGATTAAGGGATTAAATGACCATTTAAAAGTGTACGTTTTAAATCCTTATCAAATATCCTACACTTGGTATTTGCTTGTCCTCTAGCAAATGTGCTTTTGGCCAATCAATTTATAAGTTAGGGGGCATAAAGCAATGGTTTAACATCAATCATAACAAGTATAAGCCCCAAAATAGTCATAACAAGCACGAAAATTATATACTAGCACCTCACAAGTGGTGTTTGGACTCTCATCTCTCGGGTGTATATGAAATATAGCAAATGGAAATGGAAGATAAACACTCATTAACCGGTCATAGTACATAGATTACCATAGGCTTGAGACTAGATCAAACCTCCACTGCTTTGGCGTAAGCACCTAGGAACAACTATCTAAGAGGTCTTTTAAATGGTTGTAACGTTAGGCTTAAACGGTTAGGGAAACAAAGGGTTTGGTTGGATAGGCGATTTAGTGGTGGCAAGTCAATCTTTATGTTACAAGCATAAGAAGAATGGCATTGCTAAGCCAAGACTCGACTCTCTAAAATCTAGATAACTTTGAAACAAACAAACATAAATATAAAGATAGATGTAGGATAGTAGCCCTTTTTTTTTTTTTTTTTTTTTGCATACACTTTTATTCTACCATCCTCTACAATAACATCAAAATATAAGGGATTTATAGGCACATCCCTACACTTGAGTTTTTATTATTCTAACACTAATTTGACCCGAATTGAAAAGATCAAAACACTTGGAGTACATTATTACGTAAATAAAAGGAATTTGAATTTAACGTTCTTTCCCGTCACTCCATAAAATTTAACTTTACCCATGAGTCCCAATCGTCCCAAAACTGTGTACAAAAGATATGACTCGACTTAGCAACCATGCATGTAACTAGATAATTGAACTAAGGGTTTAGTATGATAACATGATAAGGTTTTAAAAGGTACCTTTTTGAGGGGTCATTTAAGCCTTTATTTGATCACTTTTGTATCCGTTATTACTTAATATCGTTCCTTTTCACTTTTTAGGTCTCTTGAAGGCAAATTGCTATAATAGCACTTATTTGGACCGAAAAGGCGGATATCTGAAGAAAATGGCCAAAGTCAAGAATCGAGGCACTCCAGCTGAAAATACAAGGTGACGGTGTCACTGCTTATCTGCGACGCCGTCGGAGGATTTTGTGACGGGACAGAAGCCAAAACTCTTATTTTCAAGTGACGACGTCATGTTATAAAGAGTAGGTCGTCGCCTTCAGGCGGCCTAGATGCAATCCGGACGGCGTCGGAAGCGAAGAGGACGGCGTCACAAGCACAAGGTGACGCCGTCGGAAGTCTAACGTGGCCAAGACGAAACCCTAATGACGGCGATCCGACGGCGTCACAAAACATAAGGTGACGCCGTCGCATGTGTAATCTTATATATAGAATCCGAATTTTTCAGTATTAGTGTGTAGTCTTTTGGAGTAAAAAACTAAACCGAACCAAGGTTGTCTTGTACAGTATTTTAGGGTTCCAAACCCTATCTTACATCAAGATAAGTGCTTTACTTCATTAATACAATTATGTCTTTGATTATTTGTGTGTATGCTTGCATGTTCTCCATGTCCGGCTAATTTACTTTTGTGTTTGCTTAGGGAATATGAAACTTAATTATTGAATATTGATTGGTTGTCCCTTATCTTAGTTTGTTAATGATCTAGTAATGCGATAGGTCATTCGTTGTGTACTTAATGCTTGATTAAATCTTTGTGAACCTTAGAATATGACTCCTTGAGTAGTTGTAAGCTAAACCATCCAAAGAGTGCCTTAGAGTAAGAGTTTATTATCCCTAGTGGGTTTTGTAGACGAGACCCTTTGGTAAGTTCATAGAGTTAGGGAGAAACGCATACCCTACAACTTTAGACACACAACGCAACTAAGAATAAGGACGTGACAATTCAACCACCAATAGGAGATAATTAAGGAGTAGTAAACCCTAAGTAAACACATCTTTAAACTATCATACGAGCACATAATAATTAGACATAGACTACATACACCTTAGATTAGATAATTAGATAAGTAGAGTAATCAGTAGAAATACCAACCCCCAAATCCAAACCCCGAGGTTCGTACCTTTCAATTTCCTAAAAAACCTAAAAAGATAAAAAATAATCTTCCTCAACCCCAACCTTAGCGTAGTAACTTCTCACTAGCATTCCTATTCCCCTAGAGAACGATATCAATACCCGTGGCTTACCCTAATTACTACACTACAACGATTAGGTTCACTGCCTAGGGTGTTATAAAACTTGCTCGAAGAAAAGGAAGTTCCTGTGACCCCGAACGACGCGTGTAGCGTTATCAAGTTTTTGGCGCCGCTGCCGGGGAATAGAATAGCTAGTTAGTAGTCCACCTTGTTTAGGTTTCTTTGCTTGATTCCTATCAAGTAAATTTTTTCTCATTATTAGCTTTCTCTTAGTCTATCCCCTTTCTTCGTGACCTTTGCTCGTAATCCCATCACTTTTCATCATGGAAGGTCATAACCACCCACCATTCATCAACCCACCACCAATTGACCCGCCAAGAGCCCGTACTCTTGGTGAATACTCGAGACCAAGCCACCTAGGCTATAGGAACACCATTGAGCTTCCCGACCAAGCCCAAACTACGGCCCTGCGAACCGACACCATCCGGTTGGTGCAAAACGGACATGCATTCCATGGACTTCGTTCCGAAGATCCAAATCAGCATCTTAGGGATTTCCTTAAAATTGTCGATTCCATCGACCTTGATGCTACTACTCGGGAGACCACGCGCCTGCGACTCTTCCAATTCTCTCTACGGGACCAAGCTAGTAATTGGCTTGAGCGACTTCCCGCCGGCTCCATCTCAAGTTACCTCTCATTTCCTTGCTCAATTTTTTCCACCAGGGAGAACCACTAAACTTAGGAATGACATCTTGATGTTTCAACAACGTCAAAATGAATCTCTCTACGAAGCATGGACTCGATTCAAGGACTTACTTCATAAAGTCCCTCATCACGGCATTGATCTTTGGCTTCAAGTCCAAATCTTTTATGATCATGTCAACTTCCTCACCAAGCCATCCATTGACCAAGTGGCCGGTGGAAAACTTAGTGATCTCACCGCGGAAGAATCATGGGGTATAATAGAGGACCTTGCTCTCTATGACAATGAAAGTTGGAATGACCTCCGTGAGTTGCCCAAAACCGTTAAGGCAATCTCCTTGCCTCCCATTGACTCACAATCTTCCGACCGTAGGATGATCGAACTTGAAGATCAAGTTAAATTCCTAATGAGTTCCTACGAAAATCCTAAGTCTTCGCATCAAGTGAATAAAATCACTCTTCCTTGTGAGTTATGTAGTAGTCCCCATGACACTCGTGATTGCACAAGACTCCCCGAACAAGCTTTTGTAGACTACGCCTCCGTGCGTACCGATGGAGCGGGAGAGAAGTGGTACACTTTCAAGCCCGAACAAAACAACTTAGGAAATTCTTACAACCCCTCGTGGAGAAATCACCCTAACCTTAAGTGGAACCAAAACTCAAGCACACTCCAAAGCTCATCTAGTCCACCTAATAGGTTCAATTCTCTAAACACCGGGAACCCCACTAATCTTGAGGCAATTGCATCTAGATTCCTGTCATCTCAAGAGACTCGATTGACTAAGCTTGAAGCCGATTTTAAGCAAAGACAAAGCGAGATGACAAACAAGCTTGATGCCCTCTTAAAAGCCTTCAATGAACGGGAAGTTGGAGCACTCCCAAGTGATACTATAAAGAAACCAAAAGTGAATTCGATTTCGTCGACTTCATGTTCTTGTTCACCATGGGAGAATGCACATCCACGCCCCTCACACCCAACGGTTCACTCGGTAAATGCTATCAAAAAGGGTTCCAAGCCATCCAAAATGAGGTACCAAGGCCCTGCACCATTGGTAGAACCTACTCTTGAGAAACCCGTCAACCAAGAATCTAAACCTAGTCTAGAGGAAGAGTACAAGGAACTCCATCAAGAAAAACCGATTCTTGAGGTCTTAGCTCATGCACCTTATTATAATGCTTTAAAAGAAAAATATGAGTTAGAACTTAAGCTTGGAAAACATGGGTCCGCTTTTGTGCGAAATAATTTACCTAAGAAGTTAGACAATCCCGGGCTATTTACTCTTCCGTGTAGGCTTGGAACTTCCAAACCTCTCGACGCTCTAGCCGACTTAGGGTCATGCATCAATCTTGTTCCGTTGTCCCTCCATAAAAGCCTTAACTTAGGTAAAATAGAACCAACGGAAACCATCTTAGGTCTAGCGGACGGTAGTGTTGCACGTCCGGTAGGAATAATAAAAGACATGGTAGTACACGTAGGAGAGTTGACTCTTTTGGCCGACTTTCATGTGCTAGACATGAATAAGGACCCGACATGCCCATTACTAGTAGGAAGAGGATTCTTAGCTACCGCTAGTGCCATCATCGATTGTAAGATGTCCAAGATAGTGGTAGGAGAGGGGAGTGCTAGATCAGTTTACGATGTCAAAAGCATCGTACTACAAAGAAGGGGAAATCCCATATGAGATTAGGTTGGATAGAGAGCCTTCTAGATATGGACCTTGGATAGATAAGAACCTCATAAGCCCCCAAAGACCTTTTACCTAGATGAAGCCTTCACTAGTAAAGCAACTTTCCAAGAAAAAGAAATGGCTAGGGACATGGAAGTGAACCCGTTCGAGGACGCCTTAGTATTTAGAAAGATGACCGAGTTCCTAGGAAGCTTTCCCGTCAACCTTGTCATGAATAAGTGGAAAATTGAGAAATCTAAACACAAATGGGATTGGGATAGACTGCCTAGTGACGGTGATGGAGAGTGGCACATTAGGATAACAATCTATGATCCCGATGGAGAGAAGTTTGAAAAGGCATATCTAACCGAGCGTACTACTAGGAACTTGAATGATAAGTTTGATCCTTATGACATTGTTGAGGATAGGCTTACTTATATCGGTACGTAGGAGCACGACTACGAGTCTAGCTACAAGACTCTTAAATAAAGAAAAGCGCTTCGTGGGAGGCAACCCATGCTTAATTCTTTGCTTGTTAGTGTCATATATCTTTTACTAATTGAATATTCTCATGTTTAAATTTGTAAAAATGCTTTATTTTGTTTTTAACCTCGTCTTAATTCCATATAAAGGTATTTTACATAAGGGATAATTGTAGGGAGGATTACACACGTTTTCAAAAGAAACGTAAACATGAGAATAACAATTAACAAAAAGATATATATGTGTGTTTGTTCGAGTCAAATGCTTGTATCGAGTCATAATGGATGTTTTGCAGAAATTTTTCCAAATTCTAAAGATGTAAATTTTCCAGAATTTTTTTTAGAAAATCGAGACCGGTTTTGTCGGGATAACGACGGCGTGGATCGCAACTGACGGCGTCGGGAAGGAGTAAAACAACAGATTACTTTTTTCGTTTTCGAGCTACTTATAAATTTTTAGAATTTTCCAGGTCTTAATTTTCCAGAAATTCGTAAACATCCATTCCACAAGCATTATATCCTAGTTTAAATCGAGTCTTATATATATTATTACCGCCGATTTTACGCGAAGGTTTCGTTTGTTTTCTTCAAGTGTGCAGGTTTAATTTATCAAGAAGAAGTTACATAAGATTGGAAGGAGCTTTTCACGCATAAATTCTTCTTGGAAAGGATTTAACCACTACTTCACATACGGATCCTACCGAGCTAATCAGGGGAGTATTAGTTTCTTTCGTTTTTCATTACATTCCATTATCATAACTTTGATACTTTCGGGGAACATTGGGGACAATGTTCAGTTTAAGTGTAGGGCGGGAAAATAAAGCGGGAACTTTGAAACTATGCTTATCCTTTATTATTTGCTTTGTCCAAGTGTATTTGTGTAATAAACCATGAGAAAATGTCGGTTAGGGTAATTTTGGCACCAAATTTTTAATTTTTCATGACATATAGGAGTGGGCCATTAGTTTTAACAAAAGCGTCTCACGGATAGGAAGTTGCATGACTAGCACAAAAACCCTTTACCACCTAAATTCTTCTTTAATGCTTAGAGTGTGAACCGGTAGTATATTAGATTCTAGAACTTGTTTTGTGATGCATTCTGAGATCGCTAGTAAGACTGCACTTGTGTAGTTAGGAATAACTAAATGATAAAAGGCATTAGGATAACCCTTGTTTGATACCCGTAATATAATTACTTCTTCCACATCGGTTGAGTAATTCCCCACACCCTTGCGTTGTACTCATCTTTAGTACACGATACCCTAGTTAACCCCTCAGAGCCTATCCTTTTCGCGGTTCTCGTGATGTTTCGGTTTTTTTGGAATATCAATGAAGAGCATTGTTTACACCCCACCCCCAAATATACACCCAAATCGCCTTAGCCTACCATGTATGCACTCACTTTTAGTGCATTCTTGTTATCACCCTAAACCTTTAGTTCAATTATCTGGTTGCTTGCATGAGTTGCTAAGTCGAGTCATATCCTTTGTACACAGTTTTGGGACGATTGGGATTCATAGGAAAAGTTAAAGTTTATGAAATGACGGGAAGGGAACGTTAAATTCAAATTCCCTTTGTTTGCGTAATAACATACCCCAAGTGTTTTTTATCTTTTCAATTCGAGTCAAATTAGTGTTAGAAACTCAAGTGTAGGGATGTGCCTATAAATCCCTATCATTTTGATGTTACCGTAGAGGATGGTAGAGTAAAAGTGTAAGAAAAAAAAAAAAAAAAAAAAAAAAAAAAAAAAAAAAAAAAACACCATACGGGCTACCATCCTACATCTATTCTTTAAATTTATGTTTGTTTGTTTCAGTTAGCTAAAGTCTAGAGTGTCGAGTCTTGGCTTAGCAACGCCATTCTTCGTATACTTGCAACATAGAGATTTTTTGACTTGCCACCACTAAATAGCCTATCCCACCAAACCCTTTGTTTCCCTACCATAAGCCTAACGTTACAACCCTTTAAAGACCTCTTTGATAGTATTTCGTAGGTGCTTACGCCAAAGCGATGGAGGTTTGATCTATTCTCAAGCCTATGGTAATCTATGTACTAGGACCGGTTAATGAGTGTTTATCTTCCATTTCCAACTTGTTAAATTTCATATACACCCGAGAGAGATGTGAGTATCCAAACACCCCATGTGAGGTGCTAGTATATAATTTCCGTGCTTGTTATGACTTTTGCGGGGCTTATATGTGTTGTGGAGTGTTTTAAACCAATGCTTCATGACCCCTAACTTATAAATTAATTGGCTAAAAGCACATTTGCTTGAGGACAAGCAAATACCAAGTGTAGGGATATTTGATAAGGTTTAAAAGGTACCTTTTTGAGGGGTCATTTAAGCCTTTATTTGATCACTTTTGTATCCGTTATTACTTAATATCGTTCCTTTTCACTTTTAAGGTCTCTTGAAGGCAAATTGCTGTAATGGCACTTATTTGGACGAAAAGGCGCGGATATACGAAGAAAATGGCCAAAGTCAAGAATCGACGCACTCAGCTGCGAAAATACAAGGTGACGGCGTCCACTGCTTATCTGCACACCGTCGGAGGATTTTGTGACGGGACGAAGCCAAAACTCTTATTTTCAAGTGGCGGCGTCAAGTTATAAAAAGTAGGCCGTCGCAACTCGGGCGGCCTAGATGCAATCGGGCGGCGTCAAAGGCTGAAGAGGGCGGCGTCACAAGCACAAGGTGAAGCCGTCGCAAGTCTAACGTGGCCAAGACGAAACCCTAATGACGGCGATCCGGCGTCAAAAACATAAGGTAACGCCGTCGCATGTGTAATCTTATATATAGAATCCGAATTTTTCAGTATTAGTGTGTAATCTTTTGGAGTAAAAACCTAAACCGAACCAAGGTTGTCTTGTACAGTATTTTAGGGTTCCAAACCCTATCTTACATCAAGATGAGTGCTTTACTTCATTAATACAATTATGTCTTTGATTATTTGTGTGTATGCTTGCATGTTCTCCATGTCCGGCTAATTTACTTTTGTGTTTGCTTAGGGAATATGAAACTTAATTATTGAATATTGATTGGTTGTCTCTTATCTTAGTTTGTTAATGATCTAGTAATGCGATAGGTCATTCGTTGTGTACTTAATGCTTGATTAAATCTTTGTGAACCTTAGAATATGACTCCTTGAGTAGTTGTAAGCTAAACCATCCAAAGAGTGCCTTAGAGTAAGAGTTTATTATCCCTAGTGGGTTTTGTAGACGAGACCCTTTGGTAAGTTCAAAGAGTTAGGGAGAAACGCATACCCTACAACTTTAGACACACAAAGCAACTAAGAATAAGGACGTGACAATTCAACCACCAATAGGAGATAATTAAGGAGTAGTAAGACCTAAGTAAACACATCTTTAAACTATCATACGAGCACATAATAATTAGACATAGACTACATACACCTTAGATTAGATAATTAGATAAGTAGAGTAATCGGTAGAAATACCAACCCCCCAAATACAAACCCCGAGATTCGTACCTTTCAATTTCCTAAAAAAACCTAAAAAGATAAAAAAAAATAATCTTCCTCAACCCCAACCTTAGCGTAGTAACTTCTCACTAGGATTCCTATTCCCCTATAGAACGATATCAATACCCGTGGCTTACCCTAATTACTACACTACAACGATTAGGTTCACTGCCTAGGGTGTTATAAAACTTGCTCGAAGAAAAGGAAGTTCCTTTGACCCCGAACGACGCGTGTAGCGTTATCATAACAATAATGCACTAAAGGTGAGTGCATACAAGGTAGGCTAAGGCGATTTGGGTGTACATTTGGGGATGGATTGTAAACAATGCTCTTCATTGATATTTTGGAAAACCAAAACATCACGAGAACCACGAAAAGGATAGGCTCTGAGGGGTTAACTAAGGGTATCGTGTACTAAAGATGAGTACAACGCAAGGGTGTAGGGGAATTACTCAACCGATGTGGAAGAAGTAATTATAATACGGGTATCAAACAAGGGTTATCCTAATGCCTCTTATCATTTAGTTATTCCTAACTACACAAGTGTAGTCTCACTAGCGATCTCGGGATGCATCACAAAACAAGTTCTAGAATCTATTATACTACCGGTACACTCTCGAAGCATTAAAGGTGAATGCTTTAATTTCTACAGACCTAGGGGCGAACCTCACATTTTTTGGGTGGAATTTGAGTGGTAAAGGGTTTTTGTGCTAGTCATATAACTTCCTATCCATGAGACGCTTTATTAAGACTAAAGACCCACTCGTACAAGTCATGAAAAATTTTAAATTTGGTGTTAAAATTACCCTAACCGATATTTCTCATAGCTTATTACACAAATGAAATAGGACAAGACAAATAATCAAGGATAAGCATAGTTTCAAAGTTCTCATTTTATTCTCCCTCCCTACACTTAAACTGAACATTGTCCCCAATGTTCCCCGAAAGTATCAAAGTTATGATAACGAAAGGTAATTAAAACAGAAAGAAATTAGTACTCCCTGATTAGTTCGGTAGGATCCGTGTGAAGTAGTGGTTAAATTCTTTCCAAGAAGAAAGTATGCGTGAAAAGATCCATCCAATCTTATGTTTCTTCTTCCTGATAAATAAAACCTACACACTTTAAGAAAATAGACGAAACCTTCGCGTAAAATCGGCGGTAAAACTACATATGACTCTACTACACTAGGATATAATGCTTGCGGAATGGATGTTTGTAGTTTTTCTGGAAAATTAAGACTTGAGAAATTCCAAAAATTTATAAGTAGCACATAAAACGAGAGAAAGTTAGATAAGCTGTTTCTACTCCTCCTGACGCCGTCAGGTTGCAATCCTGACTTCGTCAGGTTATCCTGACAGAAACTGGTCTGCTGCGTTTTTCTGGAAAAATTACACCTTTAAAATCTGGAAAAGTTCTTGCAAAACATCCATTATGACTCGATACAAGCATTTGACTCTAAAACACACACACACACACACACACACATATATATATATATATATATATATATATATATATATATATATATATATATATATATATATATATATATATATATATATATATATATATATATATATATCAATTTCAATAATTGTAGTTCTCATGTTCACGTTCTTTTAAAAACGTGTGTAATCTTCCCTACACTTATCCTTTTTGTAAAATACCTTTATATGTAATTAAGACGGGGTTAAAGACAAAATAAAGCATTTTCACAAATTCAAACATGAGAATAAACAATCAATGAAAAGATATATGACACACAAACAAGCAAACAATTAAGCATGGGTTGCCTCCCACGAAGCGCTTTTCTTTATTTATGAGTCTTGTAGCTAGACTCAAAGTCGTGCCCCTACATACCTATGTAGGTAAGCCTATCCTCAAGAATGTCATAAGGATCAAACTTATCTTTTAAGTTCCTAGTGGTACGCTTAGTTCGGTATGCCTTTTCAAACTTTTCTCCATTGGGGTCATTGATTGTCATCCTAATGTGCCATTCTCCATTTCCATCACTAGGTGGTCTATCCCAATTACAATTATGCTTAGGCTTCTCCTTCTCAACTTTCCACTTATTCATGACAAGATTGACGGGCAAGCTTCCTAGGAACTCGGTCATCTTCCTAAACACGAAGGCATCCTCGAACGGGTTCACTTCCATGTCCCTAGCCAATTCTTGTTCATGGAAAGTTGAATTACTAACAAAGGCCTCTTCTAGATAGAAAGGTCGTTGGGGACCTATAAAATCTTTATTAATCCAAGGCCCATATCTAGATGGCGTTCTATCTAACATGATCTCGTAGGGAATTTCTTCCTATTTGTAGTAGACATGTTTTTTGATATCGTAAATTGACCTGGCACTCCCTTCTCTTGCCACTATCTTAGACATCTTACAATCAATTATGGCACTAGCGGTAGCTAAGAATCCCCTTCCTACTAACAACGGGCATGTCGGGTCCTTATTCATGTCTAGCACATAGAAATCCGCCAAAAGAGTCAACTCACCTACATATACTACCATGTCTTTTATTATCCCTACCGGATATGCAATACTACTATCCGCTAGACCTAAGATGGTTTCTGTTGGTTCTATCTTACCTAGGTTAGGGCTTCTATGGAGGGACAACGGAAGAAGAGTGATGCTTGATCCTAAATCGGCTAAAGTGTCGAAAGGTTTGGAGTTTCCAAGCCTAAACGGAAGAATGAATAGCCCGGGATCATCTAACTTCTTAGGTAACTTATTTTGCACAAATGCGTACCCGCGTTCTCCTAGCTTTAGTTCTTGCTCATATTTTTCTTTTAAAGCATTTTAATAAGGCGCATGAGCCAAGACGTCAAGAACCGGTTTTTCTTGGTGGAGTTCCTTGTACTCCTCCTCTAGATTAGGTTTGGGTTCTTGGTTGACGGGTTTCTCAAGAGTTGGTCGGACCAATGGTTCGGGTCCTTGGTACTTCATGAGGGATCACTTGGAACTCGTGTTGATGGTGTTAACCGGATGAACTTTCAGGTGTGAAGGGCATGGATATGCACTCTCCCAAGGTGAGCAAGAACATGAAGTCAATGAAATCAATTCACTTTTGGGTTCTTTACAGTGTCACTTGGTAGTGCTACAATTTCCCGGTCATTGAAGGCTTTTAAGAGGGCGTCGAGCTTGTTTGTCATCTCGCCTTGTCGTTGCTTGAAATCGGCTTCAGGCTTAGTCAATCGAGTTTCTTGAGATGACATGAATCTAGACACAATTGCCTCAAGACTAGTGGAATTCCCGGTATTTGGAGGGTTGAACCTATTGGGTGGACTAGGTGAGCTTTGGGGTGGGTTTGAGTTTTGGCTCCACTTAAGGTTAGGGTGATTCCTCCATGAGGGGTTGTAGGAGTTTCCTAAGTTGTTTTGTTCGGGCTTGAAAGTGTCCACTTCTCTCCTGCTCCATCGGTACGCGTGGAGGCGTAGTCCGCAAAAGCTTATTCGGGGAGTCTTGTGCAATCACGAGTGTCGTGGGGACCACTACATAACTCACAAGGTAGAGTGATTTTGTTTACTTGATGTGAAGACTTAGGATTTTCGTAAGAGCTCATTAGGAATTTGACTTGATCTTCAACCTCGAGCATCCTACGATCGAAAGTTTGTGACTCAATGAAAGGCAAGGAGATTGCCTTTATGGTTTTGGGCAACTCGCGGGGGTCATTCCAAATTTCGTTGTCATAGAGGGCAAGGTCCTCTATTGTACCCCACGATTCTTCCGCGGTGAGAGCACTAAGTTTGCCACCGGCCGCTTGGTCGATGGATTGCTTAGTTGAGAAGTTGACATGATCGTAAAAGATTTGGACTTGAAGCCAAATATCAATGCCATGATGAGGGACTTTATGGAACAAGTCATTGAATCTAGTCCATGTTTCGTAAAGAGATTCACCTTGACTTTGTTGGAACATCAAGATTTCATTCCTAAGCTTAGTAGTTCTCCCCTGTGAGAAAAATTGGGCAAGGAAACAAGTAGTAAGATTATCCCAACTTGAGATGGAGCCGGCGGGAAGTCACTCAAGCCAATTACTAGCTTGGTCCTGTAGAGAGAATTGGAAGAGACGCAAGCGCGTGGTCTTTCGAGTAGTAGCATCAAGGTCGATGGAATCGACTATTTTAAGGAAATACTTAAGATGTTGATTAGGATCTTTGGAACGAAGTCCATGGAATGCACATCCGTTTTGCACCAATCGGATGGTGTCGGATTGCAGGGCCGTAGTTTGAGCTTGATCGGGGAGCTCAATGGTGTTCCTATAGCCTTGGTGGCTTGGTCTAGAATATTCACCAAGAGTGCGGCCTCTTTGCGGGTCATTTGGTGGTGGGTTGATGAGTGGTGGTTGATTATCACCTTCCATGATAAAAAGTGATGGGATTTACGAACAAAGTCATGAAGAAGGGGGATAAACTACGAGGAAGCTAAAATTGAGAAAAAATCTTACTTGATAGGAATCAAGCAAGGGAACCTAAACGAGATGGAAATCAAACTAGCTATTCTATTACCCGGAAGCGGCGCCAAAAACTTGATGCGCGTACAAGGCGCGTTCGGGGTCAATGGAAACTTCCTTTTCTTTGAGTAAGTTTTTTAACACCCTAGGCAGTGAACCTAATCGTTGTAGTGTAGTATTGGGTAAGCCTCGGGTATTGATATCGTTCTCTAGGGGAATAAGAATGCTAGTGAGAAATTACTATGCTAAGGTTGAGGTTGAGGAAGATTATTTTTTAACTTTTTATATTTTTTAGAAACTAAAGGTAAAATCTCGGGGTTTGGATTTGAGGGTTTGGTACTTCTACCGATTACTCTACTTATCTAATTATCTAACTAATGGGTAGTCTATGTCTTTTTGAAGTGTGCTCGTATGATGATTAAAGATGTGTCTACCTAGATACTATTACTCCCTATTTATCTTTTATTGGTGGTTGAATTGTCACGTCCTTATTCTTAACGCGTTGTGTTTTCTAAGGTCGTAGGGTGTGCTTTTATCCCTAACTCTTTGAAGCTTCCTTAAGGTTAATAACTACGAAATCTCTAGGATTCATAAACTTAACACTAAGGTTATCTTTGGATGTTTAGCCTACAGTTCCACTAGTAACTATACACTAATGTTCAACAAAGATTAATCAAGCATTAAAAACACAACGATGGCTTCATGCACTCCTAAGCCAATTACAATTAAGATAAGAGACAACCAATCAATATTTATTAACTAGGTTTCATAGATCTAAGCAAACACACAAGTAAATTAGCCGGACATGTTAAACATGCAAGCATACACACATTCATTCGAAGACATAATGAAATCAAGGGAATAAATAACTTATCTCGATGTAAAATAGGTGTGAGAATCCTAAAATATTGTCCAAACCGGACTACAATCATTTTAAGTTTTTACTCCACAAGTCTACCTCCTAAAAGTCTGAAAAATCGAATTATATATATAGTTTTACAACTGCGACGGCGTCGCCTTATAGGTGGGACGCCGTCTGATCTGTCGTTATTAGGGTTTCGTCTTAGCCAAGTCATCACTGGGATAGCGTCACGTTGTGGTTGTGGACGCCGGTCTTCATTTGTGCGTCGTCGGAATCTGGATCTAGGTCGTCTGAGAAGAAAAGTCTTCGTGACGTCCTTACTCTTCAAAGCCTGATGCCGTCAGGTGCAAAATAGCAAATTCGCTCCTGAGCCGTCACAAAAATAAGGATGGCGTCGCCCTTTGTTGGGACGCCGTCAGGTGTTATTCCATCAGTTTGAGTGTCTTGATCTTGACTTAGCCATTTTCTTCGCGTATTCCCTCCTTTTTGTCCAAAAATGCGTCATTCCAATATTTTGCTTCCAAGAGACCTAAAAAGTGAAAAGGAACGAAATTAAGCAGTAACGGATATAAAATGGGTGATTAAGGGCTTAAATGACCCCTTAAAAGTGTACGTTTTAAATCCTTATCAATTGTCCTACCATCATGAAAGTAACATTTCTCTAGACCTTTATTAACCTCAACTTGGTCTTTGCTAAGACCCTTAGTCTTGCGGTGCTGTCGGATGTAGCCAATGGTGTCTTTGTGATCATAGTACTTTGTAGGAGGCATGTTTGTTCCTAGGAGCAAAAAGTTTCATGTTTTAGTAAAAACGAAAACTAAATTGACATTTTGTTCTAGTGTGTGCCTATATGCAAACAATGTGGAGTTGTGGTTATCTCGACTCCTTTTATGCATAAAATAGTTTATATTAGTAGTGTTTGGCAAAATGCAAGAGATTACCCAAACGCTCCTAATTCAAAGTGGCTTCGTTTGAATATACCCAGAAATGCATATTAGTTATTCATTACATTTAGTATTCAATAGACATTATGCAAGTGATGAAAATAACGTTTTTATTTGTATGAACAATGAAAAAAAATTCCTATAAGTGAGAAATTTTTCAAAATTTTGACATGGAGTTTTTAGTTAATCATGATAATGCCTTATGATATGTAACTCCTAACTAAGGGAAACATGATTAGTTATGTAATTTAACAAATGTAGTTCATGATTTGTGTAAGAAGATGCATAATCCCCATGTTTTGGTTTTGTGCATAAATTGGAACCCTAGACTCAGAATTAAGAGAAGTAATGTAGTTAGGATACTTACAATGTTGATTTTGGCTGAGATTAGTTGAAGAAGAAACCTCAATTATGAGTTATGTATGTTTTTAAGTCGTTTGGTTATGCGGGTTGTGAAGAAGGAAGTATTCTGTAGTTCAAAATTTTTGTACTGAGGGAACCACGGACCCATTAATTTGGTTCCATCTTTGTTAGTGATTGGTTCCGTGGGAACAGTAGCTTATTTTCCTAATTTGTTGTGTTTGGTCATTCTAAGTTTTAAGCTATGTTTTTTGATTATGTGTTTGGTTCCATTAATCCCCAAGCTAAGAAGATCTGGTTCCTCGTTTAAGAGGCCTTCCACCAATTAGCATCACCCTCCAACTTAAATGGGATGCGGTCTAAATGTCTACCTTGAAGACTTCTCTATTGAGATATCGGTCCTCCTTGGCATTGCTGAACATTGTCACGAAGAGAAGTGATGAATTTCAATATGATTTCCACCACTACCCGAAGGGCATGTTACGATTTTTGGATCACTGCTCCTTTGTTATCATCTCAAAGTGTGGTAAGAGAGAGTGTTGAGCATTGAATTCGCTTCAAGTTAGAGCATTGTCTCATCAAAGAGATTGACGAGTTGACATGCCGTATTCAAGCGATTAGCAAAATGAACAAAGGTAGTTGAAATGGAAGTTTGTTTCGAGAGAACCATGAGGTGAGACATTAAGGGTCTCAAAAAAGGTTACAAAGGTACCGACTACAAGTAGTACACGGCTTTCACGATACCATAAATTTTACCCGACAAGGGTAAAGGAATCACAAATAATGGTGTCATATCAAAGCAAACATAAATATCCAAAAGAAGTCTTAACATAAATTTTGAAATAATTCAAGTCAACATGACTTCAATACATAGGTCCCAGCGGAAAATAAACTCCAACAAAAAAAATATGAAATAATGAAGTCTTAAATGGCATCATAAGATCAAAGCTAAATATCTCTAAGGTAAGTCCACTCGGCACTCATCCCAAAGCAAAACCAAGCTCCATTGCTTAGATACGCGGAAGAAAAGAAATGTTGAGCTTCAAAAGCTTCGGTGAACAGATATAAAAGCAAAGCGAATACGAAACGATATCGAATACGACGAAATATAACGAGCGAAAAATGGCAAAATCATAATCATTTTCAAAGTATAAATCAGAATTAACGAATAAAGTTTATAGTTAACTACCACGAGCCCAGAAACATATATCGGATCATAATCATATTCACATAAGGCAACATTTGTAGGGGAGACCTACCAGAGTTATGAAGGGCGTGCATGCACGCAGCATCAATCATCAGATAACATATAACAGATAACAAATAACAGATCTAGGATGCATCCATCGCCCTTGCAGACAGATATTGGTCATATAACATAACTTGAGCTCATAACAGATATGAGATAAGGGCGTGGCAAAACATCACTCTGCCCTAGAGTCATGTCAAAGGTGCATCACGACACGGACATGGAACCCCCATGACTAGTGAAATATTTGGCTCGGGTGTCAAACTATCTTAGGTTAAATCAGAATGTCAAAACTGACACAGATCATACTTTATCATAAGGTTAATCATATTTCCAAAATCAGAGTTTTTCATATCATATACTTCAAAATCGGATGTTTCATAATTGAAATCGATATTTCAAATAAGCAACTCAAACAAACGGAATGGGGTTCATAGCAAAGGCTTAGGAAACCCTAATATAAAAACTAACAAAAGAAAAGCGTTATAAGGAACCTTTACTAAAAAGGTCGAATATCGTACCTTATTCCAAAGCGAATGACCAAAAAGCAAAATACGGAAAGCAAAGGATTACTCCTTCTTCACAGAACCTATACACATTAACGGTCGTACATGTTATTTATGATTCCATAATTGTCGAAATGAT
Source organism: Chrysanthemum makinoi (assembly GCA_910596185.1). NCBI lineage: Eukaryota > Viridiplantae > Streptophyta > Magnoliopsida > Asterales > Asteraceae > Chrysanthemum > Chrysanthemum makinoi. The sequence continues at coordinate 49,482,167 of OU343217.1, read as the reverse complement.
CTTTTAATATTTGGTGTTCATACTTAGTATATTTAATGATCTTAATACTTTAGGGTTTTATAGTTAAATGAGACTTAAGTGTTTTAATAATAAATATCGTAGATTAGGGTTCATCATGTCATTTATTAGAGTTTAGGGTTAACTGTGAAAATAGTTTAAAAGTCATAACTCACACAACTCATTAACTCTTGTTTATATACTCAACACCTTCATGACTTTAACCATACGTTACTTATATACATATTATACGTCGACTTTTATACCCATGCACGTTTATGATTTCATGTGACAACACAAGTCACTCACCATCCGGATTAGATACACATCGACACACACACACACATGGTTTCATAAAAGACCCGAACACGTAATATATTTATATATCGACAAGCTCCTTTGACTCACAACACACGCGCATAATACACGGTTCACACATCACTTAGGGTTTAGGTTTTGCATGTTCTTTACTCATTTAACATACGTTTACAAACATTCATATGGTTCGGCTAATATATATGTTTCGGCTTCCATGCTTTACGCAAACCCTAACTCCTCTACGTACTTTACATATTCACGTTTGCATGTTACCTTGGCCGATTTTATATATATATGGTTCGGTTCATATATAGCTTGACATACTTAATATCCGATTCGCAATACACATTACAACACATGTTCTCTAATTTATTTTAAGGTCCGATTTATATTTGTTGTTCTCGGTTTCATAAGGTTCGACAAAAACATAAGATTCGACCAAAACAAAACATGATACAACATATATTAACGTTAGGGTATCAAAGGAAGACGAGAAGAACATGTTTATACCTTAGCTTGTTGGAAACAAACTCTCGACACCAAGAGTAGCAATCGGCCGAATAGAAAGAAAAAGAAAAGGGAGAGGCCAAAGAAAATACCAACTTGCAAAACTAGGGTTCCAAATTGTGTTTAGGTATTTGTATTTATAGATGGTACTAATTTTGTTAGGGCTTGAGGGTTGTGGGCTTCGGCTTGGGTCCAACCGAACAAACAAAACCCACGCCCATATGGCTCTCGGCTCTTGACCCAAATGAACAAACAAACATGCCCCTCTTGGGTTCTCAAATAACGAAAGACAAGGCCCAACTGACGGCCCAATATTTTAGCGAGACGTTTAACTTTCGTCGTACAATGTCGATCACGTACACATATTCGTTAAGTTTTAATTATAGATAAGTTAGTTTTAATTTCATTGAATGAATATAAATGTCTTTTCGTTATTTTATAAATTTCGATTTCAAGGGTATTTTAGTCTTTATTCATGTTTTAGATTTTCGGGTTTTACAACTCTTCCCCTCTAAAAGAAGAATTTTCGTCCTCGAAAATTGAAATGAAACGCAACGAAAACGAAATGAGAACATACCAAACTATTCAAAGAAATGAGGATAACTAGCTCGCATCGACTCTTCGGTTTCTCAAGTAGCCTCACGCTCGGGTGATTTTTCCAAAGAATCTTAACGAACGGAATGACTTTATTTCTCATGACTCTTTCTTGCATTTCTAAAATAGCTTAGGTTCTTTCGGATAAAGACATATCGGATTGAATTTGATCAAGCGGATAAGAAGCAACGTGTAACGGATGATAGTTGTATCCCCTTAGGAGTGATACATGGAAAACGTCATGAACATGCGATAACTAGGCGAAGTGCTAACCGATCGAAACTTCTCCTATCGCTCCAAAATTTCAAATGGACCGATGAATCGAGGACTGAGCTTGCCCTTGATTCCAAAACATTTCACACCTCTAAGCGGCGAGACTTTGAAATACACGATCTCAACACTGAAACTCTAAATCACGACGATGCTTGTCGGCATAACTTTTCTGACGAGACCTAGCCTCCTTCATCTTTTCTCTAGCAACACTACTTTCTCATTCTGATCTCAATCATTTCCGGACCTTCAATTAAACGTTCACCTACTTCATCCCAACAAGTAGGTGATCTACATTTTCTCCCATAAAGAAGTTCAAACGGTGTTGCCTTAATGCTAGCATGCCAACTGTTGTTGTATGCAAACTCTACTAAACACAAATATTCATCCCAGCTGCCCGTCCATTCTAAAGCACAAGCCATTAGCATGTCCTCTAAGGTCTGAATAGTCCTCTCTGACTGACCATCTGTTTGAGGATGAAATGCTTGTCTTGAAATTAAGTCGAGTACCCCAGCGTTTTGCAAACCTTTCGAAACGGAAGTAAAAGCGGATCTCTGTCGGACACAATAGATGTCGGAGTACCATGAAGCCTAACGATCTCTTGTTGAAAAATTTCCGCCAATCTACCAATACCATAATCCTTTCTAATTGGTAAGAAAAGAGCGATTTGGTTAGTCGATCAACAACTACCCAAATCGCATCATGCTTCTTCCGAGTAAGAGGTAGTCCAGTCACAAAATCCATAGATATCTTATCCCACTTCCATGTTGGAATATTCAATGGCTGTAACAGTCCACTAGCCCTTTGATGTTCAATCTTAACCTGCTGACAAATCATACACCGATACAAGCGTAGCCACATCTTGCTTCATGCCATTCCACGGAATCTTGTTTCAAATCCATATACATCTTGGTAGAACCAGGATGGATAGTGAAAGGAAAACTATGAGCTTCAGTCATAACTTTCTCGCGAAGTACCGAATCATTGGGAACACAAAGCCTATCTTCATACCATACAATTCCATCATCATCAACCTTAAACTCCGTCTGCTTACCTTCTTCAACATTTTGCCCACGGCCACAGCTCACCATCATCTTTCGAGCTTCTTTAATTTGCGGTATAAGGTTCGACTCCACCTTCATACTAGCCCAGTATCCATCAAAACCTCGTACGCACAACTCAACATCCAAACGCTCTAAGTCACGAAGAATCCTAGGTTCAATCTCTATACTTGCAAGAATGCTGATTTTGGCTAAGTCGTCAAACTACATTAGCCTTACTGGGATGGTACTGAATGTTGGTGTCATAATCCTTAAGGAGTTCTAACCATATTCTTTGTCTCATGTTAAGTTCTTTCCGAGTGAAAATATACTTGAGACTCTTATGGTCGGTGAAAATATCACACGTCTCCCCATACAAGTAATGTCTCCAGATCTTCAACGCGAACACCACTGCAGCTAACTCAAGGTCATGAGTTGGGTAATTCTCCTCATAAGGTTTTAGCTGCCTTGAAGCATAAGCTATTACCTTTCCATGTTGCATCAAAACACAGCCCAATCCTTTCTTAGATGCTTCACTGTAAATTTGAAATCCTCCGAACGGATGGAAGAGTCAAAATAGGAGCGGACACCAATCTCCGTTTCAACTCCTCAAAACTCTCTTCTCGTTCATCCGTCCATACAACCTTTTCTCCTTTTCTCATCAGTTGGGTTAGGGGTAGAGCTAAGCGAGAGAAACCTTCAACAAAACATCGGTAGTAACCAGCAAGTCCTAGAAAACTTCTAACCTCAGTCACTGTCGTAGGTCTTGGCCATTTAGTGATAGCCTCAACTTTAGACGGATCCATGGTAATACCATCAGCAGATACAATATGACCAAGGAAAGCGACTTGTCTTAACCAAAACTCGCACTTCGAATATTTTGCGTACAACTTCTTCTTCCTCAGAATCTCCAAAACTATCCGGAGATGTTGCTCATGTTCTTCTTCAGACTTGGAGTAAACCAAAATGTCGTTGATGAAAACGATAACAAACTTATCGAGGAACTCATGGAAAACACGATTCATTAGGTCCATAAACACAGCAGGCGCATTTGTCAAACCAAAAGGCATAACGAGGAATTCTTAATGACCATATCTGTGCGCGGTCTTAGGAACATCTTGCTCCCTCACACGTAGCTGGTGATAACCAGATCTCAGATCAATCTTCGAAAAGAACTTCGCTCCTTGCAGTTGATCAAACAAATCATCAATACGCGGAAGAGGATAACGGTTTTGAATGGTAATACGGTTGAGTTCACGGTAGTCGATACATAGGCGCATGCTTCCATCCTTTTTCTTCACAAACAAAACAGGTGCACCCATGGAGAAACACGGTTCGAATAAATCCATTCTCTATCATCTCTTGCAGCTGCTCCTTCAATTCCTTCAGTTCTACAGGTGCCATGCGTGCGGAGCCTTGAAATCGGTTCAGCACCAGGAATTAACTCAATGCTAAACTCAACTTCTCTAGCTGGGGAAGACCGGGAAGTTCATCAGGAAAAATGTCGGTGAATTCACAAACAACAGAAAGGCTTTCAATGTTAGGACTCTCCAAAGATGTGTCCTTAACAGATGCCAGAAAACCTTGGCAACCATGAGAAATCATAGTCCGTGCCTTTATAGCAGAAATGAGCTTAACATATTTGAGGGGTTGAGAACCATAATAAACAAATTCAGGATGTTTTACGTCTCCAAAGATCACCGTTCTAGCATAGCAGTCAATTGAAGCTCTATGATAAGCAAACCAATCCATGCCTAGAATGATATCAAAGTCGACCATATCGAGAGGATACAGATTTGCAGAGCGAATACGATCATCAAAATGAAGAGGGCACTTAACGTATTTATGATCAATGATCATGTGGTTTTTCATAGGCGTAGAAATCGATAAGTGATTTGTTAGTGGTTTGGGCTTCATATTAAGTTTCTTAGCAAATGTGACAGATATAATGGAGTGTGTGGCATCGGTATCAAATAAAGCGAAGACAGAATAATCATCAATGAAAAGAGTGCCCGTAATGGTACATGAAGTGCGCTCCGCTGATTCAAGTGGTAGAATAAACACGTCCAGTAGTAGTTGGCGGCTTGATGTAGTTTCAGGGAATCAGGGTTCTTCTTAGGGCAATCCTTGATCTTGTGAGTAGTGGAACCACAAGAGAAACATCCACCAGTGGCCTTGAAACACTGCCCCGGATGAGCCTTTCCACAAGTAGTACAGAGAGGTGGAGGAGGCAAAACCTCAGTTGTCCTTTCTGCGACCAGAAGATCACGAAGCCGCGACCCGATATGATCCTCGAGTGACTGGTCCCTGTTGTAACGGTTATTGTTACCTTGGCTCGACGATCATTTCCATTCTTGCCAGCAGCTCGCTATCCGACTCCTCGCCTGAGCCTATAGTCCACATTCCTTCTGACGACCCGTGATCATAACTCCTATCCACTTGACCCCTCGAATCATAACTCCGCGAATTTCCCTTATAATCACTACTTTGAGTCCTACCTTGAATCCGATCACCATCGCGGTTACGCTTGTTGGAACCCGAAACCTCATGAAAGATCTTAATGTTACGAGCTGCGTCATTGCAGGCCGACACATCCTCATACTCGATATTAGCGTCGGTCCAACATCCACTTCTTCAGTCCCCACTTGAAGTGCTTAGCTTGATGCCTACCATCTCCAGCAATCGTTCCCACAAAACTTACCAGCCTCATAAACCTACCCATGTACTCATTGGATTTCTCATGATCAAACGGTAGATTGCCGATAATCCTCTCATACCTTTCTTTGCTTCGAGGAAATAACGGTTATAGAAGATAGTCCGAAACTCAGTCCAAGTACAAGTAATAGCAAAAGCATCTCCTCCTCGCTTTGTTTGAGTGCCTTCCACCAATTCAAAGCATCACCCTCCAACTTAAATGTAGCCAAACGGGTCTTAAATTCATCTCCACAACCCAAGTACTTCAAAGCTTCTCTATATGAGTGATCGGTCCTCGGCCTCAGTGGGAGTAGCAGCAGTGCTAAAAGAAAGAGGCTTGAGCTTACCAAAACGCTCGAGCCAAGTATGAATGCCGACGGGTTGATTTCCTCCACCACTACCCAAGCACCGGTTTGATTCGAATGTTGTTGATCACTGTGTCATCATCTCGGTGTGGTAAGACCGAGGGAAAGAGTGTTGAGAGCATTAGCAATCGCAGCTTCCAAGTTAGGAGCATCATCGTCTCCATCCACGTTACCGTTACGACGAGTTTGAACCATCTAAACGATATTCAAACGATTAGCAAAATGAACAAAGGTGAGATACGAAATGGAAGTTCGCAGAAGGAAACCTAAAGTCTACCCAATCCTCACAGGTCATAGCCTAGGCTCTAAGGGTCTCAAAACCTAAGGTCCATATGTCACAGGTCCTGACTACAAGTAGTAAACCTGGCTCTGATACCATAAATTGTAACGGCCCGACCCGACAAGGGTAAAGGAATCACAAATAATGGTGTCATATCAAAGCAAACATAAATATCCAAAAGAAGTCTTAGCATAAATGCTGAAATAATTCAAGTCAACATGACTTCAATACATAGGTCCCAGCGGAAAATAAACTCCAACAAAAAAAATATGAAATAATGAAGTCTTAAATGGCATCATAAGATCAAAGCTAAATATCTCTAAGGTAAGTCCACTCAGCACTCATCCCAAAGCAAAACCCAGCTCCATTGCTTAGATACTTGCATCGGAAGAAAAGAAATGCGGCTGAGCTTCAAAAGCTCGAGTGAACAGATATAAAAAGCAAAGCGAATACGAAACGATATCGAATACGAAATATAACGAAGCGAAAATGGCAAAATCATAATCATTTTCAAAGTATAAATCAGAATTAACGAATAAAGTTTATAGTTAACTACCACGAGCCCAAAAACATATATCAGATCATAATCATATTCACATAAGGCAACATTTGTAGGGAAGACCTACCAGAGTTATGAAGGATGTGCATGCACGCGAGAATCAATCATCGATAACAGATAACATATAACAGATACAGATCTAGGATGCATCCATACGCCCTGAGACAGATATTGGTCATATAACATAACTTGAGCTCATAACAGATAACAGATAAGGGGCGTGGCAGAACATCACTCTACTGCCCTAGAGTCATGTCAGAGGTGCATCAATGACACGGACATGGAACCCCCATGACTAGTGAAATATTTGGCTCGGGTGTCAAACTATCTTAGGTCAAATTCAGAATGTCAAAACCGACAGATCATACTTTATCATAAGGTTAATCATATTTCCAAAATCAGAGTTTTCATATCATATACTTCAAAATTAGATGTTTCATAATTCAGAAATCAGAGATTTCAAATAAGCAACACCTCAAACAAACGGAATGGGGTTCATAGCAAAGGCTTAGGAAACCCTAATATAAAAGCTAACGAAAGAAAACGTTATAAGGAACCTTTACTAAAAAGGTCAGAATATCTGTACCTTATTCCAAAGCGAATGACCAAAAAGCAAAATACGGAAAGCAAAGGATTACTCCTTCTTCACAGAACCTATACACATTAACGGTCGTACATGTTATTTATGATTCCATAATTGTCGAAATGATCTTTTAATATTTGGTGTTCATACTTAGTATATTTAATGATTTTAATACTTTAGGGTTTTATAGTTAAATGAGACTTAAGTGTTTTAATAATAAATATCGTAGATTAGGGTTCATCATGTCATTTATTAGAGTTTAGGGTTAACTGTGAAAATAGTTTAAAAGTCATAACTCACACAACTCATTAACTCTTGTTTATATACTCAACACCTTCATGACTTTAACCATACGTTACTTATATACATATTATACGTCGACTTTTATACCCATGCACGTTTATGATTTCATGTGACAACACAAGTCACTCACCATCCGGATTAGATACACATCGACACACACACACACATGGTTTCATAAAATACCCAAACACGTAATATATTTATATATCGACAAGCTTCTTTGACTCACAACACACGCACATAATACACGGTTCACACATCACTTAGGGTTTAGGTTTTGCATGTTCTTTACTCATTTAACATACGTTTACAAACATCCATATGGTTCGGCTAATATATATGTTTCGGCTTCCATGCTTTACGCAAACCCTAACTCCTCTACGTACTTTACATATTCACGTTTGCATGTTACCTTGGCCGATTTTATATATATATGGTTCGGTTCATATATAGCTTGACATACTTAATATCCGATTCGCAATACACATTACAACACATGTTCTCTAATTTATTATAAGGTCCGATTTATATTTGTTGTTCTCGGTTTCATAAGGTTCGACAAAAACATAAGCTTCGACCAAAACAAAACATGATACAACATATATTAATGTTAGGGTATCAAAGGAAGACGAGAAGAACATGTTTATACCTTAGCTTGTTGGAAACAAACTCTCGACACCAAGAGTAGCAATCGTCCGAATAGAAAGAAAAAGAAAAGGGAGAGGCCAAAGAAAATACCAACTTGCAAAACTAGGGTTCCAAATTGTGTTTAGGTATTTGTATTTATAGATGGTACTAATTTTGTTAGGGCTTGAGGGTTGTGGGCTTCGGCTTGGGTCCAACCGAACAAACAAAACCCACGCCCATATGGCTCTCGGCTCTTGACCCAAACGAACAAACAAACACGCCCCTCTTGGGTTCTCAAATAACGAAAGACAAGGCCCAACTGACGGCCTAATATTTTAGCGAGACATTTAACTTTCGTCGTACAATGTCGATCACGTACACATATTCGTTAAGTTTTAATTATAGATAAGTTAGTTTTAATTTCGTTGAATGAATATAAATGTCTTTTACGTATTTTATAAATTTCGATTTCAAGGGTATTTTAGTCTTTATTCATGTTTTAGATTTTCAGGTTTTACACACTTTCTATCTACATAGTCACCGTCATGATCCGAATCGGCATACACTATGGTTTCTACACCGGTTCCTTTGGGATACCATAATCCTAAACATGTAGTGCCTTTAATGTATCTAAATATTCTTTTAAGGCTTCTAGGTGTGATGTTTTAGGATCTTCTTAAAAGCGAGCACATAGACAAACACTAAACATAATGTCGGGTCTACTAGCCGTGAGATAAAGTAGGCTACCAATCATTCCTCTATATTTAGTGTTATCTACGGATTCACCTTCCTCATCCTTGGTGAGTTTAGTTTCCGAGGACACAGGTGTTGTTGTGGGTTTTGAGTCTTCAAGACCAAATTTCTTAAGCATATCCTTTATATATTTAGATTTGTTAAAGAATATATCATCTTCTAGTTGTTTAATTTGAAGTCCTAAAAAAATTTAACTCGCCCATCATACTCATCTCAAACTCGTCGTGCATGATTTTAGAGAAATCATCACATAGCTCTTGACAAGTTGATCCGATTATGACGTCATCTACGTATATTTGAACTATGATAATGAGTGATTCCTTTTTCTTGGTAATGAGAGTATTATCTACTAATACCATGGGGTATTTGTGTTCAACTAAAAAAGTCTTAAGTCGATCATACCAAGTTTTTGGTGCTTGCTTAAGTCCGTATAATGCCTTTTTAAGTTTGAAAACATGATTTGGTTTTTCAAAGTCGGTGAATCCGGGAGGTTGTGCAACATATACTTCTTCATTAATGAACCCGTTCAAAAATGCAGTTTTAACATCCATTTGAAAAAGTTTGAAGTCGTGAGCACATGCATATGCAATTAAGATTCTAATAGACTCGAGGCTAGCTACCGGTGCATAAGTTTCGTCGTAATCAATACCTTCTTGTTGATTATAGCCTTGTGCCACAAACCTAGCCTTGTTTCTAGACACTACACCATTTTTGTCTATTTTATTTCGAAAGACCCATTTTGTTCCATTTATAGTTTGATTTTTAGGTTTTGGAACTAGTGTCCATACATCATTTCTAATAAATTGGCTTAGCTCCTCTTGCATAGCAATCACTCAAGATTCTTTTTTTATTGCTTCATTTATGTTTTTCGGTTCAATGGTTGACACAAAACAAAAGTAGTTACTTTGATATTGAGCTTGTGATCTTAATGTTCCTTGATTTAATTGTCCTATGACTTTTTCTGAAGGATGAATTTTGGATTCTTTGATATTTATAATATATTTATTTAATGGTTCATCTTCCTTGTTATTATCATTGTTTTCTTGACTTTCAATAATTTGACTTTCAACTAAGTCATCATCTACCAAAGGTGATGTCTTAGAGGGATGTGGACTTTCGCCAAATGTTATGTTCAACGATTCCTCGACTCTCATTGTTTCTTTGTTTAAAATGATGTATGCTTTGCTAGTTTGTGAGTAACCAAGAAACACACCTTCATAAGACTTGGGGTCAAATTTGGTGAGATAGTCTTTGGTATTTAAAATGAAACATTTACATCCAAATACTCTAAAGTATCCTAAAGTAGGCTTTTTGCCTTTATAGATTTCATAAGGTGTTTTGTTCAAGAAATGACGTATTAGGACTCTATTTAAAATGTAAGTGGAAGTACCAACGGCGTTACACGAAAAATTTTGGGGTATGTTTTGTTCATTAAGCATTATTCTACTCATTTCTTGAAAAATCCTATTCTTACGTTCTACTACACCATTAGATTAGGGTGTTCGAGGAGCTGAAAAGTTATGTGTTATACTATTTGTATCACAAAAGTTTCCAGATTGTGTTTCATTATCAAACTCGCGACCATGATCCGTTCGGATTGACACAATGTTAACACCTAGTTGATTTTAAATTTTCTTACTAAGTATTTCAAATTTATCAAAAGCTTCATTTTTAGTTTTCAAAAACTTTGTCCAAGTGTACCTTGAGCAATCATCTACTATGACCAAAGTTTAGAGGTTGCCTCCATAAATTTGTATAGTGGATGGACCAAACAAATCCATATGCAAAAGCTCTAGACACCTAGATGTGGAAACCATGTTTTTAGCCTTATAGCAACTATGAACTTGTTTCCCAATTCTACAAGCATCATAGAAGTTTTGGTCATATTTCAACTTGGGTAAGTTTTAACTAGCTCTTTTGAGGATAAGGATTGAATGAGTCTCATATTAGCATGACCTAGACGTCTATGCCAAAGGGTAGAGTTATCATCTAAGGTTGTTAGTCAAAGCTTGTCTTTAGATGTTCTATCTATTTTCATGACGTATATGTTATTTTTCCTAACTTCTTTTGCTATGGTGATACCGTCTTTTAGTATTTTACTACCATTTTCTTCAAATAGTACTTTATACTTTTTATCACATAGCTGGCTAATGCTAAGTAGATTAAATCCTAGTCTATCAACATGAGCAACCTTTTCAATGGTTAGAGAGTCATGAGCAACCGTACCTTTACCAATGATTTTGCCTTTGAGATTGCTACCAAAAGTAACATTACCTCCGTCATACTCCTGGTATGTGGAGAAGAGGCCTTTGTTTCCCGTCATGTGTCTTGACTATCCGCTATCTTTTATCCATTCATCAGGCTCCAAGCCGACTTTTAAGCATACCTATGACATATATAACTCAAGCGTTTGGTCCCCAATATCTCATGGGTCCGTTTGGGTTAAACATACCATTTACTTGGTTCATGTATGGAAATGATGGATATGGGTTCCATGGCATGTAATTAGGAGTTTGATATGGTCTAGGGTAGTTTTGATTCCAATCGGTTCGTTGATAGTTGGGTTGTATGTTGTAGTTGCTTTTGGGAAAGGGGCGTTTAGCAATAGGTGTTTTAGGCCTTTGTTGAGTGGTTTTGGATCTAAATTCATTTTTATCAAGTCCTACTCCTATTGTAACAGCAGGTTTTTGTTTAACAACATCTTTAGATTTCTTAGTAACTTTGACAAATTCACTACAGTCCGTTTTGCAAACTTGTTGTCCTACTGCAGTCACCACGGAACTAAAATTTACAATGGACTGACCCAAATTTTCCATCTGGTCCTTGGTGTACTGTTGCAGTTGGAACAGATTGTTTTTCTTTTCTGACCGTTTTGGTTTGACTACTTAGAATCATTACTTCATTAAAACCTAATCCACTTGTATTTCCTTGTACTTTTTGAATTTTTACTATTTTATCGGCAAAATAAATGTTTTTGTTAAATATCTTAAATTTAGAGTTATGTTCGATAAGAACCTCCTGTGTGAGTTTTAGCTTTTCTATTTCAAGACCAAGCTCTTGACATGATTTACAACCATCGTCATTAGCCTTGCCTTTTTCTAATCGTTTTGCCTTTTCTTTCAACTCATAAACTTCGTTTTCTAAAAATTCCTTTTTAGTTTTTAAAAACGTGTTTTTAGTTATGATTTAAGCTAAGCTCACATAATTGATTATATTGTTTGCAAAGTGTCATCATCAATAGAGGAGTAAGATGAGTCAGATTGTACCTCGTTTGATTCATGTGCCATGAGAGCGATCTCTTCCTTACTTGGTTCTTTGTCATCATCACTTTCACTCTAAGCACCGCTTACAAAAGCTCGTTGAGTTTTGCTTTTAGGTGGCTTGGGGCAATCTCCTATTAGATGACTTGTATCACCGCATCTAAAGCACTTCCTTTTACTTTTTCACTTTTTGTCATCTCGGACTTTCCGGAATGACTTCTTTTCATCTCGTGGTTGCCTTACAAACTTTCCTCTTCTTCTAAAGAACTTTTTGAAATCTCTTACGACCATGGCATACTCCTCGTCTTCACTATCCGAGCAAGATTCTTCATCATCACTAGATTCTGTTCTTGCCTTTAGAGCAACGGATTTGACTTTTTCTCTTTTGCCTTTGATGATTTCCGAATCTTTCTCCATCACCATTTCATGTACATTGAGATTTCCAATTAGCTCATCAAGTGACATTATTGAGAGATCTTTTGATTCCTCAATAGTTGTTACCTTTGCTCTCCATTTCGGATGGAGTGCTCTAAAAAATTTTCTGACATAGTTCTTGCTACGAAAAGATTCATCAAGTGCTTTAAGAGAAGTAACAATAGTATTAAAACGAGCAAATCCACAATCAATGGTTTCATCTTCAGGGATAACAAATTGTTCATATTGTTGAACAAGAAGATCAATTTTGTGATCCTTAACTTGTGAATTCCCTTGATGTGTAATTATTAAAGATTCCCAAATATCTTGGGCAGTTTCACACATAAAAATTCTTTCATATTCTTTTCTAGGCAAAGCATTATAAAGCATCATTTTAGCTTCATTATTTTTAAAAATTAATTTTTTTGTTCATCATTTGAAATATATTTTGTTGTAGGATCAAAATCACCTTTAAAGATAACAAACCAAAGATCTATATCTTTTGATTTTACATATGTTTCAAAATGGTTTTTCCGATAGATAAATCTATTGGTTTCAAAAAGTGGTGGTCTTTGCATAGATTGCCCTTCTTTAAAGTTTTCGGAATCCATGGATCGTTTCAAGTTTATAAAATACAATATATTTTATAAAATCTTGAGCAAAAAGGCTCTGGTACCAATTGTGGAAAACTAGAAGGGGGGTTGAATAGTTTTACCGTTTAAAATCTTAATTGTTTCGAAAACTTATTGTAAGATCAATCGATATAGACAAAAGATGTGTTAGTGAAGAATAAATAATATGCAAGCAATAGATAAAATGTAAGTAAGGAAAGAAACAATCAAACCACGACAAAGTTTTTTATATTGGTTCGGTCTACAAGGACTCTTTTTTCCTTGTCCTACTCCACTCCCCGAGTCTCCAACTCGAGAGTTATCTTCACTAATCAACAAGCTCCTTTAACCGGCAGAGAAAGCCTTTACACGTCGGTTACACAATATTTCCGACACAAAGCTAGACGTCGAGTTATTTTACAAGGGTACAACCACTCCCAACACACTATGTATTTTGAGGACTAAAATACTAACCACTCACACTCAGAGGTTTAAGATGATTCGGTACAACAATGATGTATGAACAATAATGATTCACACAACAACAAAACAAACAAGACTTCCAACTATTTGTTGAAGCTTGATTATGCCTTGATCTTCTTTGCTACAAAAGATGATCACTAAAATGAAATGAAACTGAGTTAGATGTAATAGAATGAGAGAATGTATGTGTTTTATGCTAATGAGGGATGAGAAAACAACTTGGGTTGGCTTGCTATTTATAGGCCAAGTGATCAGCATATCACGGACCGGACAAAACCAAAAAGGGGTCCGCCCTTTATAAATTTTGGTTCCATGGTCGGCCAGTGGAGATCACAAAAAATCTTTCAAAGATCATCCAAATCTCTCCAAGATTATGTAAGATATGATGAGTGAATATCTAAATAAAATATTCTATAAAACATTCTAAATATTTCCAATGTGATGCAAGCCATGATGTAATATGTAGTTTTCTATTTTTAGAATTAATATGTTATATAAGTAAATACTTATGTAATGTTATGTTTAAGACTTTAAGAAACTAAACATACTTGATCTAAAAATGTTGATGCACATTTAAGAAACTAAATGCTTAAGTGATGAAGACTTTATTTAAGAAAAGCTAGTATTAATATATAATAATCTTGACAAGCTTTATACTTTGCAAAAATGAAATTTACTTTTGTCGTTAACAAAACAAGGTAAAGGTCATAAAATTTAAATAACATTTTTGGACGATATTTGTATTAACACCTTTATTCAAAGCAAACTACCACCGATTCATCACCACCTTTTCTTTAGATAATCGAAACCCTAAATCCGATCTAGGGTTTATACGATTGAAACCCTAACTTGCATATTCAATTCAAGTTTGTTCTAGGGTTAGTATTACTTGATACTTGGCTTGTTCTTGGTCGAATAGAATCTTGTTAAAGGGTTTTTTTTACTGAGTTCGCGGGCAGAAAAGGAGTTTTTTATATCGGGTATTCTTCACCAGATATCAGACAGAACCATCCTAGGTTCACGGGAAGATTTTTTCTAGGGTTTTTTTGTGATCTCGGACAACACGTGGACAGGTTCGAGGGTTGTTCGGTTCGAGGGTTTGAGTTATTACAAGGGTTGTTTGGTTTAATGTGACACAACTAGCATATCGGGCGTATTCGGGTTACGTGTTTGTGTGAGCACTCGTAGAGGTAATCGCGTTGATTACTTGGTTTCTTGTTGATAACTTGGGGGGTAACTACGAGGGTTTGTTTTCTTGTTTCCTTTTATACTTCCTTTGTTTATTATACGTGTTAATCTAATTGCTTAAACTAGATCCATATTCCGCTGCGTACTCGTAGTGTTAAATGGTTAACATGATTATAAAATCCAAACAAAGGCTTCAATTCTTTCTTTGTTAACTTAAGCACCTTAGGAGCCGTGGTTTCCAAGTATGCACATACTACCTTGGCACTGTATAACAAAGGTTACAATTCTTGTAAATTCTTGTTACAATTCGTGGTTGCCTTACAAACTTTCCTCTTCTTCTAAAGAACTTTTTGAAATCTCTTACGGCCATGGCATACTCCTCGTCTTCACTATCCGAGCAAGATTCTTCATCATCACTAGATTCTGTTCTTGCCTTTAGAGCAACGGAATTGACTTTCTCTCTTTTGCCTTTGATGATTTCTGAATCTTTCTCCATTACCATTTCATGTACTTTGATGTTAGGTTCCCAAATATGCAACACAAGTATCAATATAAGAAATAAGATGAAGAAGAGAGGCGGATGAACAATATTCAAACACACACACACGAAATGCTTAGCCGGTTATGCGTAGAGTGTAATGGAGAGAAAAAATTGAACAACCAACCCTCAAGTGAGGGTTATTACAAGGTATTTATAGGAGGGAAGCTAGGCAACACTCCTAGTTCCCATCCTTTTCCTTATTGGACTAGGCCTAGGCTTATGGGCCTTCTACATAAGCCTAAGGCTAATTACTAACATAAAGGCCATATTAAGCTAACTATTACATATGAATCACTAACACTTGATTTAGGTTTAGGAGTGATTCCAACAATCTCCCTCTAAGTGTTGGTGATGACTGAATATGAACGGTTAAGGTAATGCGATGTAATAGTAGCTTTGGCGTCTTCGACATTCTTCTTTCTTGTGAGAAAAATTGCCTTGATTTGAACAATCTCCCCGGTGTAGAGAAATTGTTTTCTTTAAACAGTTCGCTTTGACGTCATCATTTTCTTTGTTCTTTGATCTTTGTTCTTTGTGGTGATAGTGATAGTATGTTGTTGTTGTCTGCATCAGTCCGCTTCGCCCATTTGCTCAGTGTCTCCACGTCTTTCTCCAACATGCTCACACGCTCTTTAACGTTGGATTTCAGTTGATGAAGTTCTTTAAGTCTTTAAACTTTGTAGATTCTTTGTTGATGAAGAATCATTCTGACTTTGTGTTGCTTTTGATTATGAGAGAACTTCCATAAGTGATGTTGTTGTTATGAGCATGTGGAGAATCACGATCATCGCTCCAGAGCTTCCATAAGAAGTAAACATAAGAAAGGTTAGTAATAAGCGGATTCCGGCACTTACAAGTTTGAACTTCGAGAGTGTTAACAGCATAGTGTGAAAACACAACTCTAATTCTCACAAAGGCCGTTCTGAACCGGAGTCCCACAAGTGAGATAACACGATGTACCGAAGTACATCTATAGTTTAGATGAGTCGCTGAGGTATACCGAAGCATCACCTCACGACTGTAGACCGTTTGAGACCACTAAGGATAATCCATGGGGAGTTACCGAAGTGACTGCCGTGTCGCTTTTGATGTTGACCACGCGGAGTTTCCATTCAATCACCGAGGATCACAATTGTGAACCTCTCATAAATGTTCTCGACAGATTGCTAAGATCTGTGAAGGACTCGATAACGTACCACTGATGTTCTTATTGTTTAACATCAAGTGATGAAATGTCAAGTGTATCTAAGAGATCTTTTAATGAATCTCGTGGCTCTAGACTCAATAGTGCATTTTGGTTTTCCTGAGCGGAGACTAGGGAGAGGGTCTCCTTCTTCAATACCAGCAATCTCTAAGAGAGAGCCGATAGTTTACGTAGGGTTCCCTGTGAGAATGAAACAAGCTTCTTTTGAGAGAAACTTGAGTGGCTAAGAAGGTTTAGTGCATGCGTCACTGGGTCCATGACAACTTTTAATCTTCAATACCGGCGTCATCAAGTGACAACCAGTAGCATATGAATTGAACCCGGTGTTCGCCCTAAGTTGAATAATTTGGAGGGCTATTTCTTTTCGCCCTTTTCTTTGCATTTCTTTTTAATTCTTCAACTCCTTCTTTCTCCGATTCTCATTTTCTCCTTTTAACAAGCATACCTAAGGACTTCTAATTCTAACTATTGGTAGTGTCCTTGGGTAGATCCCTCCGGCTCTGGCGGATCATAGGACGGTTATTCCTAACCTTAATCACCTTATAACTCCATTGCCATAAAACCATTTATATGAAAATATCTTAAAGTGTTTATTAATGAAAAACATTTTATTCCACTGTAAGAGTTTGATCTTTTGCAGAAATACTCCCCCTCAACATGTGCTTAAGAGTTTTGACATAAATCTGCACAGTGAGGAAAGAGCGCGCACTTTTTGAATTGATCGACTCAAGATAGACAATTCCTTGCGAGACACAATTACGTTGTATAGTTAAAGAGATACATTGTCAACTTTTAGGTGACAACTAGCTCTAATAACTACCTTGAAGATGTGGACAACCTCGAAGGTTGTCAAACCCGTCAAAGTTCATGTCTATCAAGAGCTTCTCGAATAGGTACAATTTACTTGGATAAGTCTTGGAAGACAAATCTTGTCAATGTATGACTGTTAGCTTCGTCAATTCATGGGTTGAAGTCTTTTCACACGAGAATTCATGAGCAAAACACAACATATTTCTTATCACGTATTTTTCTCCCCCTCAACAATGGCATATCAATGTTATTTTTGAAGAAATGTTGAGAATAAATATGACCATTTTGAGTTTTGTGGGAAGATAACCACTGAGAACAATTTGTGAACAAAGATTTTGAGTCAAATACTCCCCCTCAATGAGTGATATAAATGGTTGAGGTTTTGAAAAACATAAGGGGAAGTACTTGTTCTTTTGAGCAAAACCTTGAAAAGTGAAAGGTTTGATAGGTTTTACTCAAAATTAATAAGCTTTCACTCCTTTTATAAGGATTGTGGCACTGAAGCGTACCACAGGGTCCTTTCTTGACAAGTACGGGTTGTACACAGTTATGTGTGCACAAGCCATAGAAATATAAATCACACATCCAAAATATTATGAAATAGAAGCAGTTCAAGGGGTACCTGAAAGTCCATCAATGTTTCCGTGAATGCGAACTGGCGTTGATAGCCGAGAGCAATCCCGGGACGACCACCTACAAAGCTCTCGGTGTTCGGCGATCCCTTCGATACAACCTTTCATCAATCATGGTGATGATTCTCTTCACATCCCGTCTTTCCTTCCATCGCTTTTTAGACCCAATACCTTCATGAATATCCTTCAACCTATAAGCTAATCCGTCCCTAACCTTCTTCAATGTGTGATCCCCAAACTTGTGAAGATCTCTACACGCCATCAAGCAGTTGCGTAGTGTTTCCCTAAGGTAAACCACTCGAATGGTTGGTGATGAGTGTATATTGTGAAAGTTGGTTGATGTCGGGAAGATCTAGCTGAGGTGGAGTGAAGTTGACACGGGTCCGATATGATTCAACGCAAGTGGAGATCTTCTACACGTTCTTTGATGACTATGCGTCTGATGAAGATCAGCAAGGACTTGATGAATTCACGTTGTACTTCAGTTGAAAATTGTCTCATGCGACCATGTACTTTGGCAAGGTACATGTCTTCAATGTCGTTGAGAGACAAATTCTCAAAGTCCGCTTCAGAGAATGCATAATCTCTTTCGTCTTGCCTTTTGACCACAATATTCTTGAGAAAAGTGTAGTCCCATTTGGACGAAAGATCAACATGTTTGATGGCAACGATATTCTTAGTACTGAACACTTCATGTTGAAACTTCGAACCCGCGCTACGTAGTAGATTCTTGGTGTTCCGGCCAATGGTGAATCCCATACAGTGCATCACGGTCATACTCTTCCACATTGTTGGAGAACGTGTGGTTAGCTCTTTCCTCGATGGCTATGCAGTTAGAGTATATGGCTGCCGGAATGGAAGTGTCAAAGATGTAGCGTATTTCCTTGAACCATCGCCACCGTGAAGAAGAAATTCCAAGTCTTTGTTGAAGAAATATCTGAATGGAATCCTAGGCGTCCTGGTTGGCCAATTGTTGGTAGAGGTTTGGACCGTTGGTGTAGTATGGAGGATTGTCCCGTTTGTGAAGTCGATGTTTGCTTCTGGGTTGAGCCAATCCATATTGTTAGACATGGATCGTGCTATATTATCAAGGTGATACTCGACTTCAATAGCACTTTCCGAGCTGTCTTTTAGCGGTTGAAATGCTTCATTCTTGATTCGCTTCAACTCGGATTTCGTCATCTTTTTCACACGGAATTTTTCTTGCAGTAGTTTCGCATGCTCCAATGTACTACATTCTGTTACCTCTTGACCTTCGGATGGGTAGGGAGTGGAATCAACAAGCTTCGAGAACCATTCAAATTCAGTATCATCTTCGTCCGACCATGATAAGGCGTCGGTCATAGGCCTTTTTCTTCTTTTTCTTTGGCCGGTTGAAGATTACGGTTTCTTAGCGTGTCGGAGAGATGGGTTGTTGTTGTGGCTCAGAGATTTCCTCATCGTCACCACCCGTATACTCAAAGTGATCACCGGTTTTCGAGTGCGGGGTGGTGTCTCGAATCCCGAGGTTTTTCAGTTGAAGCGAGGAGGGATCTTTGTTGAGCCGGAGTCCTTTGGGGTGGAGGCGCATTGAGTCTTGAATGAGGATGATTCACCGGACTTCTTCGGGCGTTTGGGCTCGTTATCCTTATCCTTATCTTTGTCTTCGTCGTCTTTTGGACGTTTAGGCCTTACAGCTTCTTCTCTGAATGCTGACCTGAGTTGGTATTCCAAAGCTTCAAACAATTTAGCTTTGTGGGAGGCAAACGTTGCAGAGCATTTCAACATTTGAGCTACTTGCCGGTTCACCAATTCATCATCTGAGAAGATTGTGAGTTCAACTGGATTGATGCTCAAATTCATTGGAGTTGATTTCATGGCTTGCTTGGCCAGATGTAAGAGATTCGGATAAAGTTGTCTAGTATACATCTCCTTTGTCAGTTTAGGAACGACCTCCATGAGGAACTTGTGAGAGTATCCTTTGATCATCTCGTCTATTCTCCCTTGAAGATCATCTTTCATGAGCTTCTGGACATACTCCCTTTCAACTTGCATCTTGTCTTTCTCATCATGAAGATACTGTATCTAGTCAGCAAGGAAATTCAGCTTTTTGTAGAGTATGTCTTTCTTTCGACACGCTTGACAGCTTTGACGATTCGAGTCTTAGCATGAGACTTGCAAGAGGCAGTTGGCTTCTTCACTGATTTGGATGATGATTTGGTTGATCTTTTTAATGGTGGTGGTGAAGAGTGAGGCGAGTCGAGGAAGAGGAGATGTGAGGTGACTCGGGGTCTTTAGGAGGCTTAGCGGTTTCTTCCTTAGCGGGTTGGACTGTCGAGAAGAAGATCATCGTAGTCCATCTCGTCATCTTTATCGGATTTAGCTTGCTCTTCAGCCTGAGTTCGAGCCTCTTCCTCTGCTTTAGCTCGAGCTGCGGCTTCTTCATCAGCTTTGGCTTTCTCTAACTTCTCAGATTCTGGTTCTTCAATGTCAAATTCAATAGACTCTTCCACTCGCTTCTGTTGTTGCTCAAGAGTGGTGGCACCAGATCCCTTATCGGGTCGATTAACCGCATCAGGATTTGGTGTAGGTTGAACTCCACCACTCGACCCTCCGGGGCCACCCATTTGTTCTTTAGCAAATTCTTGTGCGACGTGTTGAAGTCTAATGAATTTGAACTTTTTACTGTAATCAGTGTTTAGTTGCTCTTCATCGTGTTTAGCTGGTGGACTGGGAGGTTTAGGTACCGTTGTAGTGTCATCTTTAGCGGTTTCAGAGTAGAAAATCTCTTCAAATGATGCAGTACCCTCCGAGTGCTCGTCTATTAGCTTTCTTTGCGGTTCAGACTTGGGAATGGGAATAGGAATAGCTTCCTTGGCGGGAACTTTCCTCTTAAGGGGAGGATTCCTCTTGGGGAACTTCCTCGACTCTCGCTGCTTGCAGACTTCCTCCACTTCCTCTTCGGTTTTCCTGGTAGGTGTACCGTAATATTTATCATCTAGAAAACCAACTTTGTTCTCTTCCACAGCAACCAAATATCTTCCATAAGAGTAGAGCTTTTGAGTTCATCGAGAGAAGATGGTGCGGCAACACAAACACCTGTTTCTTAGTTGTTGATTCCTTGAATCGCAGTTAGGGTAGGTTCAGACAACATGTCGTGATTGTCAGGGTCATTGATTCTCTTGGGGATATCTGGGTTATACCCAAGTGCTCTCTGGATCAACAGTTTAGTGTATCTGATATAAGGAATCTTTGAGCCAAGCTTTTTGAGGAATGTCATCATGTCATCCCAAATTAGAGCTTCTACTTCGATGTGCTTCATGTTGATCAGAGCCCAGAAGATTTGCAGTTCTACGAGCTTAGGTTGCTCATAGCCGCTGTCACGACCAGAAATGGATTTTGTGATGATGATATAAAGGGTTCTCCAAGGCTGAGGGATGTTCTTGAGATCCACGTGAAAATGCTTAATGATAGCCCACGAAGCTTCGTCATACCCAATATCAATCAAGAATTGCGAACGTCTCTTCAGTGAGGTGCGCAGAGAATTGAGTTGGTAAGATGTCGAATGAGGAGGCGCGTAAGTCTGCAGGAGTGATGGTGAGTTGCTTGTGATTGGCGTCACCGTCACGACATTTTGACCTTTGATCATCGCATTGTATTCCGAATTGCGTATGTAGATCTCCAGAACAAAGGCGAGTTGGTAAGCATGTTCTGATAGGGATGATTCTTTAGAATATCCACTACAATGAGACAAGATGATTCCGAGCAGGTGAGAGTTTCAAAGTCAACTCTGAGATTGTTCTTTCCAATCTTCATTGGATAGCCATGCGGGAAGATATCAGCAATGGTGAGGACATTTGGTGCATCCACATTCAATTGAGCTTCCATGTCGTGATCTGAAACACATTTAGCCAAAAGAACCAATATATCGAAAGACATAATGTTAGTCAACAGAAGGTTTTATTGTCTACTTATTGAATGATATATGTCAATGATTGTTACGAGTCCAATGTCACTTGTTTGTTCAATAGTCCAATGATGTCGAGAAAAGTTTCGTGAGTTAGTTAACTTTAAGTTTTAAAGTTTATGTTATCACATATTTTTCACAACATATTAAACATTTAAGCTTATCAATGACATTTATTGGTTTCGTGACGTTATGATTTATTTATTTACAAGTTTGCACGCGTAACAATTCATAATGAAGGTTTGATCAAGGCTTAGGCGTAGAAATGGTAGCTTATGCGTAAACAGGAGTTATACGTGTAGACACGAGCTTATGCGTAGGAACCTTACTTACGCGTAAGAAATATTACGCGTAGGAAAAAGGGGACCTTATGCGTAGAGCTTACGCGTTAGCGCATATAACACCTTACGCGTAAGGCTTACTCGTAAGAGTAGACCTTATGCTTAGTGGTCATTTTACGCATATCCTTCACGGGATACGCGTAGTCCCTTTGTAGAACCTTACGCGTAAGATTTCTCTTACGCATAACCTTCTACACATAAGGTGATCCTTATGCGTAGATTGCTAATGACCTTGATTCTGAATTATACGTGTAGCAGACCTGAAATAAAGTCATCATAGCAACAATATTAACACATACATCCATTCTATAACAGATTATGTCATGAAAACTCATCAAACAGATTACGCGTAAGATAGCATATGCGTAGACTTAAACCCTAGAGCTTAAAGATTACGCATATGAAATCTAACCATAGGAATTGAACCAAAGTTTTTCTGGCAGTACTAGGAAGCCTATAGAGTTGTTTTATCCAAGTTTTAACATCAAACAAGTCATGAATCAAAAATACCCAAACCGTATGAATATAAACCCTAAATTCCAATTAATGAATCATTAGAGTTTCTGGGTTTAGTTATGATTAATTCAACTTGAAAACAACCTATTATAACAATCTTTATCACCAAAAACATTCACAAATGAAAACACCCAAACCACGCATAAACCCTAGTTTTCCATATTCAATCAATTTGTGTTTCTGGGTAAGTTTTGAGAATAAAAATGGTATCATTGATATTTTAAAAAAGTTTTGACACAACCTTTTTTACCACAAACACACACCAATGATTAAGTGTTCTTACACTTACGCGTAGAACATGAAAATCATATTATCTCAAGATTTAACCGTTGAATTTATAAAAAATTCAAAACCATTGTTTAAAAAACTTGTTATAAACACGAAATCACTTACAGATTGATGATCCAATAACCGAATTTGTTGAACGATTTATATGCGTAGATTATGTTTGGTTTGTGTAATAAATGTGAAGTGATAAGTTAGGTGGAGAGTTTTTATGAAAATAACTTTGAGCTTTTGACAACAATAGTCCCTCCACCTTTTCCATTTTCATCCAAAGCCTTTTAACTTCCATTTTGGTTACCAAACGAAAGATATTAAGACAGAAACATGACGACACTCCCCCTCGACCTAAGAAATAATGAAAGGTTATAAATTTTAGTCCGAGGAGTGTCAGAAAAACCAGAAATATGACCACCATTTAAAGAAACAATCGGGAAAAGGTAACATGCAAGTACACGGTTATTTTCAAACAGGTTAAATTTATTTTCTCCCCTCAACACTTGATCGGAAAAATACTGAATTTTGAAAGATTAGAGTGTTGACGGAAGAAATGTACTTGCCATGTTAAAATAAATATAGATAGAAGAATATTTTTGTTGTTTTATCTGATTTTATATTTTTGTATTTTGTTTTTGAAAAATATTTACAAAAGATGTTTTGGTGTTTGACTGGTTTTAAGAATGTTTTAAGAGTTCATCCAGTTCCTCTTGAGTCAAACACCGCATACCAATCCGGTGGACCAACTCATTAAACCTAGCAGGAGCTAAGGCTTTGGTGAGATGATCTGCCAATTGGTATTCGTACCCACGAAGTATAATTCAACGATTACGTTCCACGTGGTCCTTGATGAAGTGATATCGAAGATCGATGTGCTTTGACTTTGAGTGTTGAACAGAGTTGCACGAGATTGCAATAGCACTCCGATTGTCACAGTACATCGGGATTTTGTCAAATACGTAACCATAGTCTTTGAGTTGTGTTCTCATCCAAATGACTTGAGCACAACAGGCCGACATGGCTACATATTCTGCTTCATTTGAGGACAGCGATGTACAATCCTGCTTCTTCGATTGCCAAGATACCAGTTTGTCACTAAGAAATTGTAGTGCTCACGAAGTACTTTTAGAGTCTAAGCATCCCTGCGTGGTCGTCAAAAGCTATTAGTTCAAAACCGAATCCCGGATACCGGATCCCCAAATTAATGGTTCCCTTGATGTATCGGAGGATTCGTTTAGCCTCAGAGAGGTGGGTTTCAGTTGGTCTCGACTGATAATGGGAGCATAGATAAACGGCAAAGACAATATCAGTCTGCGTTAGATACATGAGAGACCCAATGATACTACGGTATTTGGTAGGGTCAACCAATTTCCCATGCAAATCAGCGTTCAGCTTCTTGGTATGTGACATAGGTGTGGCATAAGTATCACAAGTATTCATTCCGAATTTGTTCAAAATTTCAAGGGCATATTTGGACTGACTCAAGAAAATACCACGAGGTGATTGATGAACTTGCAGTCCTAGAAAGAACGTAAGTTCACCCATCATGGACATTTCAAAATGTTTCTTCATTAATTTTGCAAAAGCGATTGAATACTTTTTATGAGTTGACCCAAAAATGATGTCATCCACATAAATTTGAACAATTAAAATATGTTCCCCGTGATATTGTATGAAAAGAGTTGGGTCGACCGAACCTTTGGTGAAATTATTGGCAATGAGGAAAGATGATAGCTTATCATACCATGCCCAAGGAGCTTGTTTGAGACCGTACAGAGCTTTGTTCGGTTTGTAGACATGGTTCGAAGCACAGGATCAACGAATCCTTCCGGCGACATAAACTGCTTCTTCGGTTGACCATTCGAAGCAGTTTTGACGTCCATTTGAAAGACCGTTATGTTCATATGAGCTGCGAACACTAGAAATATCCAACGACCTCAAGACGAGCAACCGGAGCAAATGATTCTTCAAAGTCAATACCCTCTTCCTGTCTATAACCCTTAGCCACCGGACGTGACTTGTTTCTAATAACGTTCCCTTCAAAGATCCAATTTGTTTTTCCAAATCCATTTTAGACCAATGACGTAGACCCCTGTTGGTCTTTCAACCAGTTCCCATACTTCAAGACGTTTGAATTGGTTGAGTTCTTCTTGCATGGATTCAATCCAGTTATCTTTTGTCATTGCATCCTTAATGTTTTTGGGTTCAGTTTGGCATACTGTGAGTGCATAAATGCAATGTTCACCGTCTGTGTGAAGACGTTGTCTCGTAACGACTAGTTGATTCGGGTTGCCAATAATGTTTTCCAAAGGATGGTCTTTTGTCCATCGATGTGTAGAGGGTTGATGTTGGTATACATTATGCAGATTTCGAGGATTCAAATGGCTTGTATATGATTCCGCGACATCAGTGCAGCAGCTTTCATTAGCAAACGGGTTGAAGAACGCATTTGGATCAAAATCTGCGGTGGGGTACTTCATTCGAACATCATCACCGGTTCGCGTCGTTGGATGTAGTTTGTTCAACTGTTGTTGTAGAGTCAACTGGTGGTGCTTCTTCAATCATAGTTGTTGTAGCAGTGTATCGGTATAGGAGGATTATCGGGTTGAGCGTGAAACAACGGATACACACGGAGCACGTTCATCAATATCGTCATTGAACAAAGGAGAAAATAGTCTTTCCATTTGTTGACGAGTAAGCTGAGGGCTTGTATCAGCTGATGATGGGGTTTGGGGGAAGTTTAAGCGATTGTGACCGGGTTCCAAGCTGTTAAACTTAGAAGCCATTTCAGTAAGTTCATCAAAATTAGCATGAATCGTTTCCATAACCTGCATTGTACGACGATTCCATATCCGGTAACCTTTTGAATTCTCACAATATCCAATAAAGAGTCCAATGTCAGCTTTAGCTTTGAGCTTTCCAAAGTCATCACGATCATTATTTGGATAGCAAAGAGATCCAAAGACATGAAAGTGTTTGAGATTCGGTTTACGATTGTGGAGAAGCTCAAATGGTGTTTTGTTGTGGCGTTTTGTAATCATTGAAAGGTTCTGAGTGTAGCATGCAGTTGAGACAGCTTCAGCCACAAGTAATCGGAAGTTTAGCATTGATTAACATCGTTCTGGTAGCTTCCACTAACGTACGGTTTCGTCTTTCAACAACTCCGTTTTGTTCTGGTGTGCGGTCAATGGATGTTTGATGCTCAATTCCCACTTTCTCATAATATTCCCGAAGAGTTTGATTCATAAATTCAGTTCCTTTATCTGTTCGAATTTGCCGTACGGTGTTTCGGAGCTGAATTTGAATTTTCGTGAGAAAGGTTATGATCATCTGTGGAGCTTGGTCTTTACTTCGAAGAAAATAAACCCAAGTCCATCTTGAGTAGTCATCAACAATTACCAAGATGTAGCATTTGCCGTTAATTGTCTGCACGCGTATCGGACCACACAAATCCACATAAAGAAGATGAAGCACATGCTGAGAGCTGTGTTCCACCTTTGAAGGAAAATGAGCACGAGTGCTTTTCCCTTGTTCACACGCTGAGCATAGGTGATCTTTAGAATACCGGAATCTCGGGAGACCTTCAACGAGTTTCTGTCGTGCAAGATTGGTGATGGTTTGAAAGTTTAGATGTGATAGACGACGGTGCCATATCCAAGATTTTGTAGATGTAGCCTTTGAGAGTAAACAAATGGGAGATGAAGCGATCATGTCTTGCATGGAGATAGTGTAGAGACTGGATGAGCGTTGGCCAGACATAAGATCATTTCCTTGAAGATCACGAATGAAACAAGTTTTCTCCCTCAAAGCTACTTCCAAGTCTCCATCACAAAATTGACCAACTGAGAATAGATTGTGACCAAGGCCTTCCACATAATAAACCCTGCTAATTTTGATGTTGCCATTGATGTAGTCTCCGTAGCCCATGATAGCTGCGAAGTGATCATTCCCGAATCCGACAGTGCCAATGAACTTTGAAACAAAGTTTGATAACAGTTTAAGATTGCTTGTCATGTGTCGGGAACATCCGCTATCAACAATCCAAAGGATGATCTATATCACCTGCATTACACACAGACGACACAGATGGAATAGAAGTAGATGTGGAACCCGAAATGTTAGAGGGTTCCAAAGCAGTTATAGTAGAAATACACACATCAATAACTTTAGGCATCCATTTAAATCCTAGTGTATTATGTATCCATTTCTGCCATCTCCAACTAGTCTTAACTTTAGTCTTAGTGAATGCACTAGGTGGTACAATCTTCCTTGGAGGTGATACTGGCTACAGGTACATTAATGTGTTTCTTAGAATCTAAAGAAGGCGGTCTACCAAGCATAGACTTAGAAGCAGTAGTGGGCCTAGAGGTATTCCGGGTCTTAGGATTCCGTAAACGAGACAAGATAGCCTTAGCAACACATTTATCATGACAATCAGAATGCATACTTTTACGACAAATAACACAAGATGCATCAGACTGAATATTAAAAGAACTTAAAGGTTCAGCATTTGTTACAACACTTTTTCCATTACATTTTCCAGACGTAATATCTAAAGTGGGTGCAACTGGAGTCTTATTCAAAGTCCTACGGTGTTCTTCTACTTCAACATTCTTTATTTGTGTTTTCTTAGGTCGCAACTTCCTATTCTTCTTTGTAGTGCTCCTAGGCTGTGAAGTGCGGACGTTTGAAAAAGAGGCAACTAGTCTGTTTCAAGGTAGAGGGAAGCACATTAGTAACTTGTGTTTTGTCGGTGAGGTATTCGGGGACATGATTACTAAGTGTTACAGGTGCAACTCTCTTAATGATGCTAGGCTGATCTTGTTCATACTTTCCTAACATTTCCCTTAACTTAGTGATAGTGTGCACCAAATCTTGATTTTCAGAACGAAGATTTCCAGAAAATTCATGACTTCTTTAGTGTGTGCAAGATAATGATCAAGTTCGTTTGATGCTTCATCATGAGTCTGTTTGAGTAAATCAAATATGACACCATATTCCTTTTTAACTTTTGCAAGTTCTTGTTCATATTTTGAGATTTGACACTTAAAAGGCACTTTTTGATCATCCAGTTGCTCAATTTTAGGATCAAAATGTTTTGCACGCAACTGGGCGATTTTGTGTTGAAAAGCAAGTTGTTGATCGTGAACATCTTTTTGACACCAATTAAGACGACGTATTGCATTTGAAAGCTCATTTGACAATCGTTTATTTTCAACTGTTAAAGACTCGATCTGATGCACCATATCAGTATTCACACCATTATCAACAGAATCAACATAATCAGCAGAGATATCATCAGATGCATATGGCAAAGAATGTAATAACACATCATTATGGATATCAGCACAGATAACATCTTCCAAGAGTCGATCAACATCTTTTCTCAACAATTTCTTTTTACGTTTAGTGTGTGAAATCGATGTTTCGTTTTCTCAACTGTTTTCATGAGACCAAATTCCTTGTGAAAATCCTTTTTCCAATATAGTGCACAATTTTTCAAATTTTTGACATGGGGTAAAATTCTTTTCTGGAGAATATCTCTATGTTCTCGCGCCATTGGCGAGGTAAAATGTTGAACTTTTATTTCCGAATGAAATTCAATCTCACGTTCCAAAATTTTGAGGTCAGATAAGAAAGTGTCAAAGTATTTGATAACGCGACAACTTTCGGCATTAGTTTTTACTTCACTAAGTGAGGGTAAAGGACCATTAATTTGTGCACCTTTTGGTTGAGGACTGACTTCGAAACGGTGTGATAACCAAAGGGTTGTTAGAAGTATCTTGTTGTGTGACAAAAGTTACGGCTTTTGAATAGTTAAATGGTTTGTTGTAAACGACATTTTCCATTTATGACCGACTCTCGTCATCGACATCTAACTCCTCCATCCGATTATATTCAACAACAGTCATAATTGAATCATCAATTCTATGTTCTCACTTTGTAAACATCGGGGATTTGGTTTGAATGCTCTGTGTGAAAACTTAGGTTTTTAATCAGCAAGATTCGGTCCATATCCATTTGGATTTGGTTTGAAAGAAAACTTTTGAATCGTTGTGATTGATTCACCATGTTTATAAACAACAGTTTTAAAATCTTTGATTTTGTTTTGTAAGTCGACAATTTCCTCAAGATAGTCATCTATTCGTTTCGTTGAATGCTTTTTGTACTCAGAGAACTGTTTTTGACAAGTTAACAACTCAGCCTTGGCTTTTTGAGTTTCCAAAGTAAGAGCGTTAAGTTGTTGTTTATGTTCATGTTTCATTTGTTCTATTTGAGACAACAAAGCATTCTTCGAAGCGGCTAGATCACGTATCTCTCATTCTAAAGTTTTTTTGTTTTGATGAGATTTAGCAAAAGCGACTTCAAAGCCTTTTTCCCGTTTTTCTTGAATTTTAAAAGCGTTGAGTTGTCGATTTAAGCAATCGTTATCCCTGGTTAACAGTGCATTTTGAGCTTTTAATTTTATATTATCATTATGATAACGTTCCACTCGGGATTGTTGGTCTTTAACTAAGGTCCGAGCTCAAATTCGGATCAAACATAGAATCATTTTGTTCAACAGGAGTCTCAACATGGTCATTTTTTAGATCCTCAAATATAACCACGGAGTCAACTTGATCATCAAGAGTAACCATAAGGTCATCTTGATCATCAAAGATAACTACGGGGTCTAGTTGATGATCATTAGAATGAGATGTAGAAGGTTCATGTTGAACACTCGATCTATGTCGATGAGATGTTGGCGGAGATATCGAGTTCATTAATGATAATTGTTTGTTCGGTACGAGACAAGCCGCCAGTGTCATACACCGGGCCTGTGTCACTCATGTGTAGAGCTTGCATTTGTGCCATCAACATCACTGCTGCATTAGCCTGCAAGATCTCCATATCATCATCGAAATGCATCCGCCATAAAGCTCGCTCCTTGTTGGTAAGAGTTCCACCAACTTCATCCTTAAGAGCCAAGAGCAAAGCCTCTTTGAAATAAGCACTGCCTCGTGTCCTCGGTTTAGGACATGTATTAGCCAGATGACCCTTCTCATTACAGTTATAGCATCGAAGACCATTAACCCCATTCTGAGCATTCCCTTGTTCAACCACTTGTGCTCTTTGTTGCTGTGGAGCACCCATGTTATTCCTTCCCATAGCATTGAACCCTTGACCACCTCCCATCTGACGACCATAACCATGATTTTGAACTTCAACGCGTCCATTGTTTACAACAGATTGATTTCTTGTATTAGATGAGGAACGAATGCGATTTTTGGATTTGTTTGTATAACGGCCAAATGCTTTAGCAATCATAACAAATCCTTGTTGCAATTCATCGAAGTCATTGGAGTCCTCATCACTTCACATGTAAAGAGCTTGAGCAGTGTTGTTGTTGTATGGAACCAATTGATTTTGTTGAGGTTGTAGCTGACGGATCGGAAGGTTTGATGGTTGCGTTGTTTGAGGAGTTGGTTGAGGAGCTTGTTGAGGAGGAATATTTGCTTGAGCCCACAAAGCAAGTTGTTGATTGTCTTGAAGTGATGGTGAAACAGTTTGACCACGAAGAATCCTTTCCTTATCAACTTCTTTTTGGTGAGGCTTCAGATAGTCATACAACAATCCGTAGGTAGCATGATGCATATCTTTAGCTTGACGGAGAAAAATGACATACTTCTCCCATTCCGTACCAAGACTACTTAGGAACTTTGTGTTGAAGCAATTTTGGCATGATGATATTGTGTTTGTCCAAATCATTAATGATGTCTGAAAAGCGATGATGATAAGATTTTAATGACTCTCCTGGTTTAATCATGAAGTGTTCATAAGCCAAGTAGATTTTGGATTCCATGTCTTCCAGATGGAGTGTTGTGCCTTGTATAAGAAGATGAATATGTTCCCACATTGCTTTGGCAGTCTTTTGAGCATCAACACTTCGAAGGATTGGATTGGGTAATCCTAAAAGGATGTATTGCATTGCAAGTTCGTCGGCTTCAAAGTGTAGAAGTTGATCACCCGTGAGTTCTGCAACAGTTGCAATGTTGGTGACATCATCTCTTGGTGGAACAGCATCAGGATCTCCGGGTGTAACGAAAGTAGGCATCTGAAATGGACCTTCCATAATGACCTTCTTTAAAAACTTTCCATGTGGCTTCTTTAGATCACAAAACCTGAAGAACCGAATCACCCATTGATCATAATTACCGGGAGTAAGCATTGGAGGTCTATCAAGTGATCCAGCTTCATGAATTGATTGTTGGCTACTCAAGGCTTCACACATCTTGCCAAACCATGCTGGTTCCTTCATAGTATTCCTGGATGGATGTTGATGGTAGAAGTTTGTGTAGGGTTGTACTTGAAGACTAGGTGGTGGTTGAATTATATGAGGTTGTGGAATTGCTGCAAGTAGTGGAGTATGTTGTTGATTAAATTGTTGTTGATAAACTGCTTGTTGTTGATTCCATTGTTGATGTTGGGGTCTTAGTTGTTGTTGTTGTTGTTGATTATAAGTGTAAGGAAAATAGTTAGAGTATGGTGGTTGTGACATGTTGAAAACTTGCGTTGGTAAAATGGATCTTTGTAGTCGAATGAACCTTTGTTGATGAAGTATTCTTAGGCGTAGAAATCACAATAGCCAAGTAGCACTTATGCGTAAAAAACACCAAAGTTACGTAATGTTAAAGAGTTACGCATAGGTTTAGCTTACGCGTAAGTAAGAGAAAAAAACACAAAAATTATGCGTAAACAGTAAGTTAGGCGTAGAAAACTTAGGCGTGGGATTACCTTATGCGTAAGACTAGGCTTAGGCGTAAGATGAATCTTATGCTTAGGATATTCTACGCGTAAGCTTAAGCTTATGCGTAAGTTTAGGGTTTTTAGCCCAAGTGATCTTTTACACTATCACAGTGCAAAAGATATCCCAAGTCGACGTGTTTTTAGGCTTATCCAAGCAAGAAACCACGGAGTAAACCACGAAACTGAAGATCAAACCAAGGAATAAGTTACGCGTAAGTTTAGGGTTTTGATACGCGTAGACTTACTCGTAAAAATGACTTTAGCCCAAAGATGTTTCTAAACCAGATTTTTGTGATGAAATAGCTTCAATATCACCAAAATAACACAAAAGTGTGAAATTTGATGATCCAAAGTGTCTAAAACGGTTACGCGTAGAAACACTACCTCGTAAAAAACCAAGCTCAAAAACAACGATCCACACGTAAAGGTTGAAACTTTTGCCAAAAACAGTTATTTTAACACCTTAAAACATTGAAAGTACAAGAATCTTGTATTGAAAAGTGTAAAAACGGTTTTTAAGTTTAACCAAAGTATCACGTATGCTTTACGCGTAGGACCAAAACCTACTTCAAAAACAATACGATTCACCCAACTAGTAGGCGATTGATACCACTGTTAGGTTCCCAAATATGCAACACAAGTATCAATATAAGAAATAAGATGAAGAAGAGAGGCGGATGAACAATATTCAAACACACACAACGAAATGCTTAGCCGGTTATGCGTAGAGTGTAATGGAGAGAATAAATTGAACAACCAACCCTCAAGTGAGGGTTATTACAAGGTATTTATATGAGGGAAGCTAGGGCAACACTCCTAGTTCCCATCCTTTTCCTTATTGGACTAGGCCTAGGCTTATGGGCCTTCTACATAAGCCTAAGGCTAATTACTAACATAAAAGCCATATTAAGCTAACTATTACATATGAATCACTAACACTTGATTTAGGTTTAGGAGTGATTCCAACATTTGAGATTTCCAATTAGCTCATCAAGTGACATTATTGAGAGATCTTTTGATTCCTCAATAGTTGTTACCTTTGCTCTCCACTTCGGATGGAGTGCTCTAAGAAATTTCCTGACATAGTTCTTGCTACGAAAGATTCATCAAGTGATTTAAGAGAAGTAACAATAGTATTAAAATGAGCAAATCCACAATCAATTGTTTCATCTTCAGGGATAACAAATTGTTCATATTGTTAAACAAGAAGATCAATTTTGTTATCCTTGACTTGTGAATTCCATTGATGTGTAATTATAAAAGATTCCTAAATATCTTTCGCGGTTTCGCATATAAAAATTCTTTCATATTCATTTCTAGGCAAAACATTATAAAGCATAATTTTAGCTTCATTATCTTTACCTATTAATATTTTTTGTTCATCATTTGAAATATATTTTGTTGTAGGATTAAAATCACCTTTAATGATAACAAACCAAAGATCTATATCTTTTGATTTCACATATGTTTCAAAACGGTTTTTCCAATAGATAAATCTATTGGTTTCAATAAATGGTGGTCTTAGCATAGATTGCCCTTCTTTAAAATTTCAAAATCCATAGATCGTTTCAAGTTTATAAAATACAATATATTTTAGAAAATCTTGAGCAACGAGGCTCTGGTACCAATTGTGGAAAACTAGAAGGGGGGTTGAATAGTTTTACCATTTAAAATCTTGATTGTTTCGAAAACTTATTGTAAGATCAATCGATATAGATAAAAGATGTGTTAGTGAAGAATAAATAACATGCAAGCAATAGATAATATGTAAGTAAGGAAAGAAAAAATCAAACCATGACAAAGTTGTTTATATTAGTTCGGTCTACAAGGACTCTTTTTCCTTGTCCTACTCCACTCCTCGAGTCTCCAACTCAAGAGTTATCTTCACTAATCAACAAGCTCCTTTAACCGGCAGAGAAAGCCTTTACACGTCGCTTATACAATATTTCCGACACAAAGCTAGATGTCGAGTTATTTTACAAGGGTACAACCACTCTCAACACACTATGTATTTTGAGAACTAAAATACTAACCACTCATACTCAGAGGTTTAAGATGACTTGGTACAACAATGATGTATGAATAATAATGATTCACACAACAACAAAAACAAACAAGACTTCCATCTATTTGTTAAAGCTTGATTATGCCTTGATTTTCTTTGCTACAAAAGATGATCACTAAAATGAAATAAACTGAGTTAGATGTCATAAAATGAGAGAATGTATGTGTTTTATGCTAATGAGGGATGAGAAAACAACTTTGGTTGGCTTGCTATTTATAGGCCAAATGATCAGCATATCACGGATCGGACAAAACAAAAAAAAGGGGTCCGCCCTTTATAAATTTTGGTTCCGCCAGTCTGACAGTGGAGATCACAAAAAATCTTTTAAAGATCATCCAAATCTCTCCAAGATTGTGTAAGATATGATGAGTGAATATCTAAACAAAATATTCTATAAAACATTCTAAAGATTTCCAATGCAAGCCATGATGTAATATGTAGTTTTCTATTTTTAGAATTAATATGTTATATAAGTAAATACTTATGTAATGTTATATTTAAGAAACTAAACATACTTGATCTAAAAATGTTGATGCACATTATAGTTTAGAAGGTTATCAATGTCAATTGATATGTAGCTAATCAAAATGTGATAAGATGTAAATGCTGAAGTGATGAAGACTTTATTTAAGAAAAGCTTGTATTAATGTCTAATAACTTGACAAGATTTATACTTTGCAAAAATAAAATTTACTTTTGTCGTTAACAAAACAAGGTAAATATCATAAAATTCAAATAACGTTTTTGGACGATATTTGTATTAACACCTTTATTCTCAGCAAACTACCACCGATTCATCACCACCTTTTTTTTCTTTAGTTAATCGGAACCCTAAATCCGATCTAGGGTTTATACGATTGAAACCCTAACTTGCATAATCAATTCAAGTTTGTTCTAGGGTTAGTAGTACTTGATACTTGGCTTGTTCCTTGTCGAATAGAAGCTTGATAAAGGGGTGTTTGTTTGCTGAGTCCTCGGGCAGAAAAGGAGGTTTTTATATCGGGTATTCATCACCCGATATCAGATAGAACCATCCTAGGTTCTCGGGAAGATTTTTTCTAGGGTTTTGTTGTGATCTTGGACAACACGTGGATAGGTTCTAGGGTTGTTTGGTTCGAGGGTTTGAGTTATTACAAGGGTCTTTTGGTTTAACGTGACACAACTAGCATATCGGGCGTATTCAGGTTACGTGTTTGTGTGAGCACTCGTAGAGGTAATCACGTTGATTACTTGGTTTCTTGTTGATAACTTGCGGGTAACTACGAGGGTTAGTTTTCTTGTTTCCTTTTATACTTCCTTTATTTATTATACTTGTTAATCTAATTGCTTAAACTAGATCCATATTCCGCTGCGTACTCGTAGTGTCAAATAGTTAACATGATTATAAAATCCTAACAAAGGCTTCAATTCTTTCTTTGCTAACTTAAGCACTTTAGGAGTCGTGGTTTCCAAGTATGCACATACTACCTTGGCACTGTAAAACAGTTTTGCACAAACAATCAGTTTACATATTATGGCTCTCCTTAGAGGTGCAGACATGGTAGGTTTGGGTTGTGAACCAACAATTAGTGTGTGGGTCGGATTGAAATGAAACACTTGTTGCAATAAGTAAACTTATTTTGTAAGAATACCAAACTTAAAACATGATTTACTTTTTCATTGACAACAAATCTTTTTGATTTTTTTTTTCAATTATAACCGATGGAATCAGCCATTACCATACATCAGAAAGAGAGAAAAAATATAAAGACTGTCAGAAAAATAAATATGGCTAAGTTACCTGTGACCTTGGGCCCATGTCTTACACTTCCCTTTGAAAGCTTTTTCCCATAAAGTAGATGCAAAGGAAGGTGATTCTAGTATTAATTTTAGTATTGTCCTGCTTGAATGGAAGTTTTTCTTTAAGATGTTCCTCTTCTTCCTCTTCTGATTTAGGGGTTGCTACAACAGATGTTATAGCTTTGTGCAAAGAAGCCAACTTTTCATCCAAATGTGGGCTAAGAATGTTGTCTGCACCCCCTGAGGCAACCTACATTCATACCACGTTAAACAATGAGACTTCTGTAGGTAAAAAATGAAAGTGAATCAATGGCTAAAAGAATATTTACACAATTACATGTAAACGAAAAATGTTAAATTAAAGTTATGTATAAATCATATGTAATTATTGTTAATATTATTACCTCAAACAAGACCTATCCGACTATCTTCCATGATTTGATCTAAGCAATTCCTCTACACTATTGGTACATGCATCAATGAGACCCTGTAAAAATAAGAAGATGTAAACATTATAATTACTCGTATAGTCGTATAACAATAGGGACACTATCAACGTTGACTATAGATTATGCTAGTAGGACCGGACCCGTGCTAGTAAGCTCGGGCCCATCTGCGGGCTTCGGTCCTACTAGCATAATCTATAGGCTAATAGCAAAAACAATGAATTATGATGGTATGAATATCAGTAGTAGGTCCTAATTGATTTTGCTGCATTTCAATGTGTGTTTGGCAAAAATTGAAAAGTGCTGGAAAATAAAAGTCGTGCCTTCTATGGTGTAGAGGCGTGTTATACTCTAAAGCGTAGAGGGTGTAGAGGCTACGTCAAAAAAATAAATAAAGAGTTTGGGGTGTTTCAAATGATCAACACTTGCACTAGTGTCATACTATTCAATGTAGAGGAATCATTGCATTTTGTACATGATGTTCACGCAAGTCGAGTTATTAATGATTGATGCTAGTCATACTTGATTCTATACAATACACTCAACAATATATTGTGATAAACATGAATAGCCATGACTTTTTGGCTTTTAGCCATGACTTCGGGTCGTGGCTAAAAGGTCCGATTCTTGTAGTATGTTGTGTTTTTTTAGGGTAAAGGAAATGGAGATGAATAGAAAAAGACTAGGAAAGGGTTCAAAGCCACCTCCCTAGCTTAGTTTCGAAAAACCAATATATTGGGATTTTATTCTTGTATTTGATTCCTGTATCAGTGTACCATGCATTCTTATCATTCCAATCATTACCCTATACCAAATTAGGCACGCCCTAAGTGTATGTACTTTGGCTTCTATTAAAATTACTTTTTAGATTCGAGCAATGCTAAATCCACATAATTTTAATAAAAACATTTTCACTTAACGATGGAGGAGAGTTATTTTACATACAAAACTTTTCTCACATATTAAAGGATTCATCTCTACCCTCTATCTAAAAAGAAATCAATGGTTAAGATTAAAAGCATTTTATCACAACTCACTAAACCATAAACATTTTATCGCCGTTTAAAATAAACCAAACACAATAATATGCTCTATCCGTCTCATATTAAGTGTACACTTTTAAAATGTATAAAGTTGAAATTCCACTAAATACACTGTCCATCAATCAAATATTATCATTTTTACCTGCTAAAGTCTCATCTCATTTGTTAAAATATTAATTTAGGACATTCAAAGATTTCATCGCGGAAACTAAGACATCGCTCGAGTGGGCTTCTTGGACTCAACAAGTCGACAATCAAAACCCTATTTGAGCCGTAACCTAAAACCCTTTTCGAAAACAGCTATAAAACCACCACTTATCTCAAACCCTAATCACAACTCACAAAACCTTAAACATTTTATCGCCGTTTGGTTATTCTTCTTTTTGTTCTTTAAACTTGGTTTTGCATCTTAAAAACTTTTTTCTATTAATTTTATGAAAATTAGGCAAAATGATGAGCTTATTATCGAGTTGAATACTTACTTTTGTGTTAGTATTATGATTCGTACTCTTTATAGATAGGAAGATCTGATGCCTTTTTTTTTTTTTTTTTTGGCCAGTGATGATAGTTTTTTAATATGGTTGACTGAAAAGCAAGTTTATAAAAAGCTTTGCTAATTTGTTGAAAATCATGAACTAGGACGGTCTGAGGCTATTTTTATTTTTATTTGTTTACATAATTTTGTACTGGGTATGTGTATGATGAGATCTTTTATTTACACAGTTATCCCTGTCTGATAAATCTTGATGTGTACATGTGATCTGACTCATACCCATATATTTATGTTTTGTGATTGTGTAGAGAGATTTGATACCTTAAATGTGTAGTATACCAAAAGAGTGTACATTTGTTCAAGTTCCTGTATTTGTCATTTTTGACAAAAGTATACTTTTCATGTTAATTGCTTCAAGTAATGTTGATTTAGTTTTGATGAGATTTTGTTTGTGATTTGGAGATGTGGTGTGTCTTTGCCTCAAGTAAATGTGGTGTGTTATATACGTGTACAAAAGGTGTTCGACGAAATGTCCAAATCAGTTTTGTGTTTTGTTTTATAATTCTGTAACTAAAGATGACAGTCTAGTGGTTAATGGCCTTTTTACTAATGAGGTTGTTGCGAGTATTAGTCTCCTCGGTTTATTGTTGTTTGTTTTGTTGTTTGGTGGTTTAGTTTTGATTATGAATGTGTGATTTGGAGGGAGGGATGTGGATAGGGAGTATATGTTATTTGAGCGTGTGGAGGCAGGGTGAGTGTTGATGAGCGGTGAGGTTGTTAATGGGACTAAAATATGGAAAAGGGATAGGTAGTGAGTGGAACGCCAGTGAGCTTCTTGTATGCCTTGTATGTGCTGAGAAATGTTAAGCTTGTGAAAATTGATGGGATTTGATTGTTCATTCTGTTTAACAAGTGAGAAAGCTGTGGCGTCTAGGGACGAACAGGGGATGACGTTGCTTTAGGTTTGGTTCTTTATATAAGTAGTGGTTGGAGGCAGCCACACATTAATAGGATTTCAAGTGATTACCAGAGGGTGCTTTCATCAGATAAGGAGAATCTGAAGTCGAAGTACGCTGATTGTAAACTGCAATAGTGGTTTCGTGAAGGTCTAGCTGGTAAATGTAGCATATATTTTTATTACTGTTACACTACAATCAAAATTTTAACTGTTTACATCATAAACGTGTGCCATAGACTCATAGTTGTATAATATACATTCGCAAATGGACCCTTTTAGATGTATAGTTATCTCATCTGTGGATTAAGGTTTTGTTTTCATGATTTTTTTATAGCTACAAAAACAATACGAGCATTCTACTTTCGTTTTCTGTTTAGATTATCAAATGTTTGACATTTTTGCTCACAGTGAACATCTAGTTTTAGAGCTGGCTAAGCAATGGTACTTAGTTACTGATGTTCTTTTTCGTTTGTCTGGCAGATAGTTTACCTAAAATTCAAGCACATGTTTGGCCCTGTAAGTTGTAACATTGGTGGTCTGCACACACTTTCTACAAGTGTATATCCTGTTATGACTTTTTTTAAACGGCCGCTGTAACAACATGCTAACCTCTCTTTGTGGCCGCATTAGAGTTTCATTGAAAAAAAAGGACATAATAGATGATAGATTTTGGTGATATGTTATTAAACACTTGGTCCGACTGTGAGTCAATAACGTGGATGCTTATTCAGCTTCAGCTATCAAGCTTGGTCCCTGTACCTTATCAGGTTCTCGGGCGGGTGATTTGGTGGCCAACTTATTCTTCAGCTTGTTCATACAATCAAGCATGAAGAGGTAAACTGGTTCCACAATTTTTAAATTTTATAAGTGGTAATTTGTAATTTCTAAGCATACCGAACCACCAGTGATCTGTGGCTTGCCATGTGGTATCATCCTCCTCAATGTAAATGTTCATGTGACCGATCAGTGAAGACTTTGGAGAAATATGTCATGGTTACAATCTCATTCCTTAGCTAAATTTCACTAGCATGAATGCTCATCGCAATAGGTTCCAAAAGGCACCGTAACACCACGCGATAGCATCTTGCATTGAACACTTACATGGTAATGTTTACTACTGGTAATATTAGTTAAGAGTAAACTACAAAAACCGTTAATGTGGTTTGACTAAATTGTATGCGCAGTTTCTACAACTTTAAAAATACAGTTCATTTTAAAAAGTGCAAGCACAGTACCTTTAAAGACGGACGTTTACCACAAAAATTGTGTTTGCACTTTCCAAATTCTAAATATTGCTTCCGCAATATGTCCAAACCACAAAAATGTTTTTGCAATGTACTCTTTTAGTTATATGATTAGTTCATTGAATGACACCATGATGTTTTTTCTGGTGCCATAAAATTTGCTTCAACTGAATAGCCACTTTGATAGTAGTGACATTACAAACCTTTATCACATAAGCTATCTATAATGTTGACATTACAAACCTTTATGATGTGGATAGTAGTGACATAATCAAATCACATCAATTTGACAAAAGTATACTTTTCATGTTAATTGCTTCAAGTAATGTTGGTTTTGATGAGATTTTGTTTGTGATTTGGAGATGTGGTGTGTCCTTGCCTCAAGTAAATGTGGTGTGTTATATACGTGTACAAAACTTGTGTTCGACGAAATGTCCAAATCAGTTTTGTGTTTTGTTTTATAATTCTGTAACTAAAGATGACAGTCTAGTGGTTAGTGACCTTTTTACTAATGAGGCTGTTGCGAGTATTAGTCTCCTAGGTTTATTGTTGTTTGTTTTGTTGTTTGGTGGTTTAGTTTTGATTATGAATGTGTGATTTGGAGGGAGGGATGTGGATAGGGAGTATATGTTATTTGAGCGTGTGGAGGCAGGGTGAGTGTTGATGAGCGGTGAGGTTGTTAATGGGACTAAAATATGGAAAAGGGATAGGTAGTGAGTGGAACGCATGGTGAGCCTCTTGTGTGCCCTTGTATGTGATGAGAAATGTTAAGCTTGTGAAAATTGATGGGATTTAATTATTCATTCTGTTTAAGCAAGTGAGAGCTGTGCGTCTAGGGGACAACAGAGGATGACATTGCTTTAGATTTGGTCCTTTCTATAAGTAGTGGTCGAGGCAGCCGCATGTATAGGACTTCAAGTGATCACCTATCAGATAAGGAGATTCTGAAGTCGAAGCATGCTGATGGTAAATGTAGCTTATATTTTTATTACTGTTACACTTCAATCAAAATTTTAACAGTTTACATCACAAAAAATTAGACTGTAAGGGAGCACCGTTTAGAATAGGCAGACAACAACGTGGATGCTTATTCAGCTTCAACTATCAAGCTTGGTCCCTGTACCTTATCAGGTTCTATTTGGTGGTCAACTTATTCTTCCACTTGCTCATACAATCGATTCCACTATTTTTTTAAAATTTTATAAGTGGTAATTTGTAATTTCTAAGCATACCAACCCACCAGTGATCTGTGCTTGCCAAGTGATATCATCCTCCTCAATGTAAATGTTCATTTGACCGATCAGTGAAGACTTTGGAGAAATATATCATGGGTACAATCTCATTCCTTAGCTAAATTTCACTAGCATGAATGCTCATTGCGATAGGTGCCAAAAGGCACCATAACACCACGCGATAGCATCTTGCTTTGAACACTCTAAAAGTAGTTTACATAGTAGTGTTTACTGCTGGTAATATTAGTTAAGAGTAAACTACAAAAACCGTTGATGTGGTTTGACTAATTTTATGCGCAGTTTCTACAACTTTAAAATTACAGTTCATTTAAAAAAGTGCAAGCACAGTACCATTAAAGACGGACGTTTACCACAAAAATTGTGTTTGCACTTTCCAAATTCTAAGGGTGCGTTTAGTTGGAGAAAAAATTCTCTTGTTTTCTATCTCTAGTTTTGTAAAAATTTGGATGGGAAATTTATCTCCACAAAACACTTTAAAATATAGAAAATGCGTTTAGTTGATATTTGTATTTTCTATTTTGAAGAAGGGAGGGAGGGTTGGGGGTTACAAAGGAAAACAAGGAAAACAACTAAAATTTGTTTTCTAATTTTCCTAGTTAGATTAGAATAGGGATTTTGTGTTTTGCAAAACATTTTGTTGGAAAATGATAATTTGAACGCGATCTCTATTTTTCTTGTTTTCCACAAAACATTTTGTGTAAAACAAGGGTGTTTTCCCCCAACTAAACGCACCCTAAATATTGCTTCCGCGATATGTCCAAACCTCAAATATGTTTTTGCAATGTACTCTTTTAGTTATATGTTTAGTTCACTGAATGACACCATGATGTTATTTCTAGTGCCATAAGAGTTGCTTCAACTGAATAGCTACTTTCCTAGCTTTATGATGTGGATAGTACTGACATTACAAACCTTTATTCACATGTGTTACAAATAAATGACTAACACTAGATAATAATAGTTACAAGTGATTCCAACATGATTAAGCATTAATTTGAGTATTACATGTGATATTTAATGTTAAATCACATATGATATGTAATATCACATATGACATTAGTGTTAAGTCACATATGATATATTATCATATGTGATTTAACACTAATATCACATGTGATATTCAAATTCATGTTTAATCAAATGTTATTTTTTAATGCAAATTTCAGTAATGAAAAAAAAAACAAAAAATGTAAAAAAATACGTGAAAAACACGAAATTGTTTTTTTTTTGTCAAAAGTATATCAAAGTGCCTATCTATATAAAGATAATTAAATGCTTGTCGTAATGGTTTATTTTTTTTTTCGCTTAACGATTAACGGTTCAAAATATAATAATATTTGAAAAAATGATGAAAGTAGGTTTTTTTAAATTGTTAGGATTAATTTCATCCATTAGATCAAATAA
Source organism: Chrysanthemum makinoi (assembly GCA_910596185.1). Taxonomy (NCBI): domain Eukaryota; kingdom Viridiplantae; phylum Streptophyta; class Magnoliopsida; order Asterales; family Asteraceae; genus Chrysanthemum; species Chrysanthemum makinoi. The sequence goes on along the minus strand of OU343217.1, from coordinate 49,439,580 downwards.
AAATGGAGGGAAGATAAAGGGCGTAGATTGATCCCTTTGTATATAAAATATTTTTTGTCCTCAAATGATCTTCAATCATAAACTATATATAATTACCTTTGGATTTAAGATCATTTGAGGACAAAAGATCCTTTACATACCAAATGATCAATCTCCACCATTCATTTTTATTTGATATAATGGATGAGATTAATCATAACAATTTAAACAACCCACTTTCATCATTTTTTTTTTTTTTTCTTCAAATATTAATATTTTTGAAACCGCTAATCGTTAGTTTAAAAAATATACCATTACGACGAGCATTTAATTATCTTTTTATAGATAGGGACTTTGATATACTTTCACAATTTTTTTTGTATTTTCACGATTTTACATGTTTTTTCGTTAATAAAATTTACATGAAAAAATCACATGTGATTAATTACTAGTTTGAATATCACATTTAATATTAGTGTTAAATCATATATGATAAATTTGAATATCATATTTGATATTAGTGTTAAATCACATATGATAAATTTGAATATCAGATGTGATATTAGTGTTAAATCACATATGATAATATATCATATATGACTTAACACTAATATCACATGTAATATTACATATCATACGTGGTTTAACACTAAATATAACATGTGATATTCAAATTATTGTTTAATCACATGTGATTTTTTTATACAACTCTCATATTCCGAAAAAAACAAAAAGACGAAAAACGTGAAAAACAATTTTTTTTCCTTTCGAAAGTATATCAAAGTGCTCATCTATAGAAAGATAATTAAATGCTCGTCGCGATTGTGTAATTATTTTCGCTTAACGATTAATTGTTTAAAAAATATTTAAATTATAAAAAATAGGTGAAATAATAAAATGTTTTTAATCTCAAATGTTGATTTATTTTTAATGAAAGGTGGGATGAGTCTTTGGTATGTTAAAAAGTTTTGTATGTAAAATTACTTTTCTCTTACTTTTGTTGCTTTAGTTTTTGCTATGAGAAAAAAAAAATTGTAAACTTCTAAGCCAAAAATAAAATAAACCAAACACAATAATATACTTTTTCCGTCTCATATTAAGCTTAGTTATATCTTATATCTTGCACGCATCGGATTTTCACTAAAGTTTTAATTGTCTATTATTATGGATTAATTTTTTCCTTTTAAATTTTGTTCACAAGATATAGCAAGACCTAAAAAAAAAATCATCAAACTCTTATCTTTTATTTGGCATTTATACACATCATATATTGCACACACCATGTCACAATTACATCTCTCTATATAAAGTTTTGTTATGTTTTTTTAAAAAAAAAAAAGGCCCATGGTTAAAGATCCAAAGTTATATGCTACATTTGATCAAATGATGTTAATCTTTTTCCTTTTTCTTTTTCTTTTTATTAACATAAAGATTGGCATGACCAGTGATACGAACTAAAATGTCATTGTTAAAGAACTCATAAGTCCACAATATATAAAAGTAGATGAACATAGAAACACTACATGCACGTGCAGGTTTCTTATTGTTATGCATCAAGAAAATCCAAGCAAGAATTATGATAAACAACTAAAATGAAAACATAAATGAAGTTTTAGTTAGGTTATCATATTCGATTTTGATATGTTGTGAATTTTAATTGATACAGTGATTTTTAACTTTTGTTTTATTTTTATATACTTATTTCATAAAAGTGTACTATATAGCATGTATATATGCACTAAACTTATCAAATCATATAAAAAAATTGATTTGAGTATGCACACCATCAAATATATTAAATTATGAAATAAAGTAATATTGATACATTTGTTATTCGGAAATAAACGAATTTCTTGATATCATAGAATGCTCGTCTTTCTTTTCATCTTGAAACATTTGTTGTTACCGGACTCGATCGAATTAATGACATGTTCCTTTCGAAAAACAATGCTAAACACCCTCTATAAATAATTACAGTTGCATGAAAATCAGACAACAAACTAATAGTTCCACATATGGTTACTAAGGCATATACAAAGGACAAAATGCTAAGGATACTGTTTCAAATACCCAGTAAAGGAATGGACATATAATCATCTTTTAGCACTACTACCAGACATAAAACACGACCACCAAAACCTGTAGAAATAATCACACGTTAAAGCCTTTATTAGCACTATAGTAATTTTAACTCATGTTTGTATAAAATCTTTACTTGCACCCTCTCTAAATGTAGCTCAGGTTTCCTTTAATAGATAGAATTTAATTAATGTAGTCTATTTTGCTTTCATAACATCAAAGAAATGACTACCCGGCGAACATCTTGTCACATGTCCGAATTCGATGATGAACTCAACTCTCTTACAGTTTGTATTTATGTACCTTCAGAGATATGCTCTTCGTGGGTACCATCGAAAAGAGATAAATTCCTAATATTGGTACCACTCATATAGCTCAAGTGGCAGTTCCATCTACTATTTGAGCATTCAGTTAACATTCTATTGTCTATATTTATGAAAGACATTTGACATGAATCACATTCAGTTCTCCTGCAGGCAAGGATCAAGTTTATCATTTAAATCAGGTAGCATTGCTACAGTAATGAAGGGACTTATAAGTCAAAAAATATATCGACAGTTGAAGTGAATATTGACATACTGACATAGTGTATTTCAAAGCCCGTTTAGCAGAGTAACATTGCTACAGTTATCGTTCATAGTTTTCGCCTCGGTGCAATTAATATAGAATTCCTCATTAGCAAAGTGACATAAGGTTGTGTGTGAAGTCTCGTGGACTACTAACTTATATGAATAACAAGACTAAATTATGAGGAAACTAGGAGTCAATTCTCACAACACATTGACTAAACATAGATAACCTATATAAACTAATAGTGGGTCGACTACTAACCTTCCAATTTGCTAAGTTTTCTAAATCGCATGATCTAGTACGTCAAGCCAAATCGCCAACATTGAGACTTATACCACCATGGCGGTCATCATAACGCGACATATTTTCTGAAACAATAAATAGATTGGAACACAAATATGAACGCAAAGGACAAAGATATAATAAGTTCAAACTTTTATAGCTAATGTATAAGAATCCAACATAAACAAAAGTCTTAAGGAAATTTTATAAAACAATAAGCATATCATAAGTTTTGATAAACAATCCAAACACCCTCCAAGGTCCTAAGTTTTGCGTTGAAACAAACATTTATTATATATTGGTAAATATCTACGTTAAAACACACATATTGTATACTCTGAACAATAAAAACATAGGTCAAACTTATGATATTTAAGGGTTGTTCTAGTAAGCTTCCCATTAATAGCTTATTTCACCCCAAATAGTCAAAAGCTCACCAACAAAAACATACACATTAAAGAAGCTTATAAGATTTCTTAAAGCAAAGGTAATCTTAGTGAAACACCCGCTTGATGCATATTGTTAACTTTTAACAGTTTCACTTTTACTATAAACAATTACAATAACACATATAACCAACAAAATACCAAAAACCCAATATCATTCATATAGCAACCGCTATCTCTCAAGACTTCAAACAGAGATGGTAGGATCCATTATCAATGTAGTCAAAATGACCATCATTGAATTAGTTGTGAAATTTGAAACATGTAGCTTACGGTCGATAGAACGCGAGATGGCATGTAATCTCTCTACTAAAACTTCCCAACAACAGAAAGATTATACATTAGCCACGCCATCTATTTTTTAGTATTCATTTTCCTTATTCATTATCAGCAAACCAAGGAACATGATTCATCTTTCTTTCTTTTTTTCTTTTTTATTTTTTTATTTTTTTTTTTAATTTTTTTGATAATAAAGGTACTATAGATTTGCATTGAGTACTTTCATATTTAGAAAGTTATATAAAAAGAAACAATTATTATGCCTAACTAAAAGTATATGAGATGCAAAATAACCTACAAAAGAAAGATGCATTATTAGTTATTACTCTTTCCTTGCCACATATATTTACACTACATCTTTTATATAATAATTATTAGCAACCTAAGTTAATATCTTGAATTATGGTCCATTTATTTGGCCTCATCTGAAGATGATTCAACCCCTAGGGCAAAGGACCATGGACTGGAAAGAAGCTCGACACAATTTATACTTTCCTTACTCATCTCATCAAGAAGTTTTGTAACAAGGTGGTACAAACTCGTTGTAATCCCTTCATACAACCAACATCATGATAGAAATTTAGATTTTTTGCTCCTAAAGATGGCAAAATGGGTAATGTTAATGGGGGTAAAGTGGATTGAATCAAAACAGTTTTTTTTTTTAATACCTTGTATGTCTAAGCATCATAATGTTCACTATGTGGTCACAACATAACCATAACCCTCAACCTAAACATATATTCAACAAAACTAACAAAAAAACATCAATTTTGCGATATGCAATATTATGAAACCTTAACTTACATAAACGTAATCAGATACACAAAAAACAGGACAACAAACAATTAATAGCTTACCCAAATCCATGCCGACAATAGTTGTATCTTCTTCTTCAGTCAAGTTGGGATTTAGTTTCAGAATATGATAATTAGGATTTTAAGGTTTTTTGTTTGAAGATCTACCGATTTCTTTGACGCATTTTTTTTTTTTTTTTTTTTTTCCGATTGATAGTTTCAGTCGTCTGTGGTTATGAATGTTTATGGAAGAGTTCACCTATTTTTAAAGAACTTTTATAATTTGATCCACAATTATGATAAATTAGCTAGGAAGCCCATGTGTATTTTGAGATTTTTTCTTTATCTGAATCAAAATTCGATTTTTTATTTTATTTTGACTAAATTTAGAAAGATTTTACTATCTTATCTTTCAGCATCTCAATATAAAATTAAATTAAAATAAATTATTACTAAATAAGGTATGGTTTGATTTTTTTTTAAATGAAAAATTCCCATTAAAGGTTTTGTTTTATTATATAAAAGATGTCCATTTTTAAAAAGCATAAAATTTTAAAAAATTTCACTAACTACACTCTTAACCAATTAAATATAATTTTTACCCACTAAAGTCTCATCTTATTTATTAAAATATTAATTTGAGATATTAAAAGATGTTTTGGTGGAAACTTAATATGAGACGGATGGAGTAATATATCAATCCTCTGGAGTGGGCTTGTTGGGCTCAACAGGTCGACAATCAAAACCCTATTTGAGCAGTAACCTAAAACCCTTTTCGAAAACAGAATACACCCTATAAAACCACCACTTATCTCAAACTCTAATCACAACTCACAAAACCATAAACATTTTATCGCCGTTTGTCTCCTTGGTTATTCTTCTTTTTGTTCTTTAAACTTTGTTTTGCATCTTAAATACTTTTTTCTATTAATTTTATTAAAATTCGGCAAAATGATGAGCTTATTAGCGAGTTGAGTACTTACTTTTGTGTTAGTATTATGATTCGTACTCTTTATAGATAGGAAGATCTGATGCCTTTTTTTGTTTTGGCCAGTGATGATAGTTTTTAATGTGGTTGACTGAAAAGCAAGTTTATAATAAGCTTTGCTAATTTGTTGAAAATCATGAACTAGGACGGTCTGAGGCTATTTTTATTTTTATTTTTTTACATAATTTTTATTTGGGTATGTGTATGATGAGATATTTTATTTACACAGTTATCCCTGTCTGATAAATCTTGATGTGTACATGTGATCTGACTCATACCCATATATTCATGTTTTGTCATTGTTTAGAGAGATTTCATACCTTAAATGTGGTGTGTTATATACGTGTACAACAGGTGTTTGACGAAATGTCTAAATCAGTTTTTTGTTTTGTGTTATAATTCTGTAACTCAAGATTACAGTCTAGTGGTTAGTGACTTTTTACCTTATCGATAACCATTCTAATGAGGTCGTTGCCAGTATTAGTCTCCTCGGTTTTTTGTTGTTTGGTGGTTTAGTTCTGATTATGAATGTGTGATTTGGAGGGAGGGATGTGGATAGGGAGTAGAAGTTATATGAGCGTGTGGAGGCAGGGTGAGTGTTGATGAGCAATGAGGTTGTTAATGGGACTAAAATATGGAAAAGGGATAAGTAGTTAGCGAACGCCATGAGCCTCTTGTGGTGTCCTTCTATGTGATGAGAAATGTTAAGCTTGTAAAAATTGAGGATTTGATTATTCATTCTGTTTAAGCAAGTGAGAAAGCTGTGGCGTCTGGGACGACAGGGGATGTTGTTGCTTTAGATTTGGTCCTTTCTATAAGTATTGGTTGGAGGCAGCCGCACATGTATAGGACTTCATGTATTATATCTGAGTATCTATAGATATATATTTACTTTATCTCTTTTTTGTATTTATATTTATAGAATGTTCAACCCGCTTTACATTTTATGTTTCTAAGAGAGCACCGTTTAGAATAGGCGCATAAACAACGTGGATGCTTATTCAAATTCTTATTAAGCTTTGTCCCTGTACCTATCAGGTTCTCGGTGGGTGATTTAGTGGTCAACTTGTTCTTCCGCTTGCTCATACAATCGAGCATGAAGAGATAAATTGATTCCACATTTTTTTTAAATTTTATAAGTGGTAGTTTGTAAGTTCTAAGCATACCAAACCACCAGTGATCTGTGGCTTGCCAAGTGAAATCATCCTCCTCAATGTAAATGTTCAATTGACCGATCAGTGAAGACTTTGGAGAAATACGTCATGGGTACAATCTCATTCCTTAGCTAAATGTCACTAGCATGAATGCTCATCGCAATAGGTGCCAAAAGGCACCATAACACCACGCGATAGCATCTTGCATTGAACACTCTAAAAGTAGTTTACATAGTAATGTTTACTATTAGTTAAGAGTAAACTACAAAAACTGTTGATGTGGTTTGACTAAATTGTATGCTAGTTTCTACAACTTTAAAAATGCAGTTCATTTAAAAAAGTGCAAGCACAGTACCTTTAAAGAAGACATTTACCACAAAAATTGTGTGCACTTTCCAAACTCTAAATATTGTATCTGCAATTTGTCCAAACCACAAATAACGTTTTGCAATGTACTCTTTTAGTAATATTAACTATAATCACTGATGCACCAAAACCATTCAACACACATGATGTAAATATCAACCATTCAAGAAAAAATGTAGATACATATGAACCATTCAACAATAATATACATATTATATGTACGCATATGAAATTAAAAATGTATGCATATGTAATAATTTTTTACAAATGCAAAAATTCATACACACAATATTAAATATGTTTTACAATAATGAAATTATACGATAATGTAACATCCTCATCAATTGTCCAATGTGCTCCTTTGACTTACTATTTTGGACTTCTTTCGGTTTCATATTCCGGTGTTTTTTTTTCCTCTCCTTCATGCATAGGTTTTGCTACAAATGCATTATTCTCATAAAAGTATAAAACAGATGCTATGATTATTTTTAATTTTAGGTGTATTATAATCATACCTTTAGATGTCCTAATCATACATTCAGATGCTTCAATAACTGTTCATACTGCTATAGTCATACATACGTGTTCTCCAACTCATAATTTGATGCACTTAAATCATCGTAACCATGCATTTGATGCCCTAATCTTGTAAAACAGATGCTATAACACATATGCGTTTGCTGCCCTAATTTTGTAACACAGATGCATTATACTAACTGAACAGATGCTATAACACATTGTTAACACATTTTTAACAAAGATGCACTAAAATTGAACCTCATTCTAACAAATTTGCTAGTTTCACATATTATTCCAACTTATTAACACTGATGCTTCAACAACTGTTTTGTATGCTTTTCACAAAATGCAGATGCATTAATTAATAGATTTTATAATATTTACATTCTGATGGATTTTCTACTATTATTTTATTCTTCTCTAGTGTTCTTGGACTTATAGGAGCAGCTGAAATTGAAAAAATACAACAAATTAGAAGATCAAACAAACAGATGCCCTAACTTATAACATTATGCTTTTACCATAGTAAGAGATGCAATAACATGAATCAGGATGCACTTATTGAGACAAACTAATGTTGTAACATATATTATTAAGGCAGATGCACAAACAGATGCCCTAACTTATAACAACTATTTTATAATTGACGCAATTATGCACAACATATAAATTAATAAAACCTATAATTAAACACTTACTTTTTTTTTATAATGAACGGAATTAGGTCTGAATATTGATGATCGGAGTGTATGTTTCGATCGAGTGTGTGTTTCATTGGAGTGTGTTGGTTTTGATCGAATTTGTGTGTGATTTATCATCGAATATGTGTTTTTGACCGGTTCCTCGGTGTGACAGTGATGGTGGCGACGGTGGTGGTGGTGATGGCGATGACGGCGGTGGCTTGGTGTGGTGGTAACGGTGGGAGTGACGATGGTGGTGGTATTGACCGTAAGTGTGTGTTTGGGTCGTGTGTGTGATATCGTATTAATAAGATGGATCTTCTTTTAGTTTTTTTCCTTTTTCACCCTGAAGTTTCGATTGTTATCAAAATCTACCCAGTAATTTTTCTCACTTTTCTATCTAATTACACTTTTCTCTAGAATCGACTATATATATATATATATATATATATATATATATATATATATATATATATATATAGTAGAGATCCAGAAGAAGTAAATTAAAATAAGAAGTGGTGAGAAGTGACCAAAACCACACATTTGAGATGCAACGACTTGCATTAGATGCATTTCTATTTATATAGATGCAACATCCTGAGTTTCTAAAGTTAATTTGATGTATAGATGGTGCAAATTGATTTTCATGATTTCGGCACATGCAGAGGAACAAAAAACAAGAGAAATCATGAAATGCATCTAATATACGTATATGCATCTGATTAAAAGCTAGAAAACACACTATGGTGCGTTATAATGCATCTAAGATTATAGGGATGCATCTAATTTAGGTCGGTGCATCTCGGATTTGCGGTTATAGTTCTTCTTATTTCTTCTTATTTTAAGTAATCTTCTTATTTGATCCTAACTCTATATATATATATATATATACACACACACAAACATATATCTATTTCATATCGATTTTCCAACCTGGTTTATTAGTTTTACGCGTTTTTAATTATTTGACCAAAGACTCAAATAAATATAACCCTTAGTCATGTCATCTTCCCCAAATCAATACCTAACAAATTTAAGCCCAATATTTGAGTCATTTACACACAAAAAAGGCTAATCAACCACACCAACAAAACCACTCTCACTTTCTATCTCACCCTTTATCTCTCCTTAACCAAACTCGCCACCACCACCGTCTCCATTTCCTACGAACCATTGCCTCCACCCCATATCGAAGTACGAGCCGGATCCTCCCTCGTGGGTGTTTTTGTTTGATCCGGAAATCGTCCTTAGGGGGTGTTTGGATCTCTTTTTGTGAGCCATTATTATAGTGATGGTGGAGAGATGGTATTGGAAAGATGGAGTTGGGTAGATTTGTTTGTATTTGTAATTATTGTCAAACTATTGTTTTGAATCGGAGAGGGTGGTGGCTAGTTAGGAGTATTCATGATTTTTATTTGGGTGCATTTCGTATGGACAGATTTCAGGTTTTTGGATCTCTTTATAGTAGGGCTGATCATTGGGCGAAAACCAGACCGGACCGAGAAAAACCTGACCGGACCGAGACCGAATCCGGAAAAAAACCTAGACCGAGACCGAGACCGAATGTGGTCGGTCCGGTTCGGTCCGGTCCGGTCTCGGTCGGTCTGTCGGTCGGTCCGGTCCAACAATGCTAAATTTTCGGTTTGTGGTCCGGACCGGACCTGACAGAGACCGAATTTGCCAAAATGGTAGAAGAGACCGACCGCGGCCCTTCCCGGTCCGGACGGTTTCGTTCGGGTCCGGTCGGTTTTGTCGGTCGGTCCGGTCCGTTTGCTCACCCCTACTTTATAATACAGATTACAGATTGTATATACATGTAATAAGTGATATTAGGCTACACACACTAAGGACTATGAGAGACCTTCATTTTACCCACCACATCAATTTTCTCTCTCCGGGACATACACGTGGCTTTTTGCCACAATAAGGGCGACTTGGTTTTTTTTTTCAAATTTTCTTAACAAAAAAAATAAATTTCGTTAATAATTAAAACATTACATAACAAAATTAAATTTCATTAACAATAAAATTCAAATTTTCAATAAAATTCAAGTTACTTATTAGTTATAGAGTAAACTGCATTTTTGGTCCCTAAGGTTTGTCCAAATTGCAGGTTTGGTGCCTAAGGTTTCGAAAGTGTAACGGTGGTCTCCATTTTGAAGTTTTTGTTGCATGTTTGGTCCTTGATCAACATCAAATGGCTAAAGTACCCTCGCCTTCTTCTTTTTCTATTTTCTTTTTAGTTTTCTTACATAAATGGTCCTTGTGTTGTGCCAGGTTTTACAAATTTAGTCCCGATTTTTTTTATTTAACTTTAGTATTATTATTTTAATTCAAAAATATTCAAAGATATTCCGAAAATATTCAAAATATATTCAAAAATATTCATCCGTTTTTGTACGTTTTAATACGTTTTATCCGTTTTTATACGTTTAGATCCATTTTTATATCGTCCGCTTTTAATACGTTTTTCTTACGTTTTCGTACATTTTTGTCCGTTTTATATGTTTTCTTACGTTTTCATATGCTTTTATTCTTGTTCGTTCGTTTTTATACGTTTTCATCCGTTATTATAATTTTCGTCTATTTTTATACGTTTTCGTTTGTTTTTTATACATGGGCAGTCCTTTTAAGAACAATTCTCAAACTATAATCATAACCAAACAAAAGAAAATTTGTCAATGTTACCGAAGGCTTAAACGAAATACATAAGCCTAAACATTTGAAACAAAAATGAAACGACACATGAGCAATCTAAAACAACTTATGTCTTTCTTTTCGACTTACAATAATCCTCCATGTGATCTTGTGCGATTATTATATGAAGCAATAACCAAACTAGGGGTTATTGAATAAGTCATCTTCCTACCAGGAAGAGACTAACTCAACACCCTGCTTAACTTTTTTAAAAACAAAAAAAAAAATTCAGTTTCAAGGTGCAAGCGTCTACACTTGCCAAAAGCAGTTTCAATGTGTGTATACAACTTTTCCACACGTAATTCAGTTTATTAACAATATAAATAAAAAAGATAAGTAATCCGCTTGGTTGACATCAAGACCTTTCAAAATCAACTTGAATTTCCCCGTATAAAAAAACCACTCGCCAAGAAAAAACGTCAACACCTGAAAAACCAGACCATTTTTCATTGCATCATAATCCCTTAAGCCATATGAATAAGCTAATCCAAACACATTAAAAAAACGTGTTCATAAAATATACAATAATAAACAACTAATTTCACAAACCAAAAATACAATATACCTTGAAGAATCTCTCTTGGAGTGTTGAAGCCCAAACAAATACTCTTCCAAGAGCTGTTCCCACCTCTCCACACTTCTTCAAACTATCAATCAACATCCCACATTGAAATCAATCACTGAATACAACAAAATGATACACTTGCACAAAAATTATATCCTTCAAAAAACATAGAATACCAAGTAAGATTAATAAACTTACAAACGTTTAATGATAACCTTGCGAAACGTTTGGGATTTGGTTGTGTAAAATGAAATTCGCATTTTCTTCAGACCGAAGATATCAAATGGCGAAGGTAGTAGAATTTGGTCTCTTCTTGGGCCAACTATCAAGAGTTATTGGACTATGTCTTGCCAAGAAGCCCAAGTGAATATTTTAATAGTCCCTCCGCCAATGATATATACATATAATTGACTACTAGTACGGTACCCGCGATGGGCGGCGTGATGGCGACTCGTGACTATATTTTCTGTCAATGTAATGTTATGCGGTCATACTTTTATTAAACAATTAAATTACAAATAATAAGCTAGGTTTAGTTATGACAGTAGAAATAATTCATCTCCTGTTAACCAAAGCTACCACAAACAAAATTCTGATTCTTTCCTTCACCACAATCACCCTTCGTCAATTTTGGACCGACCGACCAGTTACCGACCCTCATATTGCAATGGTGGCGACTTGGTCGGCGCATCGGGCGACGAACTAGTTCGACCGACAACTACGGCAGCCTAATGGCTTTATTTTTAAATGTTTGGCTTAGTAGTTTGATTAGATTGTATATTGTGGTTAAATGGTTGTATATTTTAGTGAATGGGTAAATTAAATAGTGTATTAATTGTATGTGTTGAATAGTGTTTTTTAGTTGTATTTGTGCTTTAAATAGTTTGTACATTGTGTTTTATAAATTATACTTTTTATCGAATAGGTATTTTAAATATGACATTAAATTACAAATGTTGACCAGCCAATACATGTGTAGATGCTTTATGCATATAGTAATTGTACATATAGCTTAAGTAGTTGTATTTGCTTAAAATCTATATATGGAAATCTTAAAAAATTAGAAGAGAGGGGCCATCCCTCTATTATAAAGTAATATAGATATATATGGTTCAAGCATGCATATAGTTCATCCATTGATTGTTGATATTAAATGAAAGCTAATTATCTTACTTAAACTGTATGATGTTGTTTGATTTTACTGGTATTAATTACTTTGGCAATTTGTCATGTGTCTATCGAAGACTTGTTGACCCTAACATACTGTAGGTGATAATAAGACTTTGATTCCGTTCTAGAGATTAAATTTAAAAAAATGAGAAGCTTGAAGAAAATGATTTTAATGGAAGAAGCAACCATATTTGTTCTTCTAGCTTTTTTGCTCCACATGCAAAAAATATACACAGCCGAAGTTGACATCATCTCAGACTCAAGCTTCTTGACAGTAAACGACACGCTGGTATCTCCTGCTAGAACATTTGAACTGGGATTCTTCAAGCCAGGTAGCTCGGATAACACTTACGTTGGTATTTGGTATAAGAAAATTTATGTTAAAACATTGGTTTGGGTTGCCAACGAGACTACCCCACACCAATGCATCAAGCATGTCGTTAAGGTTTGACAGTGTGGGAAATCTTGTTCTCAAGAACTACACCAATCAAGTAGTGTGGTCATCCAACTCAACATCATCGAGAAATGCAACGCGACTTTATGACTCGGAAATCTAGTCATCATGGATGGAAACAGCATGAAGATTCTGTGGGAGAGTTTTGACTATCCAACGGATACTTTTCTACGGCATGAAGCCAAAATTACTACTTGGCCAGAATGGCATATAACATCATGGAAGAGTATTCATGATCCAGTATAGGAAATTCACCTTGAGCGTTGACACGTGGTTATCCCACTTGTACTAAGAGATGGTTTGGAGGTCAAGGTTGGTAGAACATGGAGGTGAGTTCGATTGGTCACCCATGACTTCCATCAACTCGTACTTTCCATACAATATGGTTATTAACGAAAAAGAGACGGTGTTTATTATAATCGGTAAACAATTCTGCGCACCAAAGTTCTCTTGACTTCTACGGGAATCTAGAACTTCCGTGAATAAGATATGGGCGGTTATTATGACAGTACCAAGAGATATTTGTGACACGTACAAAATATGTGGCCCTTATGGAAGAAGCTGCAACAGACGGCAGCGAAAATGTTCGTGCTAGATGAGGCAAAGTTTGAGCCGATAAACAAAAGGGGTTGTAGTGTGAGATTGGGCAGTGGTTGTGTGAGGAGAATACCATTGGATTGCAAAAATGGAACAGATGGGTTTATCAAGTATTCTAATGTAAACTTTCCAGATACACACACTTCGTGGTTTAACAATACAATGTCTTAAACGGAATGTAAAGCAATATGCCTACTGTTGCACTTGTATGGCATATTCAAATGAAAGGTTTTATGGATATTGGGTTTGATGACGTGATGAATCATTATTATTATTAATTATTATTAAATAAAAACATAACGATAGTTAAATAATTAACGAGGTTTGGTTAACGATCGTTAAATATAAACTAAAGGGACTAGAGATGAAATTACAAGTCGAGAAAGTTCTAGAACCCCTTGTGGGTACTGGCGATCGGTTATGGGTTCCCAAACCCTAACCCACTCAAAGTGCACCAAGTTAAGTTACCTATAAATACAAACATTTGTATTCATTCACAACTTAATCTTGGATCACCAATAACCTAATTTCTCTTCTCCTCTCCTCTCTCTTTTGCTTGGCCGATCGGTGTAACCCCCTCCTCAAGGGATCGATATTTCCAAGCTAAAGAAACAAGTGTTTGGTTTTATTTGTGATTCAAGAACCTAGCTTTTCACATCAAATCGCTAATAGTGCGTGGTGACGAAACGAAGAACAAGTGCACGCTTTGTTTGAATCTTGGTGGTCGACTTCTTGGTGGGTCGAATTGTATAAACCCTAAAGTTAGGGTTTTGGTTTTGGTTCTTGTTCTAATTACCGTTTGATTCTTGAATTGCTAAAAGGTATGCGTTTTCTTATTCGGTTAATTAATCTACATGTATTATTCCTACTTACTTCAGTGCATGCTTTGATGATGTTATTTGTTTTATATAATTGTTATGAGCATAAAATCCCAACAGTGGCATCCACGTACGTTAATATGATGTAATTAATTACCGAAACACATAAAAATTGAATCTTTATGATTATATGCATGCTTTTATGGTTTCTAGGGTTTTGAATTCGAAACCCTAAATTTTTAATTATAGGGTCGATTACCCTAATTTTATTTAATTAGGTTTTAAATTTTGTAAAACTTGTAGAAACCCTAGGATTGCATGCTAATTTTATGTGGTTAATTAATGAATAATTGTTATGTGTCATGTAATATGCGTATCTTGGGTGATAATTGTTATGCTGAATCCATGGTGGAACATGCATGTTTTGCCATGGGTATTGTTTAATAAATGTTTAGTGATACACACATGTTCTATTTATTTAATAATTATTGAATGGGAAGACTCAATTATAACTAATAAAAATTCATTCGTGCTAATTGGTATATTATTAACTTTGGCTTGCATCGACTTGTCGATGCGTGTGGCTCATCTACCTGGGTGAAAGCCCTAGTTAATGTATGCATTATTTCATACAGAATTGTTTATTAGAGTTTATTGAAATAATTATGCATGTGGCTAATTGTTTTTACATATGTTAAAATTGTTTAGTTGTATGTTTATATTATTTGAGTGTGTTTAATTTTTTTTATTAAAGTGCTTTTTTGTTTATATATTGTTTGACATGTTAGTAAGCAAAAAGGGTTTTGAATAGAAAAAATTAAATGGACTAAATAATGGCAAACCGATTTGTTATCTAAGTATTGTTCTTGAACTTTTAATCTATTGATCTTGACTGTACTAAATGGTTAGAACACTCACCCACTAAACAAAACTATAAAGGGGTTAATTAAGAAGTGCCCATGTCATAGCGAATGGATGTCTAGGTTATGCTTTTGCGCTTTACCGGTCCTCCCTTATTGAGTTCGATTGGAGCTACCTAGTATAACCATTCTATGTAAGAAGCATCTTAGTGCAAAGTTGTAAGTTTCTCAACGCATCGATTCAAACTTTGTAGAATTCAATCTTAGCAATTAAAATCTTATGTAAGTTTTTCGAAAATATTATGCTATAAAGTTGTATGCATGCTTCTTTATACATAAGTTTTGATTACACGTTAAAAATTGTACCCTTTAAAATTTAAGTTTATGCCATCTAATGATATGAAACACTTGAAGTTGTAATTTAGTTATGTGAGACCTTGATCTAGATTACAATAACAAGGTGAATTATTTTGTTGTGAGAGACCTCAGCTTAATTATTTGCAGTTTCTAAATTAGACAACTTAATTAAGTTAGTTAGTGAAACCTATGACTTAAGGCATAAGATGGGATAAAACATGCTTACGTTTTGCAATAATTGTTTTGGCAAAATTGTAAATCCCATAACTTTTGGAATTGAAAACTTGTTTATCAATTATTGTTTTTCAACAATTACCTATTCTATACTTTCACCACTAGCAGTCAATCGATGTGGTGAAACTATGATAATGAGGATCCAAAATTAATACGGTTAATATGAATATTGACCAAAGGGTATTTTATTTTCTTGAATGTTTACTTATCGAAAGTACTAACTTTTGAACTTTTTATTTTCTCAAAGGCTGAATCCTTGCTAGCCTCGATGCTTCAATCTATGTTTGATCGAGAGAAATTATTTGTAGCAATTTCAATGATTGGTATCGGCAACTCATAATTGTCTTGAGGGTTGCCAAAAGACTAGATTATTTGACTACGCCTTGTCTCCCCGAACGCAATGATGCTACTGCCGAGAACGAAGCTGCGTATGGCAATAAAGTATGACAAGTATAATGAGGTCCCCGCACATTATGCTCGGAGTATGAACTCAAACTTGCAAAATCATTTTGTTACTTCCTAATCTCATGTAAAGGTTGTTTGAAAAGCACATTGTAGAGTCAGATGATCGATAGATGCTCTTCATAGTTGCCAGCGAGGAGAAACCTATGAGTGCCATTTGCACGGAAATGATGAGTTACATGGACCCGGGGCGAATTCAACTATATCTACCCCAATGACATACAAATTGGCCTTATCAGCAGTCCTTAATAAGGAGTTTGATGGTTTCGGTCGCGATTACAATATGCATTACCTGAGGAGAAGACAATGCAATGAGGTACCATGCTGCTCATGATTACAAGAAAGGTTTGCCTAAGAAAGGCCCCACACCTGGGTTCGACCATCCGTAAGG
>OU343217.1:49302028-49422739 GCA_910596185.1 Chrysanthemum makinoi | reverse complement strand
CAAATGTACTATACCAAACACCCTAATCCAAGTGATGTTTAGAGGTCATCAATGTATCAGCTAATCTAGAAATGCCAACCACCGCCCAGTTGTTAGATGTGCACGCCTAATGATCAGCACTATGCCAAAGACCCCCTAGGTGGTAAATTTGGTATGTCTGAAGTGTGTAGTGGTTTTTTATATAATGTTTGGGATTGCAGAATTTCTCAATGACAAACCAAGTGAAAATGTCCATGGTGGACAAGAGACAATAGCGGAAGAGATAGTTGTTGACGTTGTGTCTCATAAAGATTCTGAAAAAATGAAACTTTGGAAGGTGCAGAAATAGAAGTAGATAATTCCGAAAAAGATAGGGAAAGGATATACCGGATGCTGATAA
The DNA here is from genome assembly GCA_910596185.1 of Chrysanthemum makinoi. Classification (NCBI taxonomy): domain Eukaryota; kingdom Viridiplantae; phylum Streptophyta; class Magnoliopsida; order Asterales; family Asteraceae; genus Chrysanthemum; species Chrysanthemum makinoi. The sequence goes on along the minus strand of OU343217.1, from coordinate 49,422,360 downwards.
CCGGTAGATGGAAAAGGTATTCAGTTTTTTTTTAAATCATGATTAATACGTGTAACATGAAAGCAAGGAATGTAAATAATGAGTACTCTATATGTCAGCTGAACGTGCAGCGCGTAAGGATAAATTGGCGGCGCTAGCTGATAAAGTAAAGAAGAAAAAACTTGAAATAGGTAAATACTACTCTAATATTGTTGTAAATATTGAAATTAATTAGTAAGGATTCTAATTTATAAGAAGTTCATGAATCAGCTGATCAACGTGTGGTGCTTAATGGGAATTTGGCGAAACTAGTTGGAAGAGTAAATAATAAACAAGATGTATCAGATGGTAAACGCGGTGCGGGTAACGGGAAAAAGGCGGTGCAATCTAAAAAATGAAAGAGTAAACATGCGACTGTTGAAATAAAGATATTAGAGGTATTCTGATTAATTATTTCATATTTACTAACTTTAACAATAAATTGGTGTATTCCAAGTAAGTATTACGTGTTAATGGGCCTGGTTTGATTGTGTGTCCGCAGATAATAATGCAGCATATGAAGATGGAGACAAGACAGATGATGACTTTGTTTCTAACAAGCAAACAAAGATGCCTAAAGTTTATGTGAATGTGGGAAATAAGGATACTGCACCCGTAAAAGAAGGTATAGCTAAAGTACATGTACATATGAAGATGGTATAAGTATATACTGAAATGGTTATGATAAAGTAGTACTTTATGTATCAGCTCTAAGCGTGCAGCGGGTAAGGGGTAAACGCGGCACAAGCTGAAAAAGGAAATAGAAAAGATGCTGATGTTGAAACTGATGATATCAGATGTAAAACCAGTTATGTATTTCATATTCACTAATTGTAGCAATTAATCACTCCGTTCATGTTATTATAAACCATCATCCAAACAACAACTTTACTTCGTGCACATTTGTATTATGTTACTGTCTTAAAATTTGTATTACTAGTATATGTTAACGGTCCTGTCTTGTTTGTGTGTAAGCAGATATTAATGCAGCCGAAATAGAAGGTACAAGTAAAGAACATCTAAACCGAATACATTCACGAAATCCTCCAGGCAACCTGTTTAGAGTAATAAGCCAACTGTTTTTTTAGATAGTTATTATGGATAGGGCTCGTGTATGCTTACCAAGTAACCTTTTATTTAAGTGTTTGGTATGTTTATGTTAAGACATATGATACATTAATGTTTTGAGTTTTTAAAATTGCTATATCAATAAATTGTGAATTTCATATGAGATGGACCATTTGTTATCAATGGAAGTTTCGAGTTGTGTGGATCAAATTCACTGGTCTAATTTTCAAGTGGTCCTTGACTTTAATAATGATTGGGACATATACCAGTGGTGCTTTTCGTTTCTGTGATGGACCTGGTACTATATTCCATCGTCAATGGTTAGAGAAAAATGTGATAGAAATAGTAGTGTTTCATCCTTAGGTAATCTCATGTTTTGTTTTGTATAAATATGCATCAATTAACATGTGTAAGTAGTAAGCTGGTAAATATGCCTAACACACATTAAACTGCAAATAAAATGACAACTGCAAATAATCTATATAAGTAGTAAGCTGGGAGTTTTTATGAAGTTCCGGTTTTGCTAAAATCATGGGTGTTTGCCAAGTTTACTCTGTTGTCCACAATTGCTAAAGTCATGGGTGTTTGCTAAGTTGTCTGCTTGCTCATTTCTTTAAGGGCCATGTTCCATTGGTTTATTGAGTGCTTAGACACACAGCTTGTGGGGCGTGGTTCTTTTGATTGGGTGGCAGTCTTTGTATGGCCAGTTGAGACATGTTGTACTAGATATAAATTCCTGGTTCTGTGGCCTGTTTCATATTTCTTTTTGTATCTTTCGGATGGTGCACCAGGGGTAATGTTTTTCCTCGGGTCTCATGCTCTTTAAGTGTCTTATTTAAGGAGGTGGGATGCCGTCTTTTGTATTGGTTTGTTCTATAATTATTGCCTTTCTAAAAAAGTAGTAAGCTGGTATATATGTCAAACACCCATTAAGCTGCAAAAAAGTAGTAAGCTGGTGAATATGTATCAAAATTTGTTGTAACATCCCTTGAAATAACTAGAATACGCTGGTTTTAATTTATGTGGCATATAAACTTTCTAAAATAGCTTTGATGCTTCAGTTTAATCTTGTTTAGTGGAATTGGGTAAAGATTTACCTACAACTTGTAGTACTCTAGTACATTGCGTCACGTGAAATAATGTCGAAATGTCGATGGTATAGAAATAACTAATCTTACGTTTCCATTGAAGCTCATTTCAGATCGTAACTTAAGTTTGATACCAGAATGTACATCGTTGGACATCTAACTTGTTGCAAGTCTACTATGCCCTTCAGTCAACAGCCTGAACTAAGAAGTAAAACTTCATAATGAATGACATATGATGTTTCATTGAACAAATAAATAATCACAGCTAAAAATGTTAAATACATAAAGAAGACAAGTAGTTATCATGGTTTGACATGGGGGAAGGTGACCAAAAAACAAGCAACCTGCACATCGAAAACAAAGGATATGCAACAAAAGATTGTGTACCCATCTACAAAACCTCACTCCTTTAAAATCGAAGAAAATAATATAAAGATTGTGACGCACTAACATCACATATACCTACAGAATAAATACATTCGGATTCTGGAGAGAAATTATACCATTGTCTGTCAATATTCAGTTATCTCAATGACAGTCGAAGAATGCCATGTGATGGTGTTCCCATGGTTGGCCTTTGGCCACATGCTAGGTGATTTCCCACTGAACAAAACACCCATAAAACTGCAAATCACTTACAAATATGTGCTAACCCACTGAACTAAACACCCATATAACTGCAACTAAATTGCAGATACGTGCTGACCACTGAACCAAACACCCGTTAAACTGCAAAAAAAAGAACCAATGTCATTCCATTTCAATCTAGTCCTATTTTTGCACTAGATCATGATATCACTATATAGACAAAAACATATATAGACATGTGTACCATTCTTTTGGGGTTTTTTACCTTCTGTAACACAATAAAAATACTTCAAAGTGGGATCTTCATGTTTTTTGGGTTTTTTTTACCACCTCTTCTCACTTCAAAACCGGATTCCCTTGCATGATCTTTATAAAAGTTAAGAGCCAGTTCAATTGTATCAAATTCAGTTCCCTCCAACGGTTTGTTCCTAGCACCCCGGAATGCAAAACTTACTACCTTCTGCGCGGTTGGTTGGTAACTCCTGACTTGTGGGACACGTTGATCATCAGCAATAATTAGCGGCATTATTTTGTGCTTGTGGAGTTGATGGCTCACCTGATAACATAAGGACAGTGTTAAATTTTGGGGTGATAATCTGTGGCAAACATATCATTCTATCAATTGCTAATGGCTTTCTAGTTATGGTTCATTGCAGGATTAATTACAGGGGTTAAACTTGGACAAAGGATAAAAGATTTAAAGTTCCAAGATGTTCATTTCTGCTGAAGCCTTCATCGTTTCTGCTGATGAGTCAATTATAGCCGTTAGAGGGGTCTTAGTGAAACTTAATCTCCTATTTTATAAGTCTCTTAATCTAGGGTTACATAGTTGAGTGTGCAGTCTTTTGTATCACTCTCTTCTCTTCTTTCAGATCATTTCACTATCTTGTCTTGTCTTTACATTTACATGATTATTGTCTCATTGACATTAATCTAATCTTGTAATATTTGGATCTTTTTGTAAACTTAATCTAGGCTGACTATTGAAGCTTAGATCTGAATAAAGGTTTTATTGTTCGTCTTGTGTTGCCTATATTTTTGTACATGGTATGAGCTTGAGCTCACGATTCTCTTCGGCAACAAATTGGTGGTTTGGGGTTATTGCCACTGGGTAATCACTGGTTATCTTCATTACAATTAGCCCTAGACTAAGTGAATCTAGGGTAATTGTGACTTGTTCTTCATTTGCATATTTCTCTGTAAGTCTAAGTCTTATCCTTTCTTCAAACATCTGATACTTAAGTCTTTGTGGGTGCAAGCGGGTAAACTAGCATCTTGATCTGTCACGTGAGTGAATGCGAATACCTGCTGGTTTACCCTAGTCCACAGGCTTGGTGCTTGTTGTTTCTTATATACCAAGTCTCATTTATTTGTCTATTTGCTCTTATTATTATCTCACATGCGTGACCATGGCTATTGGTGATGATAATATTGGTGGTAGTGGTTCTTCACGAGAAAAGCTTATCCTTTGATGATGCTTTGTATTTACACCCCAACAATACCAATGGTACTCCCATTATTTCTATTAAACTCAGGGCGAAAATTATAAAATATGGAATATGGCCATGACTTTTGCTTTAAGGAACCATAATAAGTTAGGGTTTATTGATGGTACTTGCATAAGAGATGATTCGAAACCTAGTCTTGCTAATCAATGGGATACTTGTAACTCTGTTGTGGTTACTTGGATTCTTAATTCTCTCATACTGAACTATTTGGTGCTATATATGCTAATACTGCTTATGAAATGTGGAATGATCTTAAAGAGACCTATGATAAGGTTGATGGTTCAGCTATCTTTAATTTGCATAAAAATATAAACTCTCTTAGTCAAAGTGGGTCCTCTCTTGCTGATTATTATAACAACCTTAACTCTTTATGGAAACAATTTGATTGTATGATCGACGACTCCTGCACTTGTGAGGTACAAAAACATTTTGAAAAACAAAATCAACTAATCAAGTTAATGCAATTTCTTATGGGTCTTGATGACTCCTATGTCCCCATCAAAAGCAATATTTTAACCAGAGATCCTTTACCTAATGTCAAAACTGCTTTTTCTGTTGTCTCTGGAGAAGAATCTCACAGAAATGTTTCATCTGGGAATAGCTCTGCTAAACCCAATGCTACAGCTTTGCTTAAAAACGTCGATGGTGGAAAATTTTTTGATAACAAAAAAGGCTTTAACAACAAAGGTTCTAGTTTTAATAATGGTAACAACTCAAATAGCAGAGGACCAAACATGAATCTCAAATGTACTAATTGCAAAAACACGGTCACCTGTTGATAGATGTTATGATCTTGTTGGTTATCCTCGGATATGCTAAAAGGAATTTTAATGGTAAACCTTTCAGCAGTAACAATGTTTCTGCTGAAACTAATCATGTCACTGATAATAGTGCTAGCAACTCTCTTGTTTCCTTGTCTAATGAACGACTCTCGGACTTATGAGTCTTCTCAATGACAACAATGTGTCATCTGCTAATGCCAACTTGGCGGGTAAAAATTTTTAGGAACCTTCTTTAATGGCAGTGTCAAGTTTAATGTAAACTTTAATAAATTTTTTAACAACAACACAAAAACTCTATCTGGAAACATCAGTCTTGGTTGGATTGTTGATTCTGGTGCAAATCGACACATATTGTGTCTGAAAATTTTTAATCAATGTTGTTAACATTTCAAATCTTGGCTTAGCGTTGGACATCCCAATGGTACTCGGGCCTTAATTACTAAAATTGGTGATTTAAAGGTCAATAATGACCTAACTCTTTTTGATGTACTTGTTGTTCCGAGTATAATGTTAGCTTTCTTTTCTTCATAAAATTGCTAGACACAATAAGATGTTTGTTGGGTTTAATGAATCTAATTGCTATATACAGGATTTACATCAAAAAGGATTGTGGGGATTGGTAAACAATACAATGGGTTATATATGTTTGATATTGATTCTACATGTAAGATTATTTCTAATAACTGCATATCTGTTTGTCATGTTTCAAAAAATCTTTGGCATCAATGACTTGGTCATCCCTCTGACCAAGTCTTACACATACTTAAACCCACTCTTAAATTTGATAGTACATCGAAAGTCATCTCTGTGATACTTGTAATAAAGCTAAACAAACCAGAGAACCATTCCCTCTAAGTGAACATAAATCAACTAAAATTGGTCAACTTGTCCATCTTGATGTATGGGGACCATATAAAGTCACTAGCAGAGATGGTTACAAATATTTTTTAACGATTGTTGATGACTATTCGGTGTGGGTTTTATATATGCTTAAGGGAAAGGATGATGTTTATGTTTCCATTGTTAACTTTACTCATATGCTACCAAATCAATTTGAACACAATGTCAAGATTTTTAGAAGTGATAATGGGACAGAATTTGTCAATAATAAACTCCAACATTTTTTCCATGAAAAAGGAATTTTACATCAAACCTCTTGTGTTTATACACCACAACAAAATGGTATTGCGAGAGGAAACAGGCATCTCCTTAATGTAGCTAGATCCCTTATGTTTTGGGGGAATTACCTCTAAATCTTTGTGCGAATGTGTTCTAACTGCTGCCTATGTCATAAGCAGGTTACCCTCTTGATTACATGCAGCAAGTCCCCTTCTTCCTAGTGTATGGGCATGACCCTTCTCTCTCTCCTTAGAGTCTTTGTTTGCTTATGCTATGCCATTTCTGTATCTCGATAAATTTGGTAGTAGGTGCGAAAAAGTGTCCTATTGGTTTACTCAAATGAGAAGAAAGGCTATAAACTCTTGAGCCTAGAAACAAAAATATCTTTTACTCGGAGAGATGTCAAATTTTATGAAGCTGTCTTTCCGCTTAAATGAAAAATACTTTGTCAAAACCTTTTGTTGAAACTTTTGTACCCAAAGATTTAAATCACAAAAATTTCTTTGACTCACAAATAAGTCCCGATGATGAAGGGAGAGTGACATCCTATGATGATGACGCGGTGGTAAATCATCCTACTAGGATTGGCGAACCGGTTGCAACATCTATAGATGATAATACACACCACGAGGGCACCATATCACAAGAATCACATCACTGCTAATGCATCTTACGATTACTGCGATACTACTGATTATTTGAACAAGAAAGAGGCTTGCCCGACCACTCTTTGCTAGAAGGTCAACGAGTCTCTAAATTGCCCGATAATCTTAGGACTTTATTGTAGAAGGAAAAGTCAAATATGGTGTTGAAAAGGTTGTTAATTATTCTAATCTTAACAAAGATAATTACTGCTTTGCATCTAGTCTTAATAAAAGTATTGAACCTACATGTTATGAAGAAGCTATCCTTGATAGTAATTGGGTTGATGCTATGAATTCCGAAATTGAGGCCTTAAATGAAAACCATGCTTGGGATATAGCCGATCTTCCTCTAATAGAACTCCTATTAGCTACAAATGGATCTTTAAAATCAAATATAAAGCCAATGGTGAAGTTGATAGATACAAGGCTAGATTAGTTGTTAAAGGCTATAACCAAAGGGAAGGAATAGACTATGATGAAACTTTTTCCCCTGTTGTGAAAATGTCTAATGTTAGATGTCTTATTGCCTTAAATTTGTAAAAAAACAAATGGCCTCTCTTTCAACTTGATGTTAACAATGCTTTCTTGTATGGAGATCTTGATGAGGATATCTATATGACCATCCCAGAAGGGTTAATAATGAGAACAATAAAAATAAAGTTTGTAAACTTGCCAAGTCTCTATATGGCCTAAACAAAGCTCCGAAATGGAATGAAAAACTTGTGGTGTTTAAAAGAAAATAATTTTGTTCAATCATTAATGATCACTCCTTGTTCACCAAAGCAGAGAATAACAAGTTTATTGCTCTGCTTGTTTGTGTGGATGATATTGTTCTTCTTGGAAAGCGTATTAATGAGATAAATCTTTTTAAAGAGTTTATGAAATCCAAATTTCATATCAAAGACTTGGGAAATCTAAAATATTTCCTTGGCATTGAGGTTTAAAAGCTGGAAATGACATTTGTCTTTCTCAAAGAAAATCTTCTAGAACTCCTCAAGAATTTGGTCTTCTTGGGTGCAAACACATGTCCACTCCTATGGAACCCAACAACTGTGCTTCCATACATTCCCAACTTGATGACCCCTTGCTTGTCAGCATCCTTTGGTTATCGGAAGTTACTTGGAAACTTATATCTACCCATACAAGACGACATCTCAACACTCAGTTCATTATGCAGCACAATATGCATTCTCCCTTAAAATCTCATGGAATGTGCCCTCAATGTTAGAGATATCTAAAAGGAGCTCGGGAAAAGGTCTAAGGTACAATGACCAACTCACGAAAATCATCACGGAAGGATATAGTGATCTTGATTGGGCCAAATGCAAGAAAAACGAGAATGTCACGGGTTGTGTTGTTTTCTTCAATGATTGTTTAATCTCATGAAAAAGTAAAAAACAAAACACTCTTTCAAAATCTTCCACGAAGCGAGTATAGATCTATGTCTGCTGCTGTGAAATCATTGGATTCAAAAATCTAAAAGATCTAAAAGTTGATATCAATCTTCACTGTCAATCTTTTACTGTGACAACAAATCACTTTACAACTAGCTTATCAACCACGTTTTCCATGAAAGATCAAAACACTTTGAAATTGATGTTCACTTCGAGAGAAAAAAAATTGCTAGAGGTGTTATAAATGCTAAAAGATTGGCTCTTGAGCCAAAGCTGAGACATACTCACAAGAACCTCCATCTATCGACATAAATTTTGTGTGAAAAATTGATATTGTTTGATATCTTTGCTCATCAGATTAAGGGGAATGTTAAATTTTGGGGTGATAATCTGTGGCAAACATATCATTCTATCAATTGCTAATGGCTTTCTAGTTATGGTTCATGCGGGATTAATTCTGAGGGTTAAACTTGGACAAAAGATAAAAGATTTAAAGTTCCAAGATGTTCATTTCTGCTGAAGCCTTCATCGTTTCTGCTGATGAGTCAATTATAGCCGTTAGAGGGTCTTAGTTAAACTTAATCTCCTATTTTATAAGTCTCTTAATCTAGGGTTACATAGTTGAGTGTCTGATCTTTTATCACTCTCTTCTCTTCTTTCAGATCATTTCACTATCTTGTCTTGTCTTTACATTTACATGATTATTGTCTCATTGACATTAATCTAATCTTGAATATTTGGATCTTGTTGTAAACTTAATCTAAGTACGACTATTGAAGCTTAGATCTGAATAAAGGTTTTATTGTTCGTCTTGTGTTGCCTATACTTTCGTACAGACAGGTTGTTATAACATGCTCATAAAACGTCTAATACAACAAAAAGTGACACACATATATGAAAATCTTTAACTTGTATGCCGATACAAATATGAACATGCTAGTTATACGTATTAGCATAAATTAACCTCAACATGATGATGGTGGTTATACAAAACGAGCTGGGTAGCCCGGGCGTTGCCGCGGGAGTGCGTTTGTTTGATAAATTTTGTAATATTGTCGTTGTTTTACGTTTATTTATGTAAAAAATGCTTAAGATTTTATTTTTGCGCACATTTTTTTGCGTGAAAGGTAGGAGACAAATCTAAACACATCTCATTTATGCAATAAGTTTAGTATAAGCATAAGGTATTAGATCTATAGAATATCCAACTAAGATGATACACTTTCATTCAGAAAATCATTGATCTTACATATAGTATCTAAACAATATATAATCAATCATTTGCGAAGTTACAAAACAGCATATTATCAAGCATGTTACCATTTTTCAATAAGTTTAGTATTAGCATAAGGCAACCTCATGCATTTTGATACATTGATTCATAATAAGATATATCTAGTAACAGGCCTATTGAATCGAATCCGTCAAACCAATATGATGATAAGTTTGTGCCTGAAGAAGACAATGGTGATTCATGAAGTAATGCTTCAAGGTCCTGCTGAAGTTCTATATCTGAGATCAGGTTCGACGGTTCCAACGTGCTCATCTTCTAAGACGGGCTAGTCTTGTTGAGCTCGTTTCTTTAAATGTGTGTGCCAACGATTTTGTATTTCATTATCACTTCTTCAAGTCTTCTAGGAAAATATGCAACCATTTCTGACCATTTGACAATTTAAGTGCAAAATTAATAAAAATGCACTTAAGTTATTGGGATATTCACTCTAATGAAAAAAAGAATATTAGTACTTACTTGTTACCAATCTTATGATGTAATTTCCTATTTCTTTGCAAAAGCGCTTGAGAGCATATGCTCCCGGCAGTACATGTGCAATATCTATATAATAACCAACAAAATATTACCGTAATAAGTCAAAAGTAATTTCAACTAATTACAATATCCAAAGTCTAAGTTTATTGATTAAAATATAGTAATCCCAGTTAATTAAAGGTAAAAACCCATCCAACCACTTCAAATAGTTGAGTTGATGTAATTGATACCAAAAAGTGTGTCAATGGTTCCAGTTGACTCGCCCAGATCTTTGGGCAGGCGTTTGAGCACAATTGTTCCTAGCACTTTAGCTGAAATACCTATAAAATAACCAACACAATAAAATCATAATAACATCAGGTTATTTCTTTACTTTTAAGTATAAGTTGTTATAAACAAAACAACAATTTTGTGATATTAGTCTAGATTTCTTAAGCTTGTCTTCCACGCCTAATGTGTTGTTTGAAACAGCCTGCAAGTCCTTATTTTTTTCTGCCCAGATTTGTCTAGCGGTGTTTTACATGAAGAGAGGCTAGTTTAATAAGTTAAAAATGGTAGCTAAATAAAATAAAATAGTAAGATACATATAACCATACAACATAATTGTGGGAGGAAACTCATTAGGCATGAGCTTTATAAAGATAATTTTACACTTTAGCAACAGTTACATTAAATTTGTAGATGAAATTATGTTAAAGGCACACACCTTTCCAACATTCTTATGCATAGATACATTTGGTCTGTGGCGCGGCACCTATGCCTCCAAACCAAGAACCAAGTGTGTCCCTCAGCCCATTACTCACATTTGTATCTGCAGTCACGCTGTCTGAATGATGTTGCTATTGATGCTCTTAATGCCAATCAGTCCCCACTTGGCGTCAAATTTCTACCGATTCTGTCACTATCTCCATTGTTCTTTCTTGGGCAGATTTTCAAACAAAGAGCTTTCCTGACGTATACAATAACGTTTATAGTCAGTCAAGCTTAAACATTATACACTTTTAACCTGATCTTTCAAAAAAATTTGATTAAATGGGAAAAAATGTACTTGAATTTAAGTCATGTAATAGTCAGAACATGATCAAATAAAAAAGAACTTGTCTTTTGTATTCTCTTATCAAAATCTTTAAACCCATGTGGCTACAAACATTCACAAACCAACAAACATCAGTCAATCAGGTAAACTCAGACTCAAACTGACCAGGTGTGCAGCTGTCTGTGGTGCGGCACCTATGCCTCCAAACCAAGAACCAAGTGTGTCCCTCAGCCCATTACTCACATTTGTATCTGCAGTCACGCTGTCTGAATGATGTTGCTATTGATGCTCTTAATGCCAATCAGTCCCCACTTGGCGTCAAATTTCTACGGATTCTGTCACTATCTCCATTGTTCTTTCTTGGGCAGATTTTCAAACAAAGAGCTTTCCTGATGTATACAATAACGTTTATAGTCAGTCAAGCTTAAACATTATACACTTTTAACCTGATCTTTCAAAAAAATTTGATTTCTTTTGTATTCTCTATCAAAATCTTTAAACCCATGTGGCTACAAACATTCACAAACCAACAAACATCAGTCAATCAGGTAAACTCAGACTCAAACTGACCAGGTGTGCAGACGTGATAAAACAGCTGCAAATAAAAGGGCAAGTGGAGGATTAAGTAGAGGCACAAACCCGAAACGACACATCATCCAACGTTGTTTTATAAACTAAAGGAACTCATAAACCATCCCAATAGTAACTCATAAATGCATAACTCAGAAACCATTCACACGTTCCTTTATAAATCATTCATTATGTGAAGCCCTATCTTTATTTCCAAAAACACATTAGGTATTTACATAACTGGTAAAAAATGATCCAACCAACGAACCTTATTAAACGGTTAATAAAGTGGTCGCCGCACTTTTAATTCTACTAAATAGAAGTTGATAGGCTCATCAGGCATTTGTGATAACTTTTACTTCTTCGTCTCCAGCTTGCCTTTCTTCTCTGCAAGCTTCGACTTATGGTCTGCAAGCACTTCAGCTTGCATTTGTATTTTGATTAACCTGAAGAGAATAAAAACAAAACAATAGTGATCTATATTCTAATTTAGATACATGTAAGGGCCTGTTAGATTAGCTTATTTGTTGGCTTACCGGTATACTGGAAATTCTGAATCCACTTCCATTAGCTTCTAAGCTTATCAATTGCAACCACATTCACAACTGGAAAACATCTACACACTTGCTCTAATGGTAACTGCGAGGCTGCAATATAAAGTTTTTTCATCATGATTCACAATATAATCTTTCACTTGAATGGTGTTATGACTTTCCAGGATACATGCTCAATAATCATTTTTCTGCATTCACATTGCTGATATGACTATGAATTATTTGCAGGTATCAACGACGTCAAGTATGTGATCAATTATGACTTATTGGTGTCCGAATAAAGATAAGTAATGCATTTTTTTGGATCCTTAATGCCATTCTTTATTGGTTAATTTGGTTGTTGTGATCAGGGGAGAAATAATACTATGAAAAACAATTTGCATTATGTTAAAATTTAATCCAAACTACTAAATTGATTTTATGTGCAATACAAAGCATAACTATCAACAATATGCTTGAGATGAAAAGCATGTGTGTGTGTTTTTGTTTATACCTAATACTGATCCCATATGTGTGTCGTTCGAAATGCATACATGTTCTAGACTGGATAAAAGTACCACATTGCTGCAATTCCAGTATTAAATTTGGCCTTAATATAATGAAAGAGATGCACAATAATGACGGTAGAACAAAAAGCGAAAGATTTGGCTAGAGACAAAAAATAGTGATCAATACGACTTACCCAGCAATGTTTTGGCATCATATTGCAAATTTTGAGTCTGCTCCGCATATGCTCAATCCTACTCTGTCCAATTACTGCTGCCAATAAGTAAATGATAAACAAATCACTTAAGCCATATTATGAAATAATCATGTCTTTTTAATACAAACCATCTCAACCAAGCCTTTTTTTTTTTTTTTTTTCTTAAGTATTATCATTCATAATTATGATTTCACCATGGTAACTTAAAACTTACAGTGAATGTATGTTGGGTCGGCAAAACAGCGTACAAATTTCAGTGCAAGCAAAAATCTTTGGTGTACATCATCTGGGTCATTGTACATTTTTTTGGGGTCTGAAACATTAGAATTTTCATGTTAACCAAACTAATATCTGATAATCAGTTTTACAAAGCCAACTAATTGCGTGAGTTGTATTTATGGTAATAATGGTGTTTAACATTTAAAACTCAACTATATATAATGAGCACATAGGACACCCGTAAGCTAAACTCGTAATGACAACATCACCAACTCTCGCGCACCAACAAAGATTTACCAAATAAAGTTGATTACAAATGTATTCAACAGCCTACAAATGCAACAAAAAGGCAGATAACTTAACCTATACATTTCAAGACAAAAGTTTCCAAGTGAGACAAAGACAGCTCTTACGACTTTTAAAGCTATCGAATACGTCACCTACGCTCTTCTAGGATTCCTAGTTATAATGAAAATACATTTCTTGGATTTATATAAGCATAAATTAGATCAATAAAATAACAATAAATCTTATCACAATTGTTTTGTTTTAAAAAAAGGCCAAAGCTTAAACTGTATTTTTTTTTTGGCACAATTAGCTTAATATACCCAAAACAAACTCATAAATCCTAAACACACACATATGGGATGTTTGTTTAAGCTTATATGTGGCTTATGAGTTTATTTATGTTTCGGCCTATATTTCATAAGGCTCAAATTTGCGGCTTATTTTGAGAATTGTGGGCTTATATAAGTCTATTACAATATGATAAACTTACATAAGCCCATAAGTCTCATAATAGGCCGGAAACTTGGTCTTATGTAATATGAGCCAAAGTCAAATAAGCTTATAAGCGCACATATAACCTTAAACAAACACCCCTATAATATCAACTGCGAATTAATGTTTACCTTAATTCGGAGGTCAAACGAAATAAGGGCTTGTATCTTTTAGCTACAATTAGCTCCATAAAACCACTGAAACACTAAAACCAATACATACGCATTATACAAAACAAAACCATAAATGAATAATCGAAAAATAAAGTAAAAAATTACCAGCACCAATAGTAGCAGTAGGATCAGGTTTCATCAAGTTGCTGCAATCCAAAGTATCAAAAAAGCTAACCCGTCAACTACGATCGATGGATACGATCACGGACTGAACAACAGGTCTTCGCATCACCTGTTAAAAACAAACATCAGATTAAGGTAATTTTTTTATTAAAAAAAAGACATATCTAATAATAAATAATCTACTTTTAGTAACATCAAATAAGACGTAATGATCACCCGCGAAAAGATCAGCAATCAGCATCATTAATCTACTGGAGTATACCGTTGTCAATGGGTCTTGAGATTAACAGATTTTTGATTCGTATCCCTAGATCGAAGAAAAAAGAAAAAGCAAAAAAATACTGAAAAACTTAAGTATCAATCTTTATAAATATGAAAAATTGAATGTCACCAAATAAACACAAAGATTAAGAGTTAAAAACACTTACAATCGTATTGATTTCCAATGACATCAATAGATCTTCAACTTTTTGATTGTTTTTGTGAGAGGCGTTTGGTTTTGTATATGGATTTGATGAGAAGGGTGGTGTGAGATGATCTGATGAATCTCGATTATGGGTTTGTTTTTTATGTCGGTTTTATGACTGGAATTTTCTAGGAGGTTAGAGAGAGAGAGAGAGGTGTATGTACTAATATTCGGCACATGATTAACCCAAACAAAGGGTGCACTGTTCATTAGGCACTGTAGCAGCAACTTTGGTAGCCAATCAGAAGCTGCCTAGTGTAACAAATGGTGGTAATGACAATCAAACAACCAATAAGATTCAAGATTATGATACTAATTACCTTATAATAAACTTGCTTTGTCCAACTCTCCAAACGGCTTTTAGTATATATATATATATATAATATGAACATGCTTGTTTAACCTCTATAATGGCAACCAAATTAACCTTTCATGTTGTTTATATGTAATAACAAAAATAAAAATCATGCAAACACAAACAAAAAACATTTAAACAAAAAGAACTGTTCCTGATACTAGTGATTAAACATGTATAGCGGCATATATATAACCATTATAAGATCATAACAAAAAGAAATTATTTAAACATGTATCAGGTTCATATATAATGATACGAGTACCTAGAAAATATAATTAAGATCATATGAAAAAAAATATGAATGATACGAGTACCTTGAAAGGATTGTACTACTCATGATGATGAAGATATGGAATACATTTGTGTGATTAATTCGTTAAATGAATTCATTATTCGTGATAGTGAATGTCTCTGAATTCATTATTCGTGTGGTTAATTCGTTTAATGAATGACTGATGAATGTCTCTGAATTCGATTTTCTTTATTGATGAAGATGACTAACGTATATTTGTTACTAAGAATATGGAAAAGTGGCTAATAACATGGGATGGACTTTGAATATCACATTATGTAAAATGTGAAGATTACTATAATACCCTTAAACATATATAAATTGGTTTACATTTTCTTTTAAAAGAAAATGACACTTGCCTCATTCTTATTGGTGCTTATTGTTCACCACTTGAACATACATGTGTGTGTGTATGTGTTTTAATATGGATTTTCCAACCTGGTTTATTAGTTTTACGCGTTTTTAATTATTTTACCAAAGACTCAAATAAATATAACCTTTAGTCATGTCATCTTCCCCAAATCAATACCTAACAAATTTAAGCCTAATATTTGAGTCATTTACATACAAAAAAGGCTAATCAACCACACAAACGAAACCACTCTCATTTTCTATTTCACCCTCTGTCTCTCCTCAACCAAACCTGCCACAACCACCGTCTCCACTTCCTGCGAACCAGCGCCTCCACCCCATATCAAAGTACCGGAGCCGGATCCTCCCTCATGGTGTGTTTTTTGTTTGGATCTAGAAAATCGTCGTCTTAGAGGGGGTGTTTGGATCTCTTTTTGTAAGCCATTAGTATAGTGATGGTGGAGAGATGGTGTTAGGTAAATGGTGTTGGGAAGATGGAGTTGGGTAGATTTGTTTCTATTAGTAAATATTGTCGGTATTTGTTTTGAATCGGAGATGGTGGTGGCTAGTTAGGAGGATTCATGATTTTTATTTGGGTGCATTTCGTATGGACAAATTTCAGGTTTTTGGATCTCTTTATAGTACAGACTATAGATTGTATATACATGTAATAAGTGATATTAGGCTACACACACTAAGGACTACGAGCAACCTTCATTTTACCCACCACATCAACTTTCTCTCTTACACGCGACTTTTTGCCACAATAAGGGCGACTTTATTTTTATTTTTTATAAATTTTCTTAACAAAAAAATTAAATTTCGTTAATAATTAAAACATTACATAACAAAATTAAATTTCATTAACAATAAAATTCAAACTTTCAATAAATTCAAGTTACTTATTAGTTATAGAGTAAATTGCATTTTTGGTCCCTAAGGTTTGCTCAAATTGCAGGTTTGGTGCCTAGGTTTTCGAAAGTGTAGCGGAATGGTCCCCATTTTGAAGTTTTTGCTACATGTTTGGTCCCTGATCAACATCAAATGGTTAAAATACCCTCGCCTTCTTCCTTTTCTATTTTCTTTTTAGTTTTCTTACATAAATGGTCCCTGTGTTGTGCCAGGTTTTACAAATTTAGTCCCGATTTTTTTTATTTAACTTTAGTATTATTATTTTAATTCAAAAATATTCAAAGATATCCCAAAAATATTCAAAATATATTCAAAAATATTCATCCGTTTTCATACGTTTTAATACGTTTTCATCTGTTTTTATACGTTTTTGTCCATTTTTATACGTTTTCGTCCATTTTTATACATTTTCATACATTTTTATCCGTTTTATATGTTTTCATACGCTTTTATTCTTGTTCGCTTGTTTTTATACGTTTTCATCCGTTATTATACGTTTTTGTCTATTTTTATACATTTTCGTTCGTTTGTATACATGGGCAGTCCTTTTAAGAACAATTCTCAAACTATAATCATAACCAAACAAAAGAAAATTTGTCAATGTTAACGAAGGCTTAAACAAAATACAGAAACCTAAACATTTGAAACAAAAATGAAACGACACGTGAGCAATCTAAAAAAACTTAGGTCTTTCTTTTCGACTTACAATAATCCTTCATGTGATCTTGTGCGATTATTATATGGAGCAATAACCAAACTAAGAATTATTGAATAAGTCATCTTCCTATCATGAAAAGACTAACTCAACACCCTACTTAACTTTTTCAAAAACCAAAAAAAATAATAATAATAATAAAAACAAAAATCAGTTTCAAGGTGCAAGCGTCTACACTTGCCAAAAGCATTTTCAAGGTGTATATACAACTTTTCCACACGTAATTCAGTTTATTAACAATATAAATAAAAAAGATAAGTAATCCGCTTGGTTGATATCAAGACCTTTCAAAATCAACTTGAATTTCCCTGTATAAAAAAACCACTCCCCAAGATAAAACAACAACACCTGAAAAACCAAACCATTTTATATTGCATCATAATCCCTTAAGCCATATGAATAAGCTAATCCAAACACATTAAAAAAACGTGTTCATAAATTATACAATAATAAAACAAATAATTTCACAAATCAAAAATACAATATACCTTAAAGAATCTCTCTTGGAATGTTGAAGTCCAAACAAATACTCTTCCAGGAGCTGTTCCCACCTCTCCACACTTCTTCAAACTATCAATCAACATCCCACATTGAAATCAATAACTGAATACAACAAAATGATACACTTGCACAAAAATTATAATCCTTCAAAAAACATAGAATACCAAGTAAGGTTAATAAACTTACAAACGTTTAATGATAACCACTTGCGAAACTTTTGGGATTTGGTTGTGTAAAATGAAAGTCACGTTTTCTTCAGACCGAAGATATCAAATGGCAAGGTAGTAGTATTTGGTATGTTCTTGGGCCAACTATCAAGAGTTATTGGACTATGTCTTACCACGAAGCCCAAGTGAATATTTTAATAGTCCCTCCGCCAATGATATATACATATAATTGACTATATATGGTTCGCATGCATATAGTTCATCCATTGATTGTTGATATTAATTGAAAGCTAATTACATAGTATAAACCGTTGGGATTTTAAGATAAGTTTGGTAACAGTTGAAGCATAATGTACAAATTATCTCACTTAAACTGTATGATGTTGTTTGATTTGACTGGTATTAATTACTTTGGCAACTTGTCATGTGGCTATCGAAGACTTGTTGACCCCAACATACTGTAGGTGATAATAAGACTTTGATTCCGTTCTAGAGATTAGATTTAAAAAAATGAGAAGCTTTAAGAAAATGATTTTAATGGAAGAAGCAACCATATTTCTTCTTCTAGCTTTTTCACTCCACATGCAAAAAATATACACAGCCGAAGTTGACATCATCTCAGACTCAAGCTTCTTGACAGTAAACGACACGCTGGTATCTCCTGCTAGAACATTTGAACTGGGGTTCTTCAATCCAGGTAGCTCGGATAACACTTACGTTGGTATTTGGTATAAGAAAATTTCTGTTAAAACAGTGGTTTGGGTTGCCAACAGAGACTACCCCCTCACCAATGCATCAAGCATGTCGTTAAGGTTTGACAGTGTGGGAAATCTTGTTCTCAAGAACTACACCAATCAAGTAGTGTGGTCATCCAACTCAACATCATCAGGAAATGCAACTGCACAGCTTTATGACTCTGGAAATCTAGTCATCGCGGATGGAAACAGCATGAAGATTCTGTGGGAGAGTTTTGACTATCCAACGGATACTTTTCTACCTGGCATGAAGCTTGGCAAAAATTACTTAACAGGCGCCGAATGGCATATAACATCATGGAAGAGTATTCATGATCCAGCTATAGGGGAATTCACCTTGAGCGTTGACACACGTGGTTATCCTCACTTAGTATTAAGAGATGGTTTGGAGGTCAAGGTTCGGGCCGGACCATGGAATGGTGAACGGTTTAGTGGGTCAGCCATGACTTCCTTCAACTCGTACTTTCCATTTCCATACAATATGGTTATTAACGAAAAAGAGGCGGCTTTTTATTATAATCTGGTAAACAATTCTGCCTTACCAAAGTTCACCTTGACTTCTTCTGGGAATCTAGAACTTTCAGTGTGGCAAGAAGATAAGAAAATATGGGCGGTTATTATGACAATACCAAGAGATATTTGTGACGCGTACAAAATATGTGGCCCTTATGGAAGCTGCAGCTGAATTCAGCGCAGAAATGTTCGTGCTTAGATGAGGCAAAGTTTGAGCCGATAAACAAAAGGGGTTGGGTAACAGGAGATTGGACAGATGGTTGTGTGAGGAGAATACCATTGGATTGCAAAAATGGAACAGATGGGTTTAACAAGTATTCTAATGTAAAATTGCCAGATACACAGACTTCGTGGTTTAACAATACAATGTCTTTAACCGAATGTAAAGCAATATGCCTACAGAACTGCACTTGTATGGCATATTCAAATACCGATATCAGAGGCGAAGGAAGTGGTTGCTTGCTTTGGTTCAATGACCTATTAGATATCAGGGCATGGAAGGGTGGTCAAGATATATTCGTGAGAATGGCTTCCTCTGAATTAGGTAACTACTTGAATACGTTATGCTTTGTTCATGTTTGTTTCAAAAAAAAAAAAAAACTATATACATCTACTATTGGTTACTTTCATGGTTGTTATGAGTCTGTAAGTTGATTAACGATGTTGTTTTTGACTTTTTGTGCTAAGATCATGCACGTGCTTCATCGGTTTTCAAAAAGGATGGAGGAACAAACATCAAAATCATCTTGATTGGAGTCTTTTTGGCGGTTTTTGTGATAAGTTTGAGCACATGGTTGTGGTATGCTTGGAGAAAAAGACATCTTTCACCACAAACTGAGGAAGGTAAGATATTTGTAGAGTTTTAGCGATAAGTATGTTAAATGGTTCAGAATAGTCACAATTCTGTGAGCAGGTTCCACCAGTTTGACGGGTTTTGTATTGTTAAGCTGCACGAGGGTCACTAAATGTAGGTGAAAGAGGGGGAGAAGCCATGGAGCTACCATTGTTTAGCTTCTCTAGAGTAGCTAAAGCTACTGCTGATTTTTCACTCGATAATAAACTTGGAGAGGGCGGATTTGGACCGGTCTACAAGGTAAATGAAGAATGTTATTTATTTGAATGTAGTTTGCTGAGTATAGCATCACATTATGATTCGTCCATTTGACTATAATTGTTAGAGCAACTTTCTAATTCATTATAGATAACAAAATTATGAAGCGAAATTGTTTTTGATACAAAAAAATGTGAATAATAGTTACCTTTGAATTTTGTATAGTTTTCACATAAAAATTGGTAATCTTCAGGGTATACTAGAAGATGGGCAAGAAATTGCAGTTAAACGTCTCTCAAAGACTTCCAGTCAAGGAATTAATGAGTTCATGAATGAAGTTATATGCATTTCAAAACTTCAGCACAGGAATCTCGTCAAGCTCCTCGGATGTAGCATCAAGGGGGACGAGAAGTTGTTGATATATGAATACATGCAAAACAGAAGCTTAGACGAGTTTATATTTGGTCAGTATCATATAATTTCCATTGAATCGACAATAGTAACTTACTACGGTAAGATACTTTGAACAACTAAACCTACATGATGTGCAGATAAAGGCAAAGTACACTCCTTGATTGGACAAAGAGACTCAACATCATCAAAGGAATTGCGCGAGGACTTCTTTATCTTCATCAAGATTCACGATTAAGAATCATTCACAGAGATCTTAAAGCTAGCAATATTCTACTAGACGTGGATATGAACCCAAAAATATCAGACTTTGGGATAGCTAGAAGCTTTGGAGGAAATGAAACTGAAGCTAACACAGAGAGAGTTGTTGGTACCTAGTAAGATACAACATTCTGGTTTATCTTCATTCGCTTTTTGTTAAGTTTGTTATTTAAGAGTTGTAAACATTATTCTATGTATAGCGGTTACATGTCTCCAGAGTATGCGCTAGATGGTCTTTTCTCAATAAAGTCAGATGTTTTCAGCTTTGGTGTATTAGTGCTGGAGATTGTGAGTGGGAAGAGAAACAGGGGATTTGTTCATTCTGAGCATAACAATAATCTTATTGGACATGTAAGTTGCTTGATTTTTATTTATCTGGCATAACTCTACTGCCTAATAATTAAATCCGCATTTATATTTAGGCATGGACGATGCATAGTGAAGGAAAGTCAATGGAACTCCTGGATTCAAGTTTTGCTGAGGCAAGCAATCCATCGGAAGTTTTAAGATCGATAGAAGTTGGCTTATTATGTGTACAACAAAATCCAGAAGACAGGCCAAACATGTCGTCGGTGGTTCTCATGTTAGGCAATGAAGGTGCATTGCCAAAACCTAAACAGCCAGCATTTTTCACAGATAGGAACTTACCTAGTACTGGTTTCTCTTCAACCTCTTATCCAACAAGTTCAAGCAATGAGTTAACTTTTACAGAGATAGCTGCCCGATAAAAATCATTTATGATACTTCCATTATAACGTGTTTGAGTTCCTTTTCTTTTTACCTTCATGTACAAGCTTATATATATGTCTGTTCCAAACTTTTACGTACCACATAAGATTAAACTTCTATATAATCCTTTGCAAAAGCCAAGAAAAAATAAGTTAAAAGGGACATCATATCGTATCATATATAGTAGATAATCAATCTCACCTACCAATCTTTGTTGTCCACCATTCAAAGAATCATGCGTGACCGTTATGGGTCATACTGGGAATTCTGGGTCATATTGGGAAAAGTCAACCAAAATGGTCAACACGGGTCGAAGACACCAAAAGTTAGTTAGAAAAGATGTTACCAGCTTTCCCGCCAAGACCCATTATAAATACCCATTCATTGTTCATTTCATTTCTTAGCTAAGAATTGTAATCAGTCTTTTCTCTCAAATTCTCTCTAGTTGTAGTGATTGTAATCATTCAACTTTTACCAATAACATTCGGTTACGGATCTTGTTTCTATCCCATAGATTCCTAATCGCTTGTTGCCATTGTATGCACTATCTCCAATCTATTAATAGGGTTCAAAGAATCATGCAAGACATAGGGACGGAGTGAGAATTTGTAATTAACAGGGCATCAAACATGTTAAGCACTTGAAAACTTAGGAGGGTAATAAGCATGGACTCTTAAATCTCATATAAGAAAGAACTAGTGCTAAAATGTCAGGGAAAAGATTCACAGTTAAATGTAATTTCCCCGATTAAATGTCAACCTCTCTTTTGATTTATTCTGAAATAAGTGTCTACTTCTAATCGAACAATCAAAACGTTTTTCAAAAAAAAAGATAATAGAAGACAATTGCTAGTCCATGATTCCAGCAGCAGCAATACCCAACCCCGATGGAGCGAGTTAACTTGTCTACAAAAAACCATGTATACCGTTAAATGTTGAGTAGATGGAATAAGGTCATATCGAAATAATAATTAAGAAAAAACAAAACTTTGACTTGCAAAGTATAGCATAAACATGTTGTTTACAAACTTAAACTACCATCTTCTTATGGCATGTAGTTCAGACTATAATTCTGTGAAGCAAGTAAAACCGCAATACACGTCTAGCTCTAGACTCATCTGGCTCAGTTGTTTACCCTGATTTTTTTGGTTGATTATGCTCGGATAACTTGAGTAGGCCTTCTTTCAGTAAAGGCTGCAATTCTTTCTTTGCTTACTTAAGCACCTTAGGATCCGTGGTTTCCAAATATGCGCATACTACCTTGGCACTGTAAAACAGTTTTGCACCAACAATCAGTTTACATATTATGGCTCTCATTAGTGGTGATGACTGAAAGATAACCAAAGTTTTATTGATTGAATGCATTACATTTGAGACATTATATGTATTTAAACTAAATACATAGCTTTGATAATAAGCAACCAAACCCTAATCCTAATGGACCCAAAACACTATTGGGTTTGGGCCAACTAACCTATCTAACACTCCCCCACAGTTTGAACGGGAGACTTTCGAACCAACAAACTGGAACATATGTTGAAAGCCGCTTCTTCTTTTCTTCTATCATCTTCTTTGTTGATTGGTTGAACAAAATCATAATTATACTTGGCAGCATAGTTGTTTATTGCTTGCGGCTTCCTCCTTTGCATGACGTTTCTTTTTTTTTACGTCATGGCTTGCTTGCCTTTAGGTAGGAGCGGCAATTTTGCGACCAACTATGTGCGGAAAACGACAATAATCCTCAACAACGAAAACAATTTGATGAAGAAGAAAAAAATATGGTTTGTTGAAGGCAACTCAACGTACATATTTTGTTTGTTTTGACGGCTAGGGTTTAGGGTTTATGACTTGAATATGAAAAACAAAATCCTAATAACATATTAAAATAAAGCGAAAAAAAACTAGGATCCCTCCGAATCATCGGCGAGTAGCCGATCCGATGACCAGAGGATAGCAAATTTTGTAGGTGGATCTTACCTAGAACTCGGATACCATGAAAGATAACCAAATAGTTTTGTTGATTGAATGCATTACATTTGAGACATTATATGTATTTATACTAAATACATAGCTTTGATAATAAGCAACCAAACCCTAATCCTAATGGACCCAAAACACTATTGGGTTTGGGCCAACTAACCTATCTAACAATGGTACGTTTGGGTAATGGGTCAACAACTAGTGTGTGGGTCAGATTGAAATGAAACACTTGTTGCGATGAGTAAACATATTTTGTTTGAATAGCAAACTTAAAACATGAAAACTTTTTCATTAACAACAAATCTTTTTGACTTTTTTTTTGCAATTATAACCGATGGAATCGCCCATTACGATACATCAGAAAGAGGAAAAAAATATAAAGGTTCTCAGAAAAATAAATATGGTTAAGTTACCTGTGACCTTGGGCCCATGTCTTACACTTTGAAAGCTTTCTCCCATAAAGTAGATGCAAAGGAAGATGGTTATAGTATTAATTTTCTTATTGTCCTGCTTGAATGGAAGTTTTCTAGAAAATGTTCCTCGCCTTCCTCTTCTGATTTAGGGGTTGCTACAACTGATGCTATTGCTTCATACAAAGAAGCCAACTTTTCATCCAAATGTTGGCTGAGAATGTTGTCTGCACCCCCTCAGCCAACCTACATTCATACCACGTTAAAACAATGAGACTTTTGTGGGTAAAAAAGGAAAGTGAATCAATGGCTAAACGAACATTTACACAATTACATGTAAAGAAAAATTGTTAAATTAAAACTATGTGTAAATTAGCAAATGCAATTTATTTTCTTTTTAAACATATGTATTTGTTGATATTATTACCTCAAACAAGACCTATCTTCCATGATTTGAACTAAGCAATTCCTCTGCACTATCGGTACATGCATCTGTGAGACTCTGTAAAGATAAGCAGATGTAAACATTATAATTATTTGTATAGTCGTATAACAATAGGGACACTAGAAGATAGTTTTTGGATGTGTTTTGTTCCTATAAAAATTGTAGAAATAGCGTCGAGATAAACTCAAATAAGTAGTCAAAGTGACAGCTGAAATATGAAGAAATGGCGCTTACATGTTTTAATTTGAAATGGCGGTTTATTATGTGGCAGTTTTACGTAGTTATGTTGGTAGTTTTATGTTTAAATTGTGGGTCAGTTATGTATTTAGTTTCTTCTAGAAGTCTAGTATCAAGTATAAATATGTTGTGATTTGTAGTTTATGATCAAGGCAAATAATAATAAATAAAGTGTTGTGTGTCTGTGATCTTTCTCTTCCTCCCTCACGAGACAACCCCATTCAATATACATTCACATTTGTATTATAACAGGCCTAACAGAAGTAACCAACTTCAATTAGGATATAAAAATAGCGTATTACTTGGTAAAAAAGGCGACATTTTGAGAAATGGGAGTGACAATATCTCATATCATATTAATTGAAAGGATAAATAATTAAATGTTAGTTTGTCCTTAAAAAAGTAGTAGTGTTGCAGCTCGTACAAAACTGCATATTTAACCCCAAAATATCAGATAATCAGAATCTGTTTATCATCGGTACCTCAGCAAATCCACTATCAACCAACAACTCTCGTCTTCTGAATGCAGGATCTTTTTTCCACCCGTTACTGATTTTACAGTTTCATCCGCTTCATTCATGTCCTCATCACCTTCAGCATGAGCATCTGAAGACTTAGCTTCAATTTCTGCTTCTGCGCCACCCTGATGCCAAAAGAGAGCAATTATTAAATACTAAAAAGCCGCATCACGTTCTTTTACAAAAAATAAAGGCCGTCTAACAAAAAATTGCCACTGCTACTAAAGACGATATAGATGAATTGGACAAAGACAATGTTAGGCCGTATTATATTGTAACGTGCCCAAGCCCAAGTCTAGAATATTCCTACTATTACTATAAATGTGAACAATGTAATCAATCAAATAATCAATCAAATCAATTCAATCTTATCATCTTACATGATATCAGGCCATTAAGATCTCAAAAACCCTAATCACAAAAAAATCTCATCCGCCGCCTCCGGCTGCCGGCTACACGCCGGTGGTCCGGAGGGGCTTTCCTCCCATCTCTTTTTTTCCTCATTATACGTCTTACATATGCTACCTGAATAAATGCTTTGGTTTAGTGCTAAAGCATAAATGCTACCAAATGTTGTAGTTTGAGACCTTTACTCATCGATGAACGATGGGCTGAGGATTTGCAACTGATGGAAAAGTATTGTTTGATTTCAGGAAAAAAAAAAGTGGATCTTTATGTATTTCAAGGGAAAAACACGCCCGTTTGTTCGGAAGGTTCTTTCTTGGGTTGAAGTTTTAGAACCAACTTTCGTTTTCTCATTTTCTTTTGATGTTAGTGCATGAGTCTTCGTTGTAATTTCCTTTGTTTTAGTTGTAAAGGATACTTTAGGTTATCCCGTTTGTTTTAGTTGTAGGGGATACTTTGGGTTATCCCGTTTGGTCACGATACTTTGGTTTATCGGATACTTTGGTTTATCCCAATTGTTCAGGATACTTTGGTTTATCCTGTTTGGTACGGATACTTTGGTTTATCCGGCTTGTTGCCTGCTGCTGAAGATGTGCTTCCGCTTGCTGTAGAATGTCTTCACCAACAATTATTTATTAGTTTTACTTTATTATTTATTAGCTTTTACTCTCCAGTCCGAATTTCGCGATTTCGTCGCTCGAACTGCGGGGGAGTGTTAGGCCGTATTATATTTTAACGGGCTCAAGCCCGAATCTAGAATATTCCTAGTATTACTATAAATGTGTACAATGTAATCAATCAAATAATCAATCAAATCAATTCAATCTTATCATCTTACAGAAAAATCATCTGCACTAAGTTAACATGAGCAATTTGGATGAAGAAGCTGCAATAAAAGGAGTCTTTGTAACACCCCAAAATTTCATAATCACAGCGGAAGACTAATTTGGGGTATTACGGGGAGGATCACAGTCATAATCATAGAAAACGACTCAAAAGATATGTTTTTAAAAGTCATTAATTATTTAATTCAAATGCAAAAGTGTTTCCAATGTTTAGCACAATAAAAATGACAATAGTGTTTGTGATGACTGATAAATTTGTTTACACCAATGACGCTTGGTCAAAATGCCCACTCCGTGCCTTCAATTCCTGCTTCAATTACTTGAGATAAACATGCCAAAACTTAACAAAATTGTTGAGTGAATCCATAGTATTTGTATTAATAATCATTTGAACACAAGGTGAAATCATTCAAATAAATCAATATGTATATTGCCATAAGTCTCATGAACTCAACATTAACGTGTGTATTAGTATTAGGGTGCCCTCAGTGTAGGAGCTTGCCATTCTCCTAGTATAAGTCAAATAATGTGCATTTGGCTATCAATCTGGCTAACACAAGGTTATCTATCTAGCTGGCTCAAATGGGTTGTCAACTCCCAATAGATCTATTCACAGTATTCGCGTTCACTCGCAAGTGACTAAAGTTCATGATAAGATGGGCTTTATAAGGGCAACAGTGTGTCTTATGCAATAACATTCAGGATAACATACATAAAAATATTTGTGTTCTGTTTGTAGCATGTGACTCCCAAGGGTTTGTAAAACATATAAAATGTGGGACTATGAACTCACCTTGGTTGGGGGTAAGTGTAGATAGGCAAATGATATCAAGTGCAATTCAAAAACGGCTCCAACACACAACCTGAATAATAGGGAAAACTCATATTTTTGGTGGTTTGGGTGTTTTGAAACATTTATAATGCTTAAAGTTCAAAAGCAATATTACGAATAATATTTGTTTATCTCCGTGTGTTTTTATATTTGGTAATCTCTTTAGCATAGACGTCATGTATCATCAGTGTGGTGTGTAAATTCACAATAGTATAGTGTGCACCTTCAAGTAACGAGAAATCTACATTTTTGACATTTACGGGGTATATTTACATTTTTAGTCCCTGTACTTTAGTTTATTTACACTTTTGGCCCAAGTATTCAAATGTGTACATTTTTGACATTTACGGGGTTATTCTTCTTTTTGTTCTTTAAACTTTGTTTTGCATCTTAAATACTTTTTTCTATTAATTTTATGAAAATTTGGCAAAATGATGAGCTTATTAGCGAGTTGAATACTTACTTTTGTGTTAGTATTATGATTCGTACTCTTTATAGATAGGAAGATCTGATGCCTTTTTTTGTTTTAACCAGTGATGATAGTTTTTAATGTGGTTGACTGAAAAGCAAGTTTATAATAAGCTTTGCTAATTTGTTGAAAATCATGAACTAGGACGGTCTGAGGCTATTTTTATTTTTATTTTTTTACATAATTTTTATGTGGGTATGTGTATGATGAGATCTTTTATTTACACAGTTATCCCTGTCTGATAAATCTTGATGTGTACATGTGATCTGACTCATACCCATATATTTATGTTTTGTGATTGTGTAGAGAGATTTGATACCTTAAATGTGTAGTATACCAAAAGAGTGTACATTTGTTCAAGTTCCTGTATTTGGCATTTTTGACAAAAGTATACTTTTCATGTTAATTGCTTCAAGTAATGTTGGTTTAGTTTTGATGAGATTTTGTTTGTGATTTGGAGATGTGGTGTGTCTTTGCCTCAAGTAAATGTGGTGTATTATATACGTCTACAACAGGTGTTCGACGAAATGTCCAAATCAGTTTTGTGTTTTGTTTTATAATTTTGTAACTAAAGATGACAGTCTAGTGGTTAATGACCTTTTTACTAATGAGGCTGTTGCGAGTATTAGTCTCCTTGGTTTATTGTTGTTTGTTTTGTTGTTTGGTGGTTTAGTTCTGATTATGAATGTGTGATTTGGAGGGAGGGATGTGGATAGGGAGTATATGTTATTTGAGCGTGTGGAGGAAGGGTGAGTGTTGATGAGCGGTGAGGTTGTTAATGGGACTAAAATATGGAAAAGGGATAGGTAGTGAGTGGAACGCCAGTGAGCCTCTTGTGGCGTCCTTGTATGTGATGAGAAATGTTAAGCTTGTGAAAATTGATGGGATTTGATTATTCATTCTGTTTAAGCAAGTGAGAGCTGTGGCGTCTAGGGACGAACAGAGGATGACGTTGCTTTAGATTTGGTCCTTTCTATAAGTAGTGGTCGGAGGCAGCAGCACATGTATAGGACTTCAAGTGATCACCAGAGGGTGCTTTCATCAGATAAGGAGATTCTGAAGTCGAGGCATGCTGATGGTAAATGTAGCTTATATTTTTATTACTGTTACACTTCAATCAAAATTTTAACAGTTTACATCATAAAAAAATTAAACTGTAAGGGAGCACCGTTTAGAATAGGCAGACAACAACGTGGATGCTTATTCAGCTTCAACTATCAAGCTTGGTCCCTGTACCTTATCAGGTTCACGGGCGGGTGATTTGGTGGTCAACTTATTCTTCCACTTGCTCATACAATCGATTCCACTATTTTTTTAAAAATTTTATAAGTGGTAATTTGTAATTTCTAAGCATACCAACCCACCAGTGATCTGTGGCTTGCCAAGTGATATCATCCTCCTCAATGTAAATGTTCATTTGACAGATCAGTGAAGACTTTAGAGAAATATATCATGGGTACAATCTCATTCCTTAGCTAAATTTCACTAGCATGAATGCTCATTGTGATAGGTGCCAAAAGGCACCATAACACCACGCGATAGCATCTTGCATTGAACACTCTAAAAGTAGTTTACATAGTAGTGTTTACTACTGGTAATATTAGTTAAGAGTAAACTACAAAAACCGTTGATGTGGTTTGACTAATTGTATGCGCAGTTTCTACAACTTTAAAATTACAGTTCATTTAAAAAAGTGCAAGCACAGTACCTTTTAAGGCGGACGTTTACGACAAAAATTGTGATTGCACTTTCCAAATTCTAAATATTGCTTCCGCAATATGTCCAAACCACAAATATGTTTTTGCAATGTACTCTTTTAGTTATATGTTTAGTTTACTGAATGACACCATGATGTTATTTCTAGTGCCATAAGATTTGCTTCAACAGAATAGCCACTTTCCTAGCTTTATGATGTGGATAGTACTGACATTACAAACCTTTATTCACATGTGTTACAAATAAATGACTAACACTTGATAATAATAGTTACAAGTGATTCCAACAGGATTAAGCATTAATTTGTGTATCACATGTGATATTTAATGTTAAATCACATATGATATGTAATATCACATATGACATTAGTGTTAAGTCACATATATCACATGTGATATTCAAATTTATCATATGTGATTTAACACTAAATGTGATATTCAAATTCATGTTTAATCACATGATATTTTTAAATGCAAATTTAAGTAATGAAAAAAAAACAAAAAATGTAAAAAAATACGTGAAAAACACGAAATTGTTTTTTTTTTTTGTCAAAAGTATATCAAAGTGCTTATCTATATAAAGATAATTAAATGCTTGTCGTAATGGTATATTTTTTTTCGCTTAACGATTAACGGTTCAAAAGATATTAATATTTGAAAAAATGATGAAAGAAGGTTTTTTTAAATTGTTAGGATTAATCTCATCCATTAGATCAAATAAAAATGGAGGGAAGATAAAGGGCGTAGATTGATCCCTTAATATATAAAATATCTTTTGTCCTCAAATGATCTTCAATCATAAACTATATATAATTACCTTTGGATTTAAGATCATTTGAGGACAAAAGATCCTTTACATACCAAATGATCAATCTCCACCATTCATTTTTATTTGATATAATGGATGAGATTAATCATAACAATTTAAACAACCCACTTTCATCATTTTTTTTTCAAATATTAATATTTTTCAAACCGTTAATCGTTAAGCGAATAAAATATACCATTACGACAAGCATTTAATTATCTTTCTACAGATAGGCACTTTGATATACTTTCGACAATTTTTTTTTCCGTATTTTTCACGTTTTTTACATGTTTTTTCGTTAATGAAATTTACATGAAAAAATCACATGTGATTAATTACTAGTTTGAATATCACATGTGATATTAGTCTTAAATCATATATGATAAATTTGAATATCATATTTGATATTAGTGTTAAATCACAAATGATAAATTTGAATATCAGATCTGATATTAGTGTTAAATCAAATATGATAATATATCATATATGACTTAACACTAATATCACATGTAATATTACATATCATACGTGGTTTAACACTAAATATAACATGTGATATTCAAATTATTGATTATCACATGTGATTTTTTTATACAACTCTCATATTCGGAAAAAAAATAAAAAAAAGACGAAAAACTTGAAAAAACGATTTTTTTTTCTTTTTTCGAAAGTATATCAAAGTGTCCGTCTATAGAAAGATAATTAAATGCTCGTTGTGATGGTGTAATTATTTTCGCTTAACGATTAACGGTTTAAAAAATATTTAAATTATAAAAAATAGGTGAAATAATAAAATGTTTTTAATCTCAAATGTTGATTTATTTTTAGATGAAAAGTGGGGATGAGTCATTTGGTATGTTAAAAAAGTTTTTTATGTAAAATTACTTTTCTCTTACCTTTGTTGCTTTAGTTTTTGCTATGAGAAAAAAAAAATTGTAAACTACTAAGCCAAAAATAAAATAAACCAAACACAATAATATACTTTTTCCGTCTCATATTAAGCGTCCATTTTTAAAGTGCATAAAATTTTAAAAAATTCCACTAACTACACTCTTAACCAATTAATTATAATTTTTACCCACTAAAGTCTCATCTTATTTATTAAAATATTAATTTGAGATATTAAAAGATGTTTTGGTGGAAACTTAATATGAGACGGATGGAGTAATATATCAATCCTCTGGAGTGGGCTTGTTGGGCTCAACAGGTCGACAATCAAAACCCTATTTGAGCAGTAACCTAAACCCCTTTTCTAAAACAGAATACACCCTATAAAACCACCACTTATCTCAAACTCTAATCACAACTAACAAAACCATAAACATTTTATCGCCCTTTGACTCCTTGGTTATTCTTCTTTTTGTTCTTTAAACTTGGTTTTGCATCTTAAAAACTTTTTTCTATTAATTTTATGAAAATTAGGCAAAATGATGAGCTTATTAGCGAGTTGAATACTTACGGGGTAAAGTGGATTGAATCAAAACAGTTTTTTTTTTTTTTTTTTTTTTTTTTTATACCTTGTATGTCTAAGCATCATAATGTTCACTATGTGGTCACAACATAACCATAACCCTCAACCTAAACATATATTCAACAAAACTAACAAAAAAACATCTATTTTGCGATATGCAATATTATGAAACCTTAACTTACATAAACGTAATCAGATAGACAAAAAACACGACAACAAACAATTAATAGCTTACCCAAATCCATGCCGACAATAGTTGTATCATCTTCTTCAGTCAAGTTGGGATTTAGTTTCAGAATATGATAATTAGGATTTTAAGGTTTTTTGTTTGAAGATTTACCGATTTCTTAGACGATTTTTTTTTTTTTTTTTTTTTTCCGATTGATAGTTTCAGTCGTCTGTGGTTATGAATGTTTATGGAAGAGTTCACCTATTTTTAAAGAACTTTTATAATTTGATCCACAATTATGATAAATTAGCTAGGAAGCCCATGTGTATTTTGAGATTTTTTCTTTATCTGAATCAAAATTCGATTTTTTATTTTATTTTGACTAAATTTAGAAAGATTTTACTATCTTATCTTTCAGCATCTCAATATAAAATTAAATTAAAATAAATTATTACTAAATAAGGTATGGTTTGATTTTTTTTGAAATGAAAAATTCTCGTTAAGGGTTTTGTTTTATTATATAAAAGATGTCCATTTTTAAAAAGCATAAAATTTTAAAAAATCCACTAACTACACTTTTAACCAATTAAATATAATTTTTACCCACTAAAGTCTCATCTTATTTATTAAAATATTAATTTGGGATATTAAAAGATGTTTTGGTGGAAACTTAATATGAGACGGATGGAGTAATATATCAATCCTCTGGAGTGGGCTTGTTGGGCTCAGCAGTCGACAATCAAAACCCTATTTGAGCGATAACCTAAACCCCTTTTCTAAAACAGAATACACCCTATAAAACCACCACTTATCTCAAACTCTAATCACAACTCACAAAACCATAAACATTTTATCGCCCTTTGACTCCTTGGTTATTCTTCTTTTTGTTCTTTAAACTTGGTTTTGCATCTTAAAACTTTTTTATTAATTTTATGAAAATTAGGCAAAATGATGAGCTTATTAGCGAGTTGAATACTTACTTTTGTGTTAGTATTATGATTCGTACTCTTTATAGATAGGAAGATCGATGCCTTTTTTGTTTTGGCCGTGATGATAGTTTTTAATGTGGTTGGTGAAAAGCAAGTTTATAAAAAGCTTTGCTAATTTGTTGAAAATCATGAACTAGGACGGTCTGAGGCTATTTTTATTTTAATTTTTTTACATAATTTTTATGTGGGTATGTGTATGATGAGATCTTTTATTTACACAGTTATCCCTGCGATAAATCTTGATGTGTACATGTGATCTGACTCATACCCATATATTCATGTTTTGTCATTGTTTAGAGAGATTTCATACCTTAAATGTGGTGTGTTATATACGTGTACAACAGGTGTTTGACGAAATGTCTAAATCAGTTTTTTGTTTTGTGTTATAATTACGTACCTCAAGATTACAGTGTAGTGGTTAGTGACTTTTTACTTTATCGATAACCATTCTAATGAGGCCGTTGCCAGTATTAGTCTCCTCGGTTTTTTGTTGTTTGGTGGTTTAGTTCTGATTATGAATGTGTGATTTGGAGGGAGGGATGTGGATAGGGAGTAGAAGTTATATGAGCGTGTGGAGGCAGGGTGAGTGTTGATGAGCAATGAGGTTGTTAATGGGACTAAAATATGGAAAAGGGATAAGTAGTTAGCGGAACGCCAGTGAGCCTCTTGTGGTGTCCTTCTATGTGATGAGAAATGTTAAGCTTGTAAAAATTTAGGATTTGATTATTCATTCTGTTTAAGCAAGTGAGAAAGCTGTGGCGTCTAGGGACGAACAGGGGATGTTGTTGCTTTAGATTTGGTCCTTTCTATAAGTATTGGTTGGAGGCACCGCATGTATAGGACTTCATGTATTATCTTGTAGTATCTATAGATATATATATTTACTTTATCTCTTTTTTTTGTATTTATATTTGCAAAATGTTCTAGTAAGCTTCCCATTAATAGCTTATTTCACCCCAAATAGTCAAAAGCTCACCAACAAAAACATACACATTAAAGAAGCTTATAAGATTTCTTAAAGCAAAGGTAATCTTAGTGAAACACCCGCTTGATGCATATTGTTAACTTTTAACAGTTTCCTTTTTACTATAAACAATTACAATAACACATATAACCAACAAAATACCAAAAACCCAATATCATTCATGTAGCAACCGCTATCTCTCAAGACTTCAAACAAACACTTGAGATGGTAGGATCCATTATCAATGTAGTCAAAATGACCATCATTGAATTAGTTGTGAAATTTGAAACATGTAGCTTACGGTCGATAGAAC
Organism: Chrysanthemum makinoi; assembly: GCA_910596185.1. Lineage (NCBI taxonomy): Eukaryota > Viridiplantae > Streptophyta > Magnoliopsida > Asterales > Asteraceae > Chrysanthemum > Chrysanthemum makinoi. Next base: position 49,388,174 of record OU343217.1, on the reverse strand, counting down.
GCGAGATGGCATGTAATCTCTCTACTAAAACTTCCCAACAACAGAAAGATTATACATTAGCCACGCCATCTATTTTTTAGTATTCATTTTCCTTATTCATTATCAGCAAACCAAGGAACATGATTCATCTTTCTTTCTTTTTTTCTTTTTTATTATTATTTTTTTATTTTTTAATTTTTTTGATAATAAAGGTACTATAGATTTGCATTGAGTACTTTCATATTTAGAAAGTTATATAAAAAGAAACAATTATTATGCCTAACTAAAAGTATATGAGATGCAAAATAACCTACAAAAGAAAGATGCATTATTAGTTATTACTCTTTCCCTGCCACATATATTTATACTACATCTTTTATATAATAATTATTAGCAACCTAAGTTAATATCTTGAATTATGGTCCATTTATTTGGCCTCATCTGAAGATGATTCAACCCCTAGGGCAAAGGACCATGGACTGGAAAGAAGCTTCTGACACAATTTATACTTTCCTTACTCATCTCATCAAGAAGTTTTTGTAACAGTGGTGGTACAAACTCTGTTGTAATCCCTTCATACAACCAACATCATGATAGAAATTTAGATTTTTTGCTCCTAAAGATGGAAAAAAGGGTAATGTTAACGGGGTAAAGTGGATTGAATCAAAACAGTTTTTTTTTTTTTTTTTTTTTTTTTTATACCTTGTATGTCTAAGCATCATAATGTTCACTATGTGGTCACAACATAACCATAACCCTCAACCTAAACATATATTCAACAAAACTAACAAAAAAACATCAATTTTGCGATATGCAATATTATGAAACCTTAACTTACATAAACGTAATCAGATAGACAAAAAACACGACAACAAACAATTAATAGCTTACCCAAATCCATGCCGACAATAGTTGTATCATCTTCTTCAGTCAAGTTGGGATTTAGTTTCAGAATATGATAATTAGGATTTTAAGGTTTTTTGTTTGAAGATCTACCGATTTCTTTGACGCATTTTTTTTTTTTTTTTCCGATTGATAGTTTCATTGTCGTGGTTATGAATGTTTAAGGAAGAGTTCACCTATTTTTAAAGAACTTTTATAATTTGATCCACAATTATGATAAATTAGCTAGGAAGCCCATGTGTATTTTGAGATTTTTTCTTTATCTGAATCAAAATTGATTTTTATTTTATTTTGACTAAATTTAGAAAGATTTTACTATCTTATCTTTCAGCATCTCAATATAAAATTAAATTAAAATAAACTATTACTAAATAAGGTATGGTTTGATTTTTTTTGAAATGAAAAATTCCCATTAAGGGTTTTGTTTTATTATATAAAAGATGTCCATTTTTAAAAAGCATAAAATTTTAAAAAATCCACTAACTACACTCTTAACCAATTAAATATAATTTTTACCCACTAAAGTCTCATCTTATTTATTAAAATATTAATTTGAGATATTAAAAGATGTTTTGGTGGAAACTTAATATGAGACGGATGGAGTAATATATCAATCCTCTGGAGTGGGCTTGTTGGGCTCAACAGGTCGACAATCAAAACCCTATTTGAGCAGTAACCTAAACCCCTTTTCGAAAACAGAATACACCCTATAAAACCACCACTTATCTCAAACTCTAATCACAACTAACAAAACCATAAACATTTTATCGCCCTTTGACTCCTTGGTTATTCTTCTTTTTGTTCTTTAAACTTGGTTTTGCATCTTAAAAACTTTTTTCTATTAATTTTATGAAAATTAGGCAAAATGATGAGCTTATTAGCGAGTTGAATACTTACTTTTGTGTTAGTATTATGATTCGTACTCTTTATAGATAGGAAGATCTGATGCCTTTTTTTGTTTTGGCCAATGATGATAGTTTTTAATGTGGTTGACTGAAAAGCAAGTTTATAATAAGCTTTGCTAATTTGTTGAAAATCATGAACTAGGACGGTCTGAGGCTATTTTTATTTTAATTTTTTTACATAATTTTTATGTGGGTATGTGTATGATGAGATCTTTTATTTACACATTATCCCTGTCGATAAATCTTGATGTGTACATGTGATCTGACTCATACCCATATATTCATGTTTTGTCATTGTTTAGAGAGATTTCATACCTTAAATGTGGTGTGTTATATACGTGTACAACAGGTGTTTGACGAAATGTTTAAATCGTTTTTGTTTTGTGTTATAATTCTGTAACTCAAGATTACAGTGTAGTGGTTAGTGACTTTTTACTTTATCGATAACCATTCTAATGAGGCCGTTGCGATATTAGTCTCCTCGGTTTTTTGTTGTTTGGTGGTTTAGTTCTGATTATGAATGTGTGATTTGGAGGGAGGGATGTGGATAGGGAGTAGAAGTTATATGAGCGTGTGGAGGCAGGGTGAGTGTTGATGAGCAATGAGGTTGTTAATGGGACTAAAATATGGAAAAGGGATAAGTAGTTAGCGGAACGCCAGTGAGCCTCTTGTGGTGTCCTTCTATGTGATGAGAAATGTTAAGCTTGTAAAAATTTAGGATTTGATTATTCATTCTGTTTAAGCAAGTGAGAAAGCTGTGGCGTCTAGGGACGAACAGGGGATGTTGTTGCTTTAGATTTGGTCCTTTCTATAAGTATTGGTTGGAGGCAGCCGCACATGTATAGGACTTCATGTATTATACTGTAGTATCTATAGATATATATATTTACTTTATCTCTTTTTTTTGTATTTATATTTGCAAAATGTTCTAGTAAGCTTCCCATTAATAGCTTATTTCACCTCAAATAGTCAAAAGCTCACCAACAAAAACATACACATTAAAGAAGCTTATAAGATTTCTTAAAGCAAAGGTAATCTTAGTGAAACACCCGCTTGATGCATATTGTTAACTTTTAACAGTTTCCTTTTTACTATAAACAATTACAATAACACATATAACCAACAAAATACCAAAAACCCAATATCATTCATGTAGCAACCGCTATCTCTCAAGACTTCAAACAAACACTTGAGATGGTAGGATCCATTATCAATGTAGTCAAAATGACCATCATTGAATTAGTTGTGAAATTTGAAACATGTAGCTTACGGTCGATAGAACGCGAGATGGCATGTAATCTCTCTACTAAAACTTCCCAACAACAGAAAGATTATACATTAGCCACGCCATCTATTTTTTAGTATTCATTTTCCTTATTCATTATCAGCAAACCAAGGAACATGATTCATCTTTCTTTCTTTTTTTCTTTTTTATTATTATTTTTTTATTTTTTAATTTTTTTGATAATAAAGGTACTATAGATTTGCATTGAGTACTTTCATATTTAGAAAGTTATATAAAAAGAAACAATTATTATGCCTAACTAAAAGTATATGAGATGCAAAATAACCTACAAAAGAAAGATGCATTATTAGTTATTACTCTTTCCTTGCCACATATATTTACACTACATCTTTTATATAATAATTATTAGCAACCTAAGTTAATATCTTGAATTATGGTCCATTTATTTGGCCTCATCTGAAGATGATTCAACCCCTAGGGCAAAGGACCATGGACTGGAAAGAAGCTTCTGACACAATTTATACTTTCCTTACTCATCTCATCAAGAAGTTTTTGTAACAGTGGTGGTACAAACTCTGTTGTAATCCCTTCATACAACCAACATCATGATAGAAATTTAGATTTTTTGCTCCTAAAGATGGAAAAAAAGGTAATGTTACCGGGGTAAAGTGGATTGAATCAAAACAGTTTTTTTTTTTTTTTTTTTTTTATACCTTGTATGTCTAAGCATCATAATGTTCACTATGTGGTCACAACATAACCATAACCCTCAACCTAAACATATATTCAACAAAACTAACAAAAAAACATCAATTTTGCGATATGCAATATTATGAAACCTTAACTTACATAAACGTAATCAGATAGACAAAAAACACGACAACAAACAATTAATAGCTTACCCAAATCCATGCCGACAATAGTTGTATCATCTTCTTCAGTCAAGTTGGGATTTAGTTTCAGAATATGATAATTAGGATTTTAAGGTTTTTTGTTTGAAGATCTACCGATTTCTTTGACGCATTTTTTTTTTTTTTTTTTTCCGATTGATAGTTTCAGTCGTCTGTGGTTATGAATGTTTATGGAAGAGTTCACCTATTTTTAAAGAACTTTTATAATTTGATCCACAATTATGATAAATTAGCTAGGAAGCCCATGTGTATTTTGAGATTTTTTCTTTATCTGAATCAAAATTCGATTTTTTATTTTATTTTGACTAAATTTAGAAAGATTTTACTATCTTATCTTTCAGCATCTCAATATAAAATTAAATTAAAATAAACTATTACTAAATAAGGTATGGTTTGATTTTTTTTGAAATGAAAAATTCTCGTTAAGGGTTTTGTTTTATTATATAAAAGATGTCCATTTTTAAAAAGCATAAAATTTTAAAAAATCCACTAACTACACTTTTAACCAATTAAATATAATTTTTACCCACTAAAGTCTCATCTTATTTATTAAAATATTAATTTGGGATATTAAAAGATGTTTTGGTGGAAACTTAATATGAGACGGATGGAGTAATATATCAATCCTCTGGAGTGGGCTTGTTGGGCTCAACAGGTCGACAATCAAAACCCTATTTGAGCAGTAACCTAAACCCCTTTTCTAAAACAGAATACACCCTATAAAACCACCACTTATCTCAAACTCTAATCACAACTAACAAAACCATAAACATTTTATCGCCCTTTGACTCCTTGGTTATTCTTCTTTTTGTTCTTTAAACTTGGTTTTGCATCTTAAAAACTTTTTTTTATTAATTTTATGAAAATTAGGCAAAATGATGAGCTTATTAGCGAGTTGAATACTTACTTTTGTGTTAGTATTATGATTCGTACTCTTTATAGATAGGAAGATCTGATGCCTTTTTTTGTTTTGGCCAGTGATGATAGTTTTTAATGTGGTTGACTGAAAAGCAAGTTTATAATAAGCTTTGCTAATTTGTTGAAAATCATGAACTAGGACGGTCTGAGGCTATTTTTATTTTTTTACATAATTTTTATGTGGGTATGTGTATGATGAGATCTTTTATTTACACAGTTATCCCTGTCTGATAAATCTTGATGTGTACATGTGATCTGACTCATACCCATATATTCATGTTTTGTCATTGTTTAGAGAGATTTCATACCTTAAATGTGGTGTGTTATATACGTGTACAACAGGTGTTTGACGAAATGTCTAAATCAGTTTTTTGTTTTGTGTTATAATTCTGTAACTCAAGATTACAGTGTAGTGGTTAGTGACTTTTTACTTTATCGATAACCATTCTAATGAGGCCGTTGCCAGTATTAGTCTCCTCGGTTTTTTGTTGTTTGGTGGTTTAGTTCTGATTATGAATGTGTGATTTGGAGGGAGGGATGTGGATAGGGAGTAGAAGTTATATGAGCGTGTGGAGGCAGGGTGAGTGTTGATGAGCAATGAGGTTGTTAATGGGACTAAAATATGGAAAAGGGATAAGTAGTTAGCGGAACGCCAGTGAGCCTCTTGTGGTGTCCTTCTATGTGATGAGAAATGTTAAGCTTGTAAAAATTGAGGATTTGATTATTCATTCTGTTTAAGCAAGTGAGAAAGCTGTGGCGTCTAGGGACGAACAGGGGATAACGTTGCTTTAGGTTTGGTTCTTTATATAAGTAGTGGTTGGAGGCAGCCACACATTAATAGGAAGGAGAATCTGAAGTCGAAGTACGCTGATTGTAAACTGCAATAGTGGTTTTGTGAAGGTCTAGCTGGTAAATGTAGCATATATTTTTATTACTGTTACACTACAATCAAAATTTTAACTGTTTACATCATAAACGTGTGCCATAGACTCATAGTTGTATAATATACATTCGCAAATGGACCCTTTTAGATGTATAGTTATCTCATCTGTGGATTAAGGTTTTGTTTTCATGATTTTTTTATAGCTACAAAAACAATACGAGCATTCTACTTTCGTTTTCTGTTTAGATTATCAAATGTTTGACATTTTTGCTCACAGTGAACATCTAGTTTTAGAGCTGGCTAAGCAATGGTACTTAGTTTCTGATGTTCTTTTTCGTTTGTCTGGCAGATAATTTACCTAAAATTCAAGCACATGTTTGGCCCTGTAAGTTGTAACATTGGTGGTCTGCACACACTTTCTACAAGTGTATATCCTGTTATGACTTTTTTTAAACGGCCGCTGTAACAACATGCTAACCTCTCTTTGTGGCCGCATTAGAGTTTCATTGAAAAAAAAGGACATAATAGATGATAGATTTTGGTGATATGTTATTAAACACTTGGTCCGACTGTGAGTCAATAACGTGGATGCTTATTCAGCTTCAGCTATCAAGCTTGGTCCCTGTACCTTATCAGGTTCTCGGGCGGGTGATTTGGTGGTCAACTTATTCTTCAGCTTGTTCATACAATCAAGCATGAAGAGGTAAACTGGTTCCACAATTTTTAAATTTTATAAGTGGTAATTTGTAATTTCTAAGCATACCGAACCACCAGTGATCTGTGGCTTGCCATGTGGTATCATCCTCCTCAATGTAAATGTTCATGTGACCGATCAGTGAAGACTTTGGAGAAATATGTCATAGTTTACAATCTCATTCCTTAGCTAAATTTCACTAGCATGAATGCTCATCGCAATAGGTTCCAAAAGGCACCGTAACACCACGCGATAGCATCTTGCATTGAACACTTACATGGTAATGTTTACTACTGGTAATATTAGTTAAGAGTAAACTACAAAAACCGTTGATGTGGTTTGACTAAATTGTATGCGCAGTTTCTACAACTTTAAAAATACAGTTCATTTTAAAAAGTGCAAGCACAGTACCTTTAAAGACGGACGTTTACCACAAAAATTGTGTTTGCACTTTCCAAATTCTAAATGTTGCTTCTGCAATATGTCCAAACCACAAAAATGTTTTTGCAATGTACTCTTTTAGTTATATGATTAGTTCATTGAATGACACCATGATGTTTTTTCTGGTGCCATAAAATTTGCTTCAACTGAATAGCCACTTTGATAGTAGTGACATTACAAACCTTTATCACATAAGCTATCTATAATGTTGACATTACAAACCTTTATGATGTGGATAGTAGTGACATAATCAAATCACATCAATTTGACAAAAGTATACTTTTCATGTTAATTGCTTCAAGTAATGTTGGTTTTGATGAGATTTTGTTTGTGATTTGGAGATGTGGTGTGTCCTTGCCTCAAGTAAATGTGGTGTGTTATATACGTGTACAAAAGGTGTTCGACGAAATGTCCAAATCAGTTTTGTGTTTTGTTTTATAATTCTGTAACTAAAGATGACAGTCTAGTGGTTAGTGACCTTTTTACTAATGAGGCTGTTGCGAGTATTAGTCTCCTAGGTTTATTGTTGTTTGTTTTGTTGTTTGGTGGTTTAGTTTTGATTATGAATGTGTGATTTGGAGGGAGGGATGTGGATAGGGAGTATATGTTATTTGAGCGTGTGGAGGCAGGGTGAGTGTTGATGAGCGGTGAGGTTGTTAATGGGACTAAAATATGGAAAAGGGATAGGTAGTGAGTGGAACGCCAGTGAGCCTCTTGTGGCGTCCTTGTATGTGATGAGAAATGTTAAGCTTGTGAAAATTGATGGGATTTAATTATTCATTCTGTTTAAGCAAGTGAGAGCTGTGGCGTCTAGGGACGAACAGAGGATGACATTGCTTTAGATTTGGTCCTTTCTATAAGTAGTGGTCAGAGGCAGCCGCACATGTATAGGACTTCAAGTGATCACCTATCAGATAAGGAGATTCTGAAGTCGAAGCATGCTGATGGTAAATGTAGCTTATATTTTTATTACTGTTACACTTCAATCAAAATTTTAACAGTTTACATCACAAAAAATTAGACTGTAAGGGAGCACCGTTTAGAATAGGCAGACAACAACGTGGATGCTTATTCAGCTTCAACTATCAAGCTTGGTCCCTGTACCTTATCAGGTTCTCGGGCGGGTGATTTGGTGGTCAACTTATTCTTCCACTTGCTCATACAATCGATTCCACTATTTTTTTAAAATTTTATAAGTGGTAATTTGTAATTTCTAAGCATACCAACCCACCAGTGATCTGTGCTTGCCAAGTGATATCATCCTCCTCAATGTAAATGTTCATTTGACCGATCAGTGAAGACTTTGGAGAAATATATCATGGGTACAATCTCATTCCTTAGCTAAATTTCACTAGCATGAATGCTCATTGCGATAGGTGCCAAAAGGCACCATAACACCACGCGATAGCATCTTGCATTGAACACTCTAAAAGTAGTTTACATAGTAGTGTTTACTGCTGGTAATATTAGTTAAGAGTAAACTACAAAAACCGTTGATGTGGTTTGACTAATTTTATGCGCAGTTTCTACAACTTTAAAATTACAGTTCATTTAAAAAAGTGCAAGCACAGTACCATTAAAGACGGACGTTTACCACAAAAATTGTGTTTGCACTTTCCAAATTCTAAATATTGCTTCCGCGATATGTCCAAACCTCAAATATGTTTTTGCAATGTACTCTTTTAGTTATATGTTTAGTTTACTGAATGACACCATGATGTTATTTCTAGTGCCATAAGAGTTGCTTCAACTGAATAGCTACTTTCCTAGCTTTATGATGTGGATAGTACTGACATTACAAACCTTTATTCACATGTGTTACAAATAAATGACTAACACTTGATAATAACAGTTACAAGTGATTCTAACATGATTAAGCATTAATTTGAGTATTACATGTGATATTTAATGTTAAATCACATATGATATGTAATATCACATATGACATTAGTGTTAAGTCACATATGATATATTATCATATGTGATTTAACACTAATATCACATGTGATATTCAAATTTATCATATGTGATTTAACACTAATATCACATGTGATATTCAAATTCATGTTTAATCACATGATATTTTTTAATGCAAATTTCAGTAATGAAAAAAAAAAACAAAAAATGTAAAAAAATACGTGAAAAACACGAAATTGTTTTTTTTTTTTGTCAAAAGTATATCAAAGTGCCTATCTATATAAAGATAATTAAATGCTTGTCGTAATGGTATATTTTTTTTTTCGCTTAACGATTAACGGTTCAAAATATATTAATATTTGAAAAAAGGATGAAAGTAGGTTTTTTTAAATTGTTAGGATTAATTTCATCCATTAGATCAAATAAAAATGGAGGAAAGATAAAGGGCGTAGATTGATCCCTTTGTATATAAAATATTTTTTGTCCTCAAATGATCTTCAATCATAAACTATATATAATTACCTTTGGATTTAAGATCATTTGAGGACAAAAGATCCTTTACATACCAAATGATCAATCTCCACCATTCATTTTTATTTGATATAATTGATGAGATTAATCATAACAATTTAAAAAACCCACTTTCATCATTTTTTTTTCTTTCAAATATTAATATTTTTGAAACCGTTAATCGTTAAGCGAAAAAAATATACCATTACGACAAGCATTTAATTATCTTTCTATAGATATGCACTTTGATATACTTTCGACAATTTTTTTTTCGTATTTTTCACGTATTTTACATGTTTTTTCGTTAATGAAATTTACATGAAAAAATCACATGTGATTAATTACTAGTTTGAATATCACATTTAATATTAGTGTTAAATCATATATGATAAATTTGAATATCATATTTGATATTAGTGTTAAATCACATATGATAAATTTGAATATCAGATGTGATATTAGTGTTAAATCACATATGATAATATATCATATATGACTTAACACTAATATCACATGTAATATTACATATCATACGTGGTTTAACACTAAATATAACATGTGATATTCAAATTATTGTTTAATCACATGTGATTTTTTTATACAACTCTCATATTCCGAAAAAAAACAATAAAAAAGACGAAAAACGTGAAAAAACGATTTTTTTTTTCTTTTTTCGAAAGTATATCAAAGTGCTCATCTATAGAAAGATAATTAAATGCTCGTCGCGATTGTGTAATTATTTTCGCTTAACGATTAATTGTTTAAAAAATATTTAAATTATAAAAAATAGGTGAAATAATAAAATGTTTTTAATCTCAACTGTTGATTTATTTTTAGATGAAAGGTGGGGATGAGTCCTTTGGTATGTTAAAAAGTTTTGTATGTAAAATTACTTTTCTCTTACTTTTGTTGCTTTAGTTTTTGCTATGAGAAAAAAAAAATTGTAAACTTCTAAGCCAAAAATAAAATAAACCAAACACAATAATATACTTTTTCCGTCTCATATTAAGCTAGTTATAATACCCGTGCACGCACGGGATTTTCACTAAAGTTTTAATTGTCTATTATTATGGATTAATTTTTTCCTTTTAAATTTTGTTCACAGGATATAGCAAGACCTAAAAAAAAATCATCAAACTCTTATATTTTATTAGGCATTTATACACATCATATATTGCACACACCATGTCACAATTACATCTCTCTATATAAAGTTTTGTTATGTTTTTTTTTTTTTTTTTTTTAAAAAGGCCCATGGTTAAAGATCCAAAGTTATATGCTACATTTGATCAAATGATGTTAATCTTTTTCCTTTTTCTTTTTTCTTTTTTATTAACATAAAGATTGGCATGACCAGTGATACGAACTAAAATGTCATTGTTAAAGAACTCATAAGTCCACAATATATAAAAGTAGATGAACATAGAAACACTACATGCACGTAGCAGTTTCTTATTGTTATGCATCAAGAAAATCCAAGCAAAATTATGATAAACAACTAAAATGAAAACATAAATGAAGTTTTAGTTAGGTTATCATATTCGGATTTTTGATATGTTGTGAATTTTAATTGATACAGTGATTTTTAACTTTTGTTTTATTTTTATATACTTATTTCATAAAAGTGTACTATATAGCATGTATATATGCACTAAACTTATCAAATCATATAAAAAAATTGATTTGAGTATGCACACCATCAAATATATTAAATTATGAAATAAAGTAATATTTATACATTTGTTATTCGGAAATAAACGAATTTCTTGATATCATAGAATGCTCGTCTTTCTTTTCATCTTGAAACATTTGTTGTTACTGGGACTCGATGCGAATTAATGACATGTTCCTTTCGAAAAACAATGCTAAACACCCTCTATAAATAATTACAGTTGCATGAAAATCAGACAACAAACTAATAGTTCCACATATGGTTACTAAGGCATATACAAAGGACAAAATGCTAAGGATACTGTTTCAAATACCCAGTAAAGGAATGGACATATAATCATCTTTTAGCACTACTACCAGACATAAAACACGACCACCAAAACCTGTAGAAATAATCACACGTTAAAGCCTTTATTAGCACTATAGTAATTTTAACTCATGTTTGTATAAAATCTTTACTTGCACCCTCTCTAAATGTAGCTCAGGTTTCCTTTAATAGATAGAATTTAATTAATGTAGTCTATTTTGCTTTCATAACATCAAAGAAATGACTACCGGCTGAACATCTTGTCACATGTCCAGAATTCTCGATGATGAACTCAACTCTCTTACAGTTTGTATTTATGTACCTTCAGAGATATGCTCTTCGTGGGTACCATCGAAAAGAGATAAATTCCTAATATTGGTACCACTCATATAGCTCAAGTGGCAGTTCCATCTACTATTTGAGCATTCAGTTAACATTCTATTGTCTATATTTATGAAAGACATTTGACATGAATCACATTCAGTTCTCCTGCAGGCAAGGATCAAGTTTATCATTTAAATCAGGTAGCATTGCTACAGTAATGAAGGGACTTATAAGTCAAAAAATATATCGACAGTTGAAGTGAATATTGACATACTGACATAGTGTATTTCAAAGCCCGTTTAGCAGAGTAACATTGCTACAGTTATCGTTCATAGTTTTCGCCTCGGTGCAATTAATATAGAATTCCTCATTAGCAAAGTGACATAAGGTTGTGTGTGAAGTCTCGTGGACTACTAACTTATATGAATAACAAGACTAAATTATGAGGAAACGCAGGAGTCAATTTCTCACAACACATTGACTAAACATAGATAACCTATATAAACTAATAGTGGGTCGACTACTAACCTTCCAATTTGCTAAGTTTTCTAAATCGCATGATCTAGTACGTCAAGCCAAATCGCCAACATTGAGACTTATACCACCATGGCGGTCATCATAACGCGACATATTTTCTGAAACAATAAATAGATTGGAACACAAATATGAACGCAAAGGACAAAGATATAATAAGTTCAAACTTTTATAGCTAATGTATAAGAATCCAACATAAACAAAAGTCTTAAGGAAATTTTATAAAACAATAAGCATATCATAAGTTTTGATAAACAATCCAAACACCCTCCAAGGTCCTAAGTTTTGCGTTGAAACAAACATTTATTATATATTGGTAAATATCTACGTTAAAACACACATATTGTATACTCAACAACAATAAAAAACATAGGTCAAACTTATGATATTTAAGGGTTGTTCTAGTAAGCTTCCCATTAATAGCTTATTTCACCCCAAATAGTCAAAAGCTCACCAACAAAAACATACACATTAAAGAAGCTTATAAGATTTCTTAAAGCAAAGGTAATCTTAGTGAAACACCCGCTTGATGCATATTGTTAACTTTTAACAGTTTCCTTTTTACTATAAACAATTACAATAACACATACAACCAACAAAATACCAAAAACCCAATATCATTCATGTAGCCACCGCTATCTCTCAAGACTTCAAACAAACACTTGAGATGGTAGGATCCATTATCAATGTAGTCAAAATGACCATCATTGAATTAGTTGTGAAATTTGAAACATGTAGCTTACGGTCGATAGAACGCGAGATGGCATGTAATCTCTCTACTAAAACTTCCCAACAACAGAAAGATTATACATTAGCCACGCCATCTATTTTTTAGTATTCATTTTCCTTATTCATTATCAGCAAACCAAGGAACATGATTCATCTTTCTTTCTTTTTTTCTTTTTTATTATTTTTTTTTAATTTTTTTGATAATAAAGGTACTATAGATTTGCATTGAGTACTTTCATATTTAGAAAGTTATATAAAAAGAAACAATTATTATGCCTAACTAAAAGTATATGAGATGCAAAATAACCTACAAAAGAAAGATGCATTATTAGTTATTACTCTTTCCCTGCCACATATATTTACACTACATCTTTTATATAATAATTATTAGCAACCTAAGTTAATATCTTGAATTATGGTCCATTTATTTGGCCTCATCTGAAGATGATTCAACCCCTAGGGCAAAGGACCATGGATGGAAAGAAGCTTCACACAATTTATACTTTCCTTACTCATCTCATCAAGAAGTTTTTGTAACAGTGGTGGTACAAACTCTGTTGTAATCCCTTCATACAACCAACATCATGATAGAAATTTAGATTTTTTGCTCCTAAAGATGGCAAAATGGGTAATGTTAATGGGGGTAAAGTGGATTGAATCAAAACAGTTTTTTTTTTTTTTATACCTTGTATGTCTAAGCATCATAATGTTCACTATGTGGTCACAACATAACCATAACCCTCAACCTAAACATATATTCAACAAAACTAACAAAAAAACATCAATTTTGCGATATGCAATATTATGAAACCTTAACTTACATAAACGTAATCAGATACACAAAAAACAGGACAACAAACAATTAATAGCTTACCCAAATCCATGCCGACAATAGTTGTATCATCTTCTTCAGTCAAGTTGGGATTTAGTTTCAGAATATGATAATTAGGATTTTAAGGTTTTTTGTTTGAAGATCTACCGATTTCTTTGACGCATTTTTTTTTTTTTTTTTTTCCGATTGATAGTTTCAGTCGTCTGTGGTTATGAATGTTTATGGAAGAGTTCACCTATTTTTAAAGAACTTTTATAATTTGATCCACAATTATGATAAATTAGCTAGGAAGCCCATGTGTATTTTGAGATTTTTTCTTTATCTGAATCAAAATTCGATTTTTTATTTTATTTTGACTAAATTTAGAAAGATTTTACTATCTTATCTTTCAGCATCTCAATATAAAATTAAATTAAAATAAATTATTACTAAATAAGGTATGGTTTGATTTTTTTTGAAATGAAAAATTCCCATTAAAGGTTTTGTTTTATTATATAAAAGATGTCCATTTTTAAAAAGAATAAAATTAAAAAAAATTTCACTAACTACACTCTTAACCAATTAAATATAATTTTTACCCACTAAAGTCTCATCTTATTTATTAAAATATTAATTTAGGATATTAAAAGATGTTTTGGTGGAAACTTAATATGAGACGGATGGAGTAATATATCAATCCTCTGGAGTGGGCTTGTTGGGCTCAACAGGTCGACAATCAAAACCCTATTTGAGCAGTAACCTAAAACCCTTTTCCAAAACAGAATACACCCTATAAAACCACCACTTATCTCAAACTCTAATCACAACTCACAAAACCATAAACATTTTATCGCCGTTTGTCTCCTTGGTTATTCTTCTTTTTGTTCTTTAAACTTTGTTTTGCATCTTAAATACTTTTTTCTATTAATTTTATTAAAATTCGGCAAAATGATGAGCTTAGTAGCGAGTTGAGTACTTACTTTTGTGTTAGTATTATGATTCGTACTCTTTATAGATAGGAAGATCTGATGCCTTTTTGTTTTGGCCGCTGATGATAGTTTTTAATGTGGTTGGTGAAAAGCAAGTTTATAAAAAGCTTTGCTAATTTGTTGAAAATCATGAACTAGGACGGTCTGAGGCTATTTTTATTTTAATTTTTTTACATAATTTTTATGTGGGTATGTGTATGATGAGATATTTTATTTACACAGTTATCCCTGTCTGATAAATCTTGATGTGTACATGTGATCTGACTCATACCCATATATTCATGTTTTGTCATTGTTTAGAGAGATTTCATACCTTAAATGTGGTGTGTTATATACGTGTACAACAGGTGTTTGATGAAATGTCTAAATCAGTTTTTTGTTTTGTGTTATAATTCTGTAACTCAAGATTACAGTATAGTGGTTAGTGACTTTTTACTTTATCGATAACCATTCTAATGAGGCCGTTGCCAGTATTAGTCTCCTCGGTTTTTTGTTGTTTGGTGGTTTAGTTCTGATTATGAATGTGTGATTTGGAGGGAGGGATGTGGATAGGGAGTAGAAGTTATATGAGCGTGTGGAGGCAGGGTGAGTGTTGATGAGCAATGAGGTTGTTAATGGGACTAAAATATGGAAAAGGGATAAGTAGTTAGCGGAACGCCAGTGAGCCTCTTGTGGTGTCCTTCTATGTGATGAGAAATGTTAAGCTTGTAAAAATTGAGGATTTGATTATTCATTCTGTTTAAGCAAGTGAGAAAGCTGTGGCGTCTAGGGACGAACAGGGGATGTTGTTGTTTTAGATTTGGTCGTTTCTACAAGTATTCGTTGGAGGCAGCCGCACATGTATAGGACTTAATGTATTATACTGTAGTATCTATAGATATATATTTACTTTATCTCTTTTTTTTGTATTTATATTTGCAGAATGTTCAACCTGCTTTACAACTTAGGTTTCCAAGGGAGCACCATTTAGAATAGGTAGACAACAACGTGGATGCTTATTCAGCTTCAGCTATTAAGCTTGGTCCCTGTACCTTATCAGGTTCTCGGGCGGGTGATTTAGTGGTCAACTTGTTCTTCCGCTTGCTCATACAATCGAGCATGAAGAGATAAATTGATTCCACATTTTTTTTAAATTTTATAAGTGGTAGTTTGTAAGTTCTAAGCATACCAAACCACCAGTGATCTGTGGCTTGCCAAGTGAAATCATCCTCCTCAATGTAAATGTTCATTTGACCGATCAGTGAAGACTTTGGAGAAATACGTCATGGGTACAATCTCATTCCTTAGCTAAATGTCACTAGCATGAATGCTCATCGCAATAGGTGCCAAAAGGCACCATAACACCACGTGATAGCATCTTGCATTGAAAACTCTAAAAGTAGTTTACATAATAACGTTTACTACTGGTAATGTTAGTTAAGAGTAAACTACAAAAACTGTTGATGTGGTTTGATTATATTGTATGCGCAGTTTCTACAACTTTAAAATTGCAGTTCATTTAAAAAAGTGCAAGCACAGTACCTTTAAAGAAGACATTTACCACAAAAATTGTGTGCACTTTCCAAACTCTAAATATTGTATCTGCAATTTGTCCAAACCACAAATACGTTTTTGCAATGTACTCTTTTAGTAATATTAACTATAATCACTGATGCACCAAAACCATTCAACACACATGATGTAAATATCAACCATTCAAGAAAAAATGTAGATACATATGAACCATTCAACAATAATATACATATTATATGTACGCATATGAAATTAAAAATGTATGCATATGTAATAATTTTTTACAAATGCAAAAATTCATACACACAATATTAAATATGTTTTACAATAATGAAATTATACGATAATGTAACATCCTCATCAATTGTCCAATGTGCTCCTTTGACTTACTATTTTGGGACTTCTCTGTTTCAGTTTCATATTCCGGTGTTTTTTTTTCCTCTCCTTCATGCATAGGTTTTGCTACAAATGCATTATTCTCATAAAAGTATAAAACAGATGCTATGATTATTTTTAATTTTAGGTGTATTATAATCATACCTTTAGATGTCCTAATCATACATTCAGATGCTTCAATAACTGTTCATACTGCTATAGTCATACATACAGGTTCTCCAACTCATAATTTGATGCACTTAAATACGTATACTGTAACCATGCATTTGATGCCCTAATCTTGTAAAACAGATGCTATAACGCATATGCGTTTGCTGCCCTAATTTTGTAACACAGATGCATTATACTAACTGAACAGATGCTATAACACATTGTTAACACATTTTTAACAAAGATGCACTAAAATTGAACCTCATTCTAACAAATTTGCTAGTTTCACATATTATTCCAACTTATTAACACTGATGCTTCAACAACTGTTTTGTATGCTTTTCACAAAATGCAGATGCATTAATTAATAGATTTTATAATATTTACATTCTGATTGATTTTCTACTATTATTTTATTCTTCTCTAGTGTTCTTGGACTTATAGGAGCAGCTGAAATTGAAAAAATACAACAAATTAGAAGATCAAACAAACAGATGCCCTAACTTATAACATTATGCTTTTACCATAGTAAGAGATGCAATAACATGAATCAGGATGCACTTATTGAGACAAACTAATGTTGTAACATATATTATTAAGGCAGATGCACAAACAGATGCCCTAACTTATAACAACTATTTTATAATTGACGCAATTATGCACAACATATAAATTAATAAAACCTATAATTAAACACTTACTTTTTTTTATAATGAACGGAATTAGGTCTGAATATTGATGATCGGAGTGTATGTTTCTGATCGGAGTGTGTGTTTCTGATTGGAGTGTGTTGGTTTTTGATCGAATTTGTATGTGATTTATCACCGGAATATGTGTTTTTTGACCGGTTCTGGTGTGACAGTGATGGTGGCGACGGTGGTGGTGGTGACGATGATGGTGGCGACGGTGGTGGTAACGGTGGGGGTGATGATGGTGGTGGTATTGACTGTAAGTGTGTGTGTTTGGGTCGTGTGTGTGATATCTGTATTAATAAGATGGAACCTTCCTTCTTTTTAGTTTTTTTTCCTTTTTCACCCTGAAGTTTCGATTGTTATCAAAATCTACCCAGTAATTTTTTTCTCACTTTTATCTCTAATTACACTTTTCTCTAGAACCGGACTCTATATATATATATATATATATATATATATATATATATATATATATATATATATATATATATATATATATATATATATATAGTAGGGATCCAGTAAGAAGTAAATTAAAATAAGAAGTGGTGAGAAGTGACCAAAACCACGCATTTGAGATGCAACGACTTGCATTAGATGCATTTCTATTCATATAAATGCAACATCTTGAGTTTCGAAAGTTAATTTGATGTATAGATGGTGCAAATTGATTTTCATGATTTCGGCACATGCAGAGGAACAAAAAACAAGAGAAATCATGAAATGCATCTAATATACGTATATGCATCTGATTAAAAGCTATAAAACACACTATGGTGCGTTATTATGCATCTAAGATTATAGGGATGCATCTAATTTAGGTCGGTGCATCTCGAATTTGCGGTTATAGTTCTTCTTATTTCTTCTTATTTTAAGTAATCTTCTTATTTGATCCTAACTCTATATCTATACTATATAAAATGGAAAAATGGTCAAAGTGGAAAAAGTGAAAAATGTTGAAAGTTGAATGTTGAAAACATGGTCAATGGAGAGAGAAATAAATAATATAATTAATACTCTTATTAAAACACCCAATTACTTAAAAGTACAATAATTTATTCACATTGTACACCCAATTAAAAGCACATCTACCAAATTAAAACAACCAATTGAAACCGATACCGGGTTGACCCGTTGAAACCGATACCGGGTTGACCTGTTGAAAACCGATACGGGTTGACCGGACGCTTCAAACCCCGGGTGACGGTTTAATTTGACATTTTCGACCCAACCTATCGGTTTGACTCGGTTTAAATCGAATGTTTTTTATCGAAACGGTTCAACCAGTTGAACCACCCGGGTGAAATCGGGTTTCAAATTTGACAAAATTATATGAGAAATGATGAAGTAGTTGTGGAACCCGTGACAATTTTTTTGAAAGGAGAGAGACCAAGTAATTGTAGTTTTTGGTTTATTTTGCTTTGACACATGTAATTTGTCATTTGTATATAAAATATACTCACACACTTAGATTGACTCCACATAATTTTTTTAAAAACTACTACCTCCGTCCCAAAATTATAGTCCCCTATTGACTTTTTCGGTATTTCTTTTTCAACTTTGACCTTAAATATTTTTATTTGTGTTATACAATAGTTGATGAAAAAGATATCGATGAGAATACATTCAAAAACTCAATCCATTCATATAATTTTCATCAAGTATTATATAACACAAAACAAAAATATTTAAGGTCAAAGTTGTAAAGGAAAGACCGAAAAAGTCAATAGGGGACTATAAATTTGGGACGGATGGAGTATATATTTATGGTGCTATGCAACCACGCATCAGAATTGTGGTTATTCGAAAACGATTCTCTAACGCTACAAATACAGTTTGTTGAAAGAAACTTATGGGTCATCGGAACTTTGCAGAAAACTAGACATCGCTGCCGCTAGGCGCGGGTACTCGTCTAGTATATATATATATACACACACACACACAAACATATATCTATTTCATATCGATTTTCCAACCTGGTTTATTAGTTTTACGCGTTTTTAATTATTTGACCAAAGACTCAAATAAATATAACCCTTAGTCATGTCATCTTCCCCAAATCAATACCTAACAAATTTAAGCCCAATATTTGAGTCATTTACACACAAAAAAGGCTAATCAACCACACCAACAAAACCACTCTCACTTTCTATCTCACCCTTTATCTCTCCTTAACCAAACCTGCCACCACCACCGTCTCCATTTCCTACGAACCAGTGCCTCCACCCCATATCGAAGTACGAGAGCCGGATCCTCCCTCGTGGGTGTTTTTTGTTTGGATCTGGAAAATCGTCGTCTTAGAGGGGGTGTTTGGATCTCTTTTTGTGAGCCATTATTATAGTGATGGTGGAGAGATGGTATTGGAAAGATGGAGTTGGGTAGATTTGTTTGTATTTGTAATTATTGTCAAACTATTGTTTTGAATCGGAGAGGGTGGTGGCTAGTTAGGAGTATTCATGATTTTATTTGGGTGCATTTCGTATGGACAGATTTCAGGTTTTTGGATCTCTTTATAGTAGGGCTGATCATTGGGCGAAAACCAGACCGGACCGAGAAAAACCTGACCGGACCGAGACCGAATCCGGAAAAAAACCTAGACCGAGACCGAGACCGAATGTGGTCGGTCCGGTTCGGTCCGGTCCGGTCTCGGTCGGTCGGTCCGGTCCGACAATGCTAAATTTTCGGTTTGTGGTCCGGACCGGACCTGACCGAGACCGAATTTGCCAAAAATGGTAGACCGAGACCGGACCGCCGGTCCGATCGGTTTCGGTTCGGTCCAGTCGGTTTTGTCGGTCGGTCCGGTCCGTTTGCTCACCCCTACTTTATAATACAGATTACAGATTGTATATACATGTAATAAATGATATTAGGCTACACACACTAAGGACTATGAGAGACCTTCATTTTACCCACCACATCAATTTTCTCTCTCCGGGACATACACGTGGCTTTTTGCCACAATAAGGGCGACTTGGTTTTTTTTTTTTTTTTCAAATTTTCTTAACAAAAAAAATAAATTTCGTTAATAATTAAAACATTACATAACAAAATTAAATTTCATTAACAATAAAATTCAAATTTTCAATAAAATTCAAGTTACTTATTAGTTATAGAGTAAACTGCATTTTTGGTCCCTAAGGTTTGCCCAAATTGCAGGTTTGGTGCCTAAGGTTTTGAAAGTGTAACGGTGGTCTCCATTTTGAAGTTTTTGTTGCATGTTTGGTCCTTGATCAACATCAAATGGCTAAAGTACCCTCGCCTTCTTCTTTTTCTATTTTCTTTTTAGTTTTCTTACATAAATGGTCCCTGTGTTGTGCCAGGTTTTACAAATTTAGTCCCGATTTTTTTTATTTAACTTTAGTATTATTATTTTAATTCAAAAATATTCAAAGATATTCCGAAAATATTCAAAATATATTCAAAAATATTCATCCGTTTTTGTACGTTTTAATACGTTTTATCCGTTTTTATACGTTTTCGTCCATTTTTATACGTTTTCGTCCGTTTTAATACGTTTTTCTTACGTTTTCGTACATTTTTGTCCGTTTTATATGTTTTCTTACGTTTTCATATGCTTTTATTCTTGTTCGTTCGTTTTTATACGTTTTCATCCGTTATTATAATTTTCGTCTATTTTTATACGTTTTCGTTTGTTTTTTATACATGGGCAGTCCTTTTAAGAACAATTCTCAAACTATAATCATAACCAAACAAAAGAAAATTTGTCAATGTTACCGAAGGCTTAAACGAAATACATAAGCCTAAACATTTGAAACAAAAATGAAACGACACATGAGCAATCTAAAACAACTTATGTCTTTCTTTTCGACTTACAATAATCCTCCATGTGATCTTGTGCGATTATTATATGAAGCAATAACCAAACTAGGGGTTATTGAATAAGTCATCTTCCTACCAGGAAGAGACTAACTCAACACCCTGCTTAACTTTTTAAAACAAAAAAATTCATTTCAAGGTGCAAGCGTCTACACTTGCCAAAAGCAGTTTCAATGTGTGTATACAACTTTTCCACACGTAATTCAGTTTATTAACAATATAAATAAAAAAGATAAGTAATCCGCTTGGTTGACATCAAGACCTTTCAAAATCAACTTGAATTTCCCCGTATAAAAAAACCACTCGCCAAGAAAAAACGTCAACACCTGAAAAACCAGACCATTTTTCATTGCATCATAATCCCTTAAGCCATATGAATAAGCTAATCCAAACACATTAAAAAAACGTGTTCATAAAATATACAATAATAAACAACTAATTTCACAAACCAAAAATACAATATACCTTGAAGAATCTCTCTTGGAGTGTTGAAGCCCAAACAAATACTCTTCCAAGAGCTGTTCCCACCTCTCCACACTTCTTCAAACTATCAATCAACATCCCACATTGAAATCAATCACTGAATACAACAAAATGATACACTTGCACAAAAATTATATCCTTCAAAAAACATAGAATACCAAGTAAGATTAATAAACTTACAAACGTTTAATGATAACCTTGCGAAACGTTTGGGATTTGGTTGTGTAAAATGAAATTCGCATTTTCTTCAGACCGAAGATATCAAATGGCGAAGGTAGTAGAATTTGGTCTCTTCTTGGGCCAACTATCAAGAGTTATTGGACTATGTCTTGCCAAGAAGCCCAAGTGAATATTTTAATAGTCCCTCCGCCAATGATATATACATATAATTGACTACTAGCATGGTACCCGCGCGATGCGGCGGCGGGTACCCTGTGACTATATTTTCTGTCAATGTAATGTTATGCGGTCATACTTTTATTAAACAATTAAATTACAAATAACAGTAAGTTTAGTTATGACCGTAGAAATAATTCATCTCCTGTTAACCAAAGCTACCACAAACAAAATCTTGATTCTTTCCTTCACCACAATCACCCTTCGTCAATTTTGGAGCCGACCGACCCAGTTCGACCCTCATATTGCAATGGTGGCGACTTGGTCGGCGCATCGGCGACCGAACTAGTCGACCGACAACTACGGGCAGCCTAATGGCTTTATTTTTAAATGTTTGGCTTAGTAGTTTGATTAGATTGTATATTGTGGTTAAATGGTTGTATATTTTAGTGAATGGGTAAATTAAATAGTGTATTAATTGTATGTGTTGAATAGTGTTTTTTAGTTGTATTTGTGCTTTAAATAGTTTGTACATTGTGTTTTATAAATTATACTTTTTATCGAATAGGTATTTTAAATATGACATTAAATTACAAATGTTGACCAGTCAATATGTGTAGATGTTTATGCATAAAGTAATTGTACATATAGCTTAAGTAGTTGTATTTACTTAAAATCTATATATGGAAATCTTAAAAAATTAGAAGAGAGAGGGTCATCCCTCTATTATAAGTAATATAGATATATGGTTCGCATGCATATAGTTCATCCATTGATTGTTGATATTAAATGAAAGCTAATTATCTTACTTAAACTGTATGATGTTGTTTGATTTTACTGGTATTAATTACTTTGGCAATTTGTCATGTGTCTATCGAAGACTTGTTGACCCTAACATACTGTAGGTGATAATAAGACTTTGATTCCGTTCTAGAGATTAAATTTAAAAAAATGAGAAGCTTGAAGAAAATGATTTTAATGGAAGAAGCAACCATATTTGTTCTTCTAGCTTTTTTGCTCCACATGCAAAAAATATACACAGCCGAAGTTGACATCATCTCAGACTCAAGCTTCTTGACAGTAAACGACACCGGTATCTCCTGCTAGAACATTTGAACTGGATTCTTCAAGCCGTAGCTCGGATAACACTTACGTTGGTATTTGGTATAAGAAAATTTATGTTAAAACATTGGTTTGGGTTGCCAACGAGACTACCCTCACCAATGCATCAAGCATGTCGTTAAGGTTTGACAGGTGGGGAAATCTTGTTCTCAAGAACTACACCAATCAAGTAGTGTGGTCATCCAACTCAACATCATCGGAAATGCAACCGCACGAGCTTTATGACTCGGAAATCTAGTCATCGCGGATGGAAACAAAGATGAAGATTCTGTGGGAGAGTTTTGACTATCCAACGGATACTTTTCTACCTGGCATGAAGCTTCACAAAAATTACTTAACAGGCGCCGAATGGCATATAACATCATGGAAGAGTATTCATGATCCAGCTATAGGGGAATTCACCTTGAGCGTTGACACACGTGGTTATCCTCACTTCGTACTAAGAGATGGTTTGGAGGTCAAGGCTCGGGCCGGAGCATGGAATGGTGAACGGTTCAGTGGGTCACCCATGACTTCCATCAACTCGTACTTTCCATACAATATGGTTATTAACGAAAAAGAGACGGCTGTTTATTATAATCTGGTAAACAATTCTGCCTTACCAAAGTTCTCTTGACTTTTCCGGGAATCTAGAACTTTCAGGTGGCAAGAAGATAAGAAAATATGGGCGGTTATTATGACAAGTACCAAGAGATATTTGTGACACGCATACAAAATATGTGGCCCTTATGGAAGCCGCAACACTAAGACGCCGATAAATGTTCGTGCTTAGATGAGGCAAAGTTTGAGCCGATAAACAAAAGGGGTTGGGTAAGGAGATTGGCAGTGGTTGTGTGAGGAGAATACCATTGGATTGCAAAAATGGAACAGATGGGTTTATCAAGTATTCTAATGTAAACTTGCCAGATACACACACTTCGTGGTTTAACAATACAATGTCTTAAACGGAATGTAAAGCAATATGCCTACAGAACTGCACTTGTATGGCATATTCAAATGAAAGGTTTTATGGATATTTAAATATACGTATGTCCGGATTCGAACTCGAGACTTTGGGATTGCACACATTACGTATGAGAGTTGATGTTAATAACTAATATATAAAATGTTATTATTAATTATTAGTCACGAAATAAAACATAACGATAGTTAAATAATTAACGAGGTTTGGTTAACGGTCGTTAAATATAAACTAAAGGGACTAGAGATGAAATTACAAGTCGGAAAGTTCTAGAACCCCTTGTGGGTACTTTGGCCGATCGGTTATGGGTTCCCAAACCCTAACCCACTCAAACTTGGTCACCAAGTTAAGTTACCTATAAATACAAACATTTGTATTCATTCACAACTTAATCTTGGATCACCAATAACCTAATTTCTCTTCTCCTCTCCTCTCTCTTTTGCTTGGCCGATCGGTGTAACCCCCCTCCTCAAGGGATCGATTTTTCCAAGCTAAAGAAACAAGTGTTTGGTTTTATTTGTGATTCAAGAACCTAGCTTTTCACATCAAATCGCTAATAGTACGTGTGTACAAGAACGAAGAACAAGTACGCTTGTGCTTGTGAATCTTGGTGGTCGACTTCTTGGTGGGTCAAATTGTATATACCCTAAAGTTAGGGTTTTGGTTTTTGGTTCTTGTTCTAATTACCGTTTGATTCTTGAATTGCTAAATGGTACAGCGTTTCTTATTCGGTTAATTAATCTACATGTATTATTCCTACTTACTTCCGCTGCATGCTTTGATGATGTTATTTGATTTTATATAATTGTTATGAGTATTAAATCCCAACAAAGGGCATCACGAGCTGTTAATATGATGTAATTAATTACCGAAACACATAAAAATTGAATCTTTATGATTATATGCATGCTTTTATGGTTTCTAGGGTTTTGAATTCGAAACCCTAAATTTTTAATTATAGGGTCGATTACCCTAATTTTATTTAATTAGGTTTTAAATTTTGTAAAACTTGTAGAAACCCTAGGATTGCATGCTAATTTTATGTGGTTAATTAATGAATAATTGTTATGTGTCATGTAATATGCGTATCTTGGGTGATAATTGTTATGCGGAATCCATGGTGGAACATGCATGTTTTGCCATGGAGTATTGTTTGTAATAAATTGTTTAGTGATACACACATGTTCTATTTATTTAATAATTATTGAATGGGGAAGACCTCAATTATAACTAATAAAAATTCATTACGTGCTAATTGGTATATTATTAACTTTGGCTTACGCAATCGACTTGTCGATGCATGTGGCTCATCTACCTTGTAGGTGAAAGCCCTAGTTAATGTATGCATTTATTTACGCCTAGAATTGTTTATTAGAGTTTATTGAAATAATTATGCATGTGGCTAATTGTTTTTTACATATGTTAAAATTGTTTAGTTGTACGTTTATATTATTTGAGTGTGTTTAATTTTTTTTTTATTAAAGTGCTTTTTTGTTTATATATTGTTTGACATGTTAGTAAGCAAAAAGGGTTTTTTGAATAGAAAAATTAAATGGACTAAATAATGGCGAAACTGATTTGTTATCTAAGTATTGTTCTTGAACTTTGAATCTATTGATGCGACTGTACTAAATGGTTAGAACGACTCACCCACTAGAACAAACTATAAAGGGGTTAATTAAGAAGTGCGCACAGTCGCACTGAATGGATGTCTAAGGTTATGCTTTGCGCTTACCGTCCTCTGCCTCCCGTGAGTTCGATTGGAGATACCTAGTATAACCATTCTATGTACGAAGCATCTTAGTGCAAAGTTGTAAGTTTCTCAACGCATCGATTCAAACTTTGTAGAATTCAATCTTAGCAATTAAAATCTTATGTAAGTTTTTCGAAAATATTATGCTATAAAGTTGTATGCATGCTTCTTTATACATAAGTTTTGATTACACGTCAAAAATTGTACCCTTTAAAATTTAAGTTTATGCCATCTAATGATATGAAACACTTGAAGTTGTAATTTAGTTATGTAAGACCTTGATCTAGATTACAATAACAAGGTGAATTATTTTGTTGTGTGAGACCTCAGCTTAATTATTTGCAGTTTCTAAATTAGACAACTTAATTAAGTTAGTTAGTGAAACCTATGACTTAAGGCATAAGATGGGATAAAACATGCTTACGTTTTGCAATAATTGTTTTGGCAAAATTGTAAATCCCATAACTTTTGGAATTGAAAACTTGTTTATCAATTATTGTTTTTCAACAATTACCTATTCTATACTTTCACCACTAGCAGATCAACTGATGTGGTGAAACTATGATAATGAGGATCCAAAATTCAAGGAAAATACTATGGTTAATATGAATATTGACCAAAGGGTATTTTATTTTCTTGAATGTTTACTTATCGAAAGTACTAACTTTTGAACTTTTATTTTCTGTAGAAATGGCTCAAGTCTGAATCTATCTGCACTAGCCTCGTCGTTCAAATCTATGTTTGATCGAGAAAATTGACCGTAGCGCCAATTTCAATGATTGGAATCGGCAACTCAGAATTGTCTTGAGGGTTGCCAAAAGACTAGATTATTTGACTACGCCTTGTCCTCCGAACCTCAAATGATGCTACTGCTGAGGCACGAGCTGCATGGCAATCTGAGTATGACAAGTATAATGAGGTCCCCTGCATTATGCTCGGGAGTATGAACTCAAACTTGCAAAATCATTTTGAGAATTACTTCCCTAATCTCATGCTTGAAGAAAGGTTGTTTGAAAAGCCTGTGATCAGAGCTGTATGATCTGATAGATGCTCTTCATAGTTGCAAGCAAGGAGAAGGGAAACCTGTGAGTGCCCACTGCCTGGAAATGATGAGTTACATGGACCAGCTGGGGCGACTCAACTATATCTACCCCAATGACATACAAATTGGCCTTATCAACAGATCCCTTAATAAGGAGTTTGATGGTTTCGTGCGCAATTACAATATGCATTGCACGGGGAAGACAGTCAGTGAGGTACATGCAATGCTCATTGATTACAAGAAAGGTTTGCCTAAGAAGGCCCCTACACCTGCGGTTCTGACCATCCAGAAGGGTAGGATTTCTAAGCCTAATAAGCCGCTAGCGAACAAGAAAGGGAAAGGTAAGGGTAAAGTTGATAAGGGAAAACAAGTTATGACTTATCAACAAGAACCCAAGAAGTACCCTCCCAAAAGGCGTGAGAATCCGAAGAAGGATATGGCTTGTCATCACCGCACCGAGGTAGGACATGGAAGAGGAACTGTCCACTCTACCTTGATGAGTTTCGCAATAAGAGGTATAAAAATATGGCACCGTGGCCGCGTACTTCGGTACTCTTTTGATGATAGAATTATTTGCTTTTCCTCATAAAATAAATTCCGGGGTATATGATACTGGATGTGGTATTCACATTTGTAATACACTGCAGGTACTTAGAGGAGCAAGGAAGCTTGCCTATGAACAGCAATACCTGCACGTGGGTAATGGAGCACATGCAGTCGTTGAAGCTATAGGGACGTTTGATTTAGTTTTACCTTCGGGTTTAGTACTGTCATTAAACGATTGTCATTACGCACATTCCATTGTTAGGGGTGTCGTTTCTATTTCCTTGTTAAAAGATATTGGTTTCGTTCATACATTTACTGATTATGGAATTTCGGTTTCTTTAAATGGTGCTTTTTACTTTAATGTTATTCCAGTAAATGGTGTGTTTGAAATTGATTTGCATGATAATATGATTGATAAAAATAATTTTGTCTTTAGCATCAATAATAAAAGAATCAAAGGTGATTTGGATTCTTCATTTCTTTGGCATTGTAGACTTGCTCAAATAGGCAAGAAACGCATGCAACATCTGCAACACGATGGGCTTTTGCAAGACATCAATGATGAATCATTTGATAAATGCGAATCTTGTATATCTGGGAAGATGACCAAGAAACCTTTTACAAATAGTTTAGAAATGGCTTCTGATCTTCTTGGTGTGATACATACTGACGTATGTGGACCACTAAGACATGTATCAAGAAAGGGTGCTAGCTACTTCTTAACCTTTACTGATGATTTCAGTCGTTATGGTTATGTTTATTTACTTAAACATAAACATGAAGTCTTTGAAACATTTAAGGTTTTTAAGAGTGAAGTAGAACTGCAACTAGGAAAGAAGATTAAAGCTCTTCGATCCGATAGAGGTGGTGAATATTTAAGCCAAGAGTTTAAAGATTATCTAGCTGAGTGTGGTATCGTCCAGCAACTCACATCTCCATATACTCCACAACAAAATGGTGTATCTGAGAGAAGGAATCGTACATTGTTAGACATGGTGCGATCAATGTTTAATCTTACAACTCTTCCCTTATCCTTTGGGGATTATGCTTTAGAAACTGCTGTTCGCATATTGAATATGGTTCCAACTAAGAAGGTTGATAAGACTCCTTATGAAGTGTGGTATGGGAAAGCTCCCAACTTGTCTTACTTAAAGGTCTGGGGTTGTGAGGAGTTTGTTAAACGTGACTCTGCTGATAAGCTACAACAAAGATCTGTTAAGTGTATCTTCGTAGGATACCCAAAGGAAACTATGGGTTACTACTTTTACTTTCCACCTGAAAACAAAGTAATTGTTGCTAGGTATGGAGACTTTCTTGAAAAGGATCTCATATCTCATGAATTCAGTGGGAGAGTTTATGATCTAGAATATGATCAAGAAGATACAACACCTTCTGAAAACACTAGCCAACCTCAAGTAGAACCTGAAAGTCTGCAGGCGTTCCACCGAAGTTGAAGTGGTTCCCATTCGTAGAACCGCAAGGGCTACGCTGCGGCACCTGAGCGTCTATGGCTCAACGTAGAAGCTGAGGAAAATATGTTAGGGGATCTTGGTGAACCTGCTAACTATAAAGCTGCCATGATGAGTCCTGAAAAAGAAAAATGGCGAGTTGCAATGAATGGAGAAATGCAATCCATGAAAGATAACGAAGTTTGGATAGAGGTTGACTTACCTACAAATGCTAAGGTAGTTGGAAGTAAGTGGCTCTATAAGATAAAAACTGACATGGATGGCAATGCACACCCCTATAAAGCTCGTCTTGTAGCTCAAGGGTATACTCAAACCTTTGGGATAGACTACGAGGAGACGTTTTCTCCTGTAGCAGACATTAGAGCTATTAGGATTCTTATAGCCATAGCTGCGTACTATGACTATGAGATATGGCAAATGGATGTCAAAACTGCCTTCTTAAATGGTCGCCTAGATGAGGACATCTATATGGCGCAGCCTGAAGGGTTTGTGAATTCAAAGTTTCCGAAGCGTGTATGCAAACTTCAAAGATCCATTTATGGATTGAAGCAAGCATCAAGGCAATGGAACAAGAAGTTTGATGAAGAAATCAAGAAATTTGGTTTCACTCAAAATCTTGATGAGCCATGTGTGTATCACAAAGCTAGTGGGAGTAATGTTATTTTCCTTATCTTGTATGTCGATGACATATTGATCATGGGAAGAGACATTCCAAGTTTGCAAGATGTAAAGTCTTATCTTGGAAAGTGCTTTTCTATAAAGGACTTAGGGGAAGCAGCATTTATTCTGGGAATCAAGATCTACCGAGATAGATCAAGGCGGTTAATTGGACTAAGCCAAAGTGCTTACATTGATAAAATATTGAAGAGATTCAGTATGCAAAATTCCAAGAAGGGATATTTGGCGATGCAAGTTGAACATGGCTTAAGTAATAAACTATGCGCGTCAACACCTGAAGAGGTGGCACACATGAAGAAGGTTCCTTATGCTTCGGCTGTAGGATCTATCATGTATGCTGTAAGATGTACAAGGCCTGATGTGGCGTTTGCACAGAATATTACCAGTCGGTATCAACAGAACCTAGGTGTGAAACACGGCAAGTGTTAAGAACATTCTTTAGTATCTAAGGGCTACTAAAGAAATGTTTCTAGTGTATGGAGGAAATCCAGATGCGGAACTTGATGTTACAGGTTTTTGCGATGCGTCATTCCAAACTGATAAAGATGATACGAAGTCTTAGACGGGTTATGTCTTTGTCATTAATGGAGGAGCAGTTGACTGGAAGAGCAAGAAGCAAACAACGGTTCGCGATGTCTATTACAGGTGAGTATTACAAGCTGCCCAGAAGCCGCGATGGAAGTGTTTGGATTAGGAAATTCATTTCGGACTCGGAGTAATGCCCTCAATCGAATTACCTTTAAATGTGTATTGTGACAATTTTGCTGCAATAACATTTGCCAATGAGCCTGGAGTCATGAAGGGCGCCAGACATTTTCCTCGTCGATATCACTATGTTCGAGAACAAGTCGAAATAGGTGAAATCAATCTACTCAAAGTTCATACAAATGATAATCTAGCTGATCCCTTTACGAAGCCTTTGCCAAAAGAAAAACTTACTGACCATGCTGATGGGATAGGACTTCGTTTAGCTAGTAGTTTCATGCAGATCTGTGATTAGTATTTGGATAAAGGATGTTATGAACAAATATTACTTTAATGAAATAAAATAGTTGTTTATGTTTATTTTTCATTTTCTTAATATTGTATCCTATATTTGCATGTTTAATCCGTGAATAACTTGTGTTATTCTAAAATAGTCCGTTGTCAATCAATGATGTGGGAATGTCATTGAATTAAGACAAATATGAGTTTTGGTAGAATATACTTTTAAAGTATATTGATGCGTGGGACATACCAGATTCACATGATATTCAATGAATTGAATATAGGACTCATCCCAACTTTACGTGATGATACTTTATGGATCTTTGTCATTAAGTATATCATGAAGTGTTTATCCTCAGACTTGAGATACCAGATAACTGATATGAATGTAGTGCATTTGTGTAAGATAGTTTAACGCTATCCATAACTGGTAGTTATAAGGGCTATTTTCAGAAGTGTTACAAAGTTCATGAGTTATGTTTGTAGTCAAGAGAATTTGTTCCTTTGAATTTGTTTCAAAGCATAATACTATATTTGGGCCCTCGTAGGGTTGACAAGATGTTTGTATGGCCATACCCAAGATCTATCGGAATACGTTCGATGATTTGGTAATCTTGTTCAATCAAATACAACAAGAAATAGAATATTAACTTATGAAATGACTTGATCCATATTCATAGTTAATGTAGTATTAGTAACAAAAGGATAAGTAAAAATGATGAATCATTAAATGGTTTTTTCCGGGAGACCATACTTGATTCGATCTGGGGGCATTGGCGTGTTAAAGCTAGACTAACCAATGTCATTACTATATTTAGTAATATCCAAGTGGGAGCTGAAAGGTTTTATGGATATTTAAATATACGTATGTCCGGATTTTAACTCGAGACTTCGGGATTGCACACATTACGTATGAGAGTTGATGTTAATAATTAATATATAAAATGTTATTATTAATTATTAGTCACTAAATAAAACATAACGATAGTTAAATAATTAACGAGGTTTGGTTAACGGTCGTTAAATATAAACTAAAGGGACTAGAGATGAAATTACAAGTCGGGAAAGTTCTAGAACCCCTTGTGGGTACTTTGGCCGATCGGTTATGGGTTCCCAAACATTAACCCACTCAAACTTGGTCACCAAGTTAAGTTACCTATAAATACAAACCTTTGTATTCATTCACAACTTAATCTTGGATCACCAATAACCTAATTTCTCTTCTCCTCTCCTCTCTCTTTTGCTTGGCCGATCGGTGTAACCCCCCTCCTCAAGGGATCGATTTTTCCAAGCTAAAGAAACAAGTGTTTGGTTTTATTTGTAATTCAAGAACCTAGCTTTTCACATCAAATCGCTAATAGTACGTGTGTACAAGAACGAAAAACAAGTACGCTTGTGCTTGTGAATCTTGGTGGTCGACTTCTTGGTGGGTCAAATTGTATAAACCCTAAAGTTAGGGTTTTAGTTTTTGGTTCTTGTTCTAATTACCGTTTGATTCTTGAATTGCTAAAATGTACGCATTTTCTTATTCGGTTAATTAATCTACATGTATTATTCCTACTTACTTCCGCTGCATGCTTTGATGATGTTATTTGATTTTATATAATTGTTATGAGTATTAAATCCCAACATCAAATACCGATATCAGAGGCGAAGGAAGTGGTTGCTTGCTTTGGTTCAATGAACTATTAGATATCAGGGCATGGAAGGGTGGTCAAGATATATTCGTGAGAATGGCTTCCTCTGAATTAGGTAACTACTTGAATACGTTATGCTTTGTTCATGTTTGTTTCAAAAAAAAAAAAAAAAAAAAACTATATACATCTACTATCATGTAATCTTTCTGGTTGTTATGAGTCTGTAAGTTGATTAACGATGTTGTTTTTGAATTTTTGTGTTAAGATCATGCACGTGCTCCATCGGTTTTCAAAAAGGACGGAGGAACAAACATCAAAATCATCTTGATTGGAGTCTTTTTGACGGTTTTTGTGATAAGTTTGAGCACATGGTTGTGGTATGCTTGGAGAAAAAGACATCTTTCACTACAAACTGAGGAAGGTAAGATATTTGTAGAGTTTTAGCGATAAGTATGTTAAATGGTTCACAATAGTCACAATTCTGTGAGCAGGTTCAACCAGTTTGATGGGTTTTGTATTATTAACGCACAGGGGGTCACTAAATGTAGGTGAAAGAGGGAGAGAAGCCATGGAGATACCATTGTTTAGCTTCTCTAGAGTAGCTAAAGTTACTGCTGATTTTTCACTCGATAATAAACTTGGAGAGGGCGGATTTGGACCGGTCTATAAGGTAAATGAAGAATCTTATTTATTTGAATTCAGGTTGCTGAGTATAGCTTCACATTATGATTCATCCATTTGACTATAATTGTTAGAGCAACATTCTAATTCATTATAGATAACAAAATTATGAAGTGAAAATGTTTAAGTGTGCCATTGATACTAAAAAATATGAATGATAGTTACATTTGAATTTTGTATAGTTTTCACATAAAATTGGTAATCTTCAGGGTATGCTAGAAGATGGGCAAGAAATTGCAGTTAAACGTCTCTCAAAGACTTCCAGTCAAGGAATTAATGAGTTCATGAATGAAGTTATATGCATTTCAAAACTTCAGCACAGGAATCTCGTCAAACTCCTCGGATGTAGCATAAGGGGGACGAGAAGTTGTTGATATATGAATACATGCCAAACAGAAGCTTAGACGAGTTTATATTTGGTCAGTCGAGTATGGATCTAGTGAGAAGAATTATTGAAATGGGAAGAGTGAGAAAAAAATATAGCCACATATTTTTAATAAAGAAAGAGCGAAATAATAAAGAGATGCATATATTTTTGTGAGTGCATCTTAGTTATATTTCTCATTTGATCCTTACTATTGGTCAGTTTCATATAATTTCTATTAAATCGACAATAGTAACTTACTACAGTAAGATACTTTGAATAACTAAACCTACATGATGTGCAGATAAAAGGCAATGCACACTCCTTTATTGGACAAAGAGACTCAACATCATCAAAGGAATTGCGTGAGGACTTCTTTATATTCATCAAGATTCACGATTAAGAATCATTCACAGAGATCTTAAAGCTAGCAATATTCTACTAGACGTGGATATGAACCCAAAAATATCAGACTTTGGGATAGCTAGAAGCTTTGGAGGAAATGAAACTGAAGCTAACACCGAGAGAGTTGTTGGTACCTAGTAAGATACAACATGTTGGTACCTAGTAACAATAATCTTATTGGACATGTAAGTTGCTTGATTTTCAAATTTATCCGGCATAACTCTACTGCCTAATAATTAAATCCGCATTTATATTTAGGCATGGACGATGCATAGTGAAGGAAAGTCAATGGAACTCCTGGATTCAAGTTTTGCTGAGGCAAGCAATCCATCAGAAGTTTTAAGATCGATAGAAGTTGGCTTATTATGTGTACAACAAAGTCCAGAAGACAGGCCAAACATGTCGTCGGTGGTTCTCATGTTAGGCAATGAAGGTGCATTGCCAAAACCTAAACAGCCAGCATTTTTCACAGATAGGAACTTACCTGGTACTGATATTTCTTCAACCTCTAATCCAACAAGTTCAAGCAATGACTTAACTTTTACAGAGATAGCTGCCCGATAGAAATTAGCACTTATTATACCTCCATTATAACTCGTTTGCTTTCCTTTTCTTCTTATCTTCATGTACAAGCTTATATATATATGTCCGTTCCAAACTTTTACGTACGACATAAGATTAAATTTCTATATAAATCTTTTGTAGAAGCCAAGAAAAAATAAATTGCAAAGGACATCATATCATATATAGTAATAAATCAAAGTTACTTTAAAGTTACCTAGTTCGTTTAAACTGGAATAATTGACATTTATTCACTAGATAATCAATTTCACCTACCAAGGGGACTTAATTGCTAGCATTCAAAGAATTATGCAGGACGTAGGGACGGAGTCAGAATTTGTAATTAACGGGGCGTCAAACATGTTAAGCACTTGAAAACTTACGAGGATATAAACATGGACTCCTAAATCTCATACGGTAAGTATTAGTAATTGAATGGAATTGACAAAAATAAGAAACAACTAATGCTAAAATGTCAGAGAAAAGATTCACAGTTAAATGTAGTTTTTTGTCAAAGAATAAATGTCAACCTCTCTCCTTTGATTTATCCTGATATAAGTGTCTTCTAGGTTTCGAAGGATCAAAACGTTTGTCAAAAAAGAGATAATAGAAGACAGTTGCTAGTCCATGACTACAACGACAATACCCAATCTCTTTGCCTACAAAAACCATGTATAGCGTTAAATTTGTTGTGTACATTTATGGAATAAGTTCATATCGAAATAATGATTAAGAAAAAACAAAACTTAATAATAGCATAAACTGTTAAACATGTTGTTTACAAACTTATACTACCATCTTCTTATGGCATATAGTTCAGACTATAATTCTGTGAAGCAAGTAAAACCACAATACACGCCTAGTTCTGGACTCATCTGGCTCGGTTGTTTAGCCTGATTTTTTTGGTTGATTATGGTCGGGTAACTTGAGGACACCTTCTTTCAGTAAAGGCTGCAATTCTTTCTTTGCTACCTTAAGCACCTTAGGATCGGTGGTTTCCAAGTATGCACATACTACCTTGTCACTGTAAAACAGTTTTGCAGTAACAGTCAGTTTACATATTGTGGCTCTCCTTAGAGGTGAAGACAGTTTGGGTAAGAGGTCAACAATTAGTGTGTGGGTCAGATTGAAATGCAAGTCAACAATTAGTTTGGGTAAGAGGTCCCATAGTAAAATACTCATGGTGATAATTAATATTGCTCATTTCAAATAAGTTTAAATATTGAAAAAGAAAGAAATACAATTAATAAATTTGAATGTATGTTAATATAAGGCTATTGAAGACTAATAAAGTTAATAAATAATGGTTGACATTTATATCAAAACACTCATAGTTGGTGATAATTAATATTTGACCGTTTTAAATAAATTTGAATTTAGAAAAAAAAAAAGAAAAAAAAAAAGAAGGATTACAAATTTTATTTTATTATTATTATTTTTTTAATGTAAGACAATTGAAGAATAATAAATTTATATAACGAGTAACGGTTACCAAATTTGAAAATCATAAATATTAACAAAAGATTCTTTACATATCAAGGGATCAATCTCTTCCATCAATTTTTATTTGATCTAATGTATGGGATTAATCCCAACAATTTAAAAAACCCACTTTCATCATTTTTTTTCAAATATTAATATCTTTCAAACCGTTAATCGTTAAGCCAAAAAATATATATATCATTGCGATGAGCATTTAATTATCTTTCTATAGATAGACACTTTGATATACTTTTGTCAAAAAAAAAATTTCGTATTTTTCACGTTTTTTTTTTTAAGTTTTTTCGTTTTTTTACGCTGCTAAAATTTGCATTAAAAAATCATATATGATTAAATACTAATTTGAATATCACATGTGACATTAGCGTTAAATCATATATGATATATAATATCACATGTGATATTCAATTTAGTGTTTAATCATATATGATTTTTTCATGCAAATTTCAGTAACGTAAAAAAACAAAAAAAAGATGAAAAAACGTGAAATAAACGATTTTTTTTTTCTTTTTTCGAAAGTATATCAAAGTGTCCGTCTATAGAAAGATAATTAAATTCTCGTCGCGACGGTGTAAATATTTTCGCTTAACGATTAACGATTTAAGAGATATTTAAATTATAAAAAATAGGTAAAATAATAAAATGATTTTAATCTCAGCAATTGATTTTTTTTTAGATTGATGGTGGAGATGAGTCCCTTGATATGTGAGAAAAGTTTGGTATGTAAAATAACTCTCCTCATATTATTATGTTAATAATATGGAGGCACTTTATTTTGCATACTTAAAAATCCTTGCATACTAAGGGATAAATCCCCACTTTACATCTAGTTTGATCTATTGGTGAGGATTAACTTAAGATTTAATATGTCTAAACCTAACTCCATGTTTTTTCTTGTCTTTTTCTTTTCTTTTTATCTTTCTTATTTATTTTCTCATTTTTTGTCTTTTTTAAATTCTTTTTTTCAATTTCACGATTTTTTTTCTTCGTTTTCTAAGTTTTCTTACGTTTTTGTCCCTTTTTTTCGCTTTTTATACGTTTTCATACGTTTTCGTCCTTGTTCATACGTGTTCGTCCATTTTCTTACGTTTTCGTCCGTTTGCTTACGTTTTCGTCTGTTTTCATACGTTTTCGTCCCTTTTTTATACATTTTTGTCTATTTTGTTACGTTTTCGTCCGTTTCATACGTTTTCCTCAGTCTTGTTACGTTTTCGTCTGTTTTTTACGTTTTCGTCCGTTTTCATACGTTTTCGTCCGTTTACATTCGTTTTTTTCCGTTTTCTTACGTTTTCATACGTTTTCATCCATTTTCATACGTTTTCGTCTGTTTTCTTATGTTTTCGTCCGTTTTCATTCGTTTTTGTCTGTTTTCTTACGTTTCCGTTTGTTTTCTTACATTTTATTCTGTTTTTTTTACGTTTTTGTCTGTTTTCGTCCGTTTTCATACCTTTTCATACGTTTTCGTCCGTTTTCTTATGTTTGCGTCTGTTTTCTTACGTTTTCGTCTGTTTTCATACGTTTTCGTATGTTTCTTATGTTTTTTCATACGTTTCTGAATATCACAAGTGATTTTCTGTGATATTCAGAAATCACTTTGTGATATTCTGAGTATCACTTTGTGATATCTGAATATCACTTGTGATTTTCTGAATATCACTTTGTGATATTATGAATATCACTTGTGATTTTCTGGATATCACTTTGTGGTATTTTGAATATCACTTGTGATTTTCATTTTACAAAACATTAGTTGAAAATCACTTGTAATATTCAGAAAATCACTTGTGATATTCTGAAAATTCAGAAGTGATTTTCTGAATATCACAGAATATCATTTGTGATCATCTGAATATCGCAGAATATCACTTGTGATACTCAGAATATCATTTGTGATACTCAGAATATCACTTGTGATATTCTGAATATATATGAAAATGGCCGAAAACATTTAAAAACGGACGAAAAGGTATGAAAACAGACGAAAACGGGCGAATATGTATGAACTTTAAACCAAAATTTGACAATTTTCTCTTTATACGTGGTAAATATTGTAGAATCCAAGATCCGGACTCAACTAGGGTATGAGTAACATTGATTGATTAAAACACATCGGAATAATATGAACACAATCAATATCACTAATTAGGTTTTCTTTATTCATAAAATATAAATTACTACTATTACTATTGCTACTGCACGCTCTATGCGTTTTCTAGACTCTCATTGAAGAGTTCTATGTTTTGGATGGATGCTCATAACCTAGACGCCCCCTTTATATAATAGAGGGAGGTTACAAGAAACCCTAATCTTAGCTTACTATCAAAGCTATCTATTAAATTACATAATAAGCCCTCGTTGTTTCTTCTTTCTACATTCTTGCTTGTGGTTTTGTAATCATCAAATCTATAATTCCCAACAATCTTCCCCTATTTGATATTACAAAACAATCTGCATGAAGAAACAATGCTAAAACATGGCATCACAAATAATAAGCTGCACATCATGAATCTTAATAAACTTACATATTTTTATAAGTTCTAAATAAGCAAATTAAGCTTGTGAAACATAAACCGAAATCACATAAGCTTATTAGCAAATAAAATAAGGTTAAACAAATACCCCCAAACTATGTAGTTGTTATTCAAATTATATATTTGTGATATTCTGAATATCACTTGTGATTTTCTGAATATCATTTTGTGATATTATAAGTATCACTTGTGATTTTCTAGATATCACTTTATGATATTCGGGATATCACTTTGTGATATTCGGAATATCATTTGTGATTTTATGTTACAAAACATTAGTTGAAAATCACTTGTGATATTTAGAATATCACAAGTTATATTTTGAATATCACAGAATATCACTTGTGATCATCTGAATATCACAGAATATCGCTTGTGATATTCAGAAACATATGAAAACGTTTGAAAACAGCTGAAAATATTTAAAAACTGACGAAAACGTGTGAAAGCGGACGAAAACGTAAGAAAATGAACGAATATGTATGAAAACGGACGAAAACGTATGAAATCGTAAAAACATGTATGAAAACGGATGAAAACGTATGAAAACGGCCGAAAATGGACGAAAACGTATGAATAATGAACGAAAACGTAAGAAAACGGGCGAAAACGAACGAAAACGTAAGAAAATGGACGAATATGTATGAAAACAGATGAAAACGTATGAAAGCGTAAAAACAAGTATGGAAACGGACGAAAACGAATGAAAACGGACGAAAATGGACGAAAACATATGAATAATGAAATAAAACGTAAGAAAACGGGCGAAAACGTATGAAAACCTATGAAAGCGAAGCAAAAAACGCGAATTAAAAAAGAACGTGAATTAAAAAAAAATGAGGTTATTTGCATAAAAAAGCATCATACTTGCCACTTTTTATCATTGTATGTTGCGTACTTTTATTTTTCTCAACTTGACACCAACCTTTTAAAATCGTGCTATTGTGTGTATTTTGGGACTATTTTGCTATGTAAAATGACCATTTTACCCTTCACATTTTGAAAAAAGTAAAGGTAAAATGGTCACAAAGTACACACAATAGCACGAATTTAAAAGATTGATGTCAAGTTGAGAAAAAAAATACGCAACATACAATGACAAAAACTGGCAAGTATGATGCCTTTTTATGCAAATAACCAAAAAAAAAAGACAAGAAAAAAACATGGACTTAGGTTTATCTAATAAATCTTAGGTTAATCCCCACCATTAGATTAAACTAGATGGATGGTAGGGATTTGTCCATTGGTAAGCACCAAAATAAAGGTAAGCAAATGAAAATTTCTCTAATAATATGAGGCAAGTTATTTTGCATACTCTTA
The DNA here is from genome assembly GCA_910596185.1 of Chrysanthemum makinoi. NCBI lineage: Eukaryota > Viridiplantae > Streptophyta > Magnoliopsida > Asterales > Asteraceae > Chrysanthemum > Chrysanthemum makinoi. The sequence goes on along the minus strand of OU343217.1, from coordinate 49,348,539 downwards.
TTTTTTAGTGTTTATGTAAGATATAGGATTTCACAAACACATCAAAGCATAAACATATATGGCGTATACAAGTTTTAGAGAGAGAAAGGGAGATGTTCTAGTGAGAGAAACACATAGAAGGTTAGATTGCAAATGAACATCCAACCCTCTCCCTTGTGGGGAGAGGGCTATTTATACAAAGAAGCACGCCCTCCTTCGGGCTGTGGATCAGGCATACAGTGGGTAAAGACCCGTCCTTCCTCCACGGTGTTGCACTAGACTAAACTACGCTAATAACTAACTAACAAATAACGTAATAAATGATATGTCTACGAGCTAACTTAAGCTAGATTATATTTTGGGGTGACCGATGCTTCACTATAAAATTTCCAATTCCTAACAATCTCCCCCTAAGGAAGGTCACCCCATGATTTACATTTCGCATTCTAGCATTCTAATTAATCTTCAGTCTTGAGCTCGTAGACTTCACTTCATCAATATATTCAATCTTTATGCATACATGGCGATTTCATCATAGTCCAACTACTTTGTACATTAAATGGAGGTTATAGGGCTAATCCACATTTTGATGACCTTCGAGCTTTATTTGAGATCATCGGCCACCGTTAATCTCAGCATCACTCATTGTAGTATTGCCCGCATATGATGTTGTGACATTTGGACCGACATGCTCACATTCTGGATCATGATATCTTCTTATCAGAGTAGCGGAAGCTTTAGTTGATTCATGATATTTGCAGCAGCGTAGCAGAAGCATGGTTTGAAAATATCAGAGCCAGTTGATGAAGATATGCGCTTATCATGATTTCTTTAGACGTGAATGTGATTGTGTGAGCATGCGGCTATGGATTGACTCCTCAATTCTGATCAGCTGCAATCGTCGGGGTGTACCTGCATACGACAGTTAGCCAAAATGAGCACGAAAGTGTCTTTGATAACTTTCATTGAATTGAGGTACACGGCCCACGGTTCCCCGTTGATCAGTACAAGTATTGCCTGTGATCAGGTATAATTCCGAAGAATCTCCTTGACAGGGGTTTCGCAGCTGTTCTAGCCGTTCTCAAACCGGAGCGTCTCAAAGAAGAAAACACGGAGTGAGTGAACCAGCGAATTTGAGATTCACTGATTGATGAAAAGAGATTTGAAAAACAATCGTGTACTGCTCAATATAAATTGTTTTTGCAATACAACGAAGGTTTTAATGAAAATCAATTATCAATTATAAACATCTTTTATTTTGAAATATTGATACACAGCCGATGTGCTAGAGAAAAGAGTTTTAAGCACAACGACCGGTTTTTCAACGGTATCCATCAATCCATATCCTGAACCAGGATTGATTCAAAATTTTGAATCGCCCCATTGTTTATGTTCAGTTGTCACATGGTTGATCTATCGGATAGATCTCATATGCCACCTACCAGGAGCTTGTTAGATGTTGGCTCTAGAAGGCTTTCCATCTTCATTGTGAATATGTTTGCATATCACTCAGATGTTCTGGCAATACCACAAGGATAATGCGTAGGACTCTTAAAATATATTCTCTCTTTCCACATTGTGTGAAACAGAGAGTCTTCATTTATTGTGTCCTTAATGCGATTTATTGATGATCTCGTGGCTCTAGACTCAATTGTGCACATTTGGTTCCTATGCTGGAGACTAGGGAGAGAATCTCCTTCTTCAATATCAACCATCTCTAAGAGAAAGACGATAGATAATGTAGGTTCCCCTGTGAGAATGAAACAAGCCCTGTTAAGAGGAAATTGAGTGGCTTGGGAAGATGTAGTGCAGTGCGTCACTGGGTCCATGACGTCTTGTCTTCAATACCAGTGTTACCGTAGTAAACACTAGTAGCATATGTATTGAACCAGGTTTCTGCCCTAAGATTGAATTATTGGAGGGCTATTTCTTTTCACCCTTTTCACATTCATTTCTTTTTCATTCTTCAACCCCTTCAGTGCTTACCGAGACTTCATAACTAGAACCTTGTTGGGTTTATTCCAGTACTAGCTCTGTCTCAGTCTGCACTCTTCCCATTTCTCACTTTTCTCTTCTTCTTTTTTTCATCATACCTAAGGACTCTACACTATCTAGTTGATTGTCCTTGGGTAGATCCCTCCGGCTCTGGTGGGATCGAATACCTAACCTAACCATCCTTATAACACCATGCATAAAGTAAAATGGTCGGTATTTTGGTACAGTTCATTCTTCCTTGAAACCAATTGAAAATACATTTGGAAAATCAATCAAGGTACTTGTGATACGAAATCAAAGCATTTTGTACCTTAATGGTTTTGATCATTTTGAAATGCTCCCCCTCAACATGTACATATGATCTTGAAATTGTTTAGCACATGGAGGCAAGAGTTCTTTGAAATAATTTCTTGATCACAATTTCCATGGAAAAAGCCATTTGATTTTCTTTGGTAAATTCTCCCCCTCAATATGTGCATAGGATATTTGAAATTATTTTATCACATAGAGGAAATAGTTCTTTTGAAGCACATCCACGATCACAGAAGCCATTAAGAAACCATTAGAAAATCAATCAAGGTACTTTATGTTGAAACATATAAATCTTTGTACCTTGAAAGTTTATTTTCTTTTGAAATGCTCCCCCTTAATATATGCTTTGAGATTCGAAAAAATTTAGCACATATTAGAGAGCAGTATGCACTTTGAGACAAAACTGGTCACCTTTTAACATCTTTCATAACCTATCACTACAACATACATTATAGTTATAGTTGGTCATAGTACAGACTAAGGGTGAGCATATGACCCGAACGGACCGGATCGACCGAAGGACCGACCGGACCGACACGGACCGAGACCGGACCGACCACATTAGATCCGGTCCGCGGTCCCGGCTTTTGGGCTAATTGGTCCTCGGTCCGGTCCGGTCCGGACCAAAACCGACGAATTTGGCCTTGTTGGACCGGACCGACCGGACCGGTCCGGACCGAGACCGGACCGACCACATTCGGTCTGGTCTCGGTCTTGGGTTTATGCCGAAATCGGTTTTCGGTTTCGGTCCGGTCCGGTCTGGTTTTTTGACCATGCACACCCTTAGTACAGACACCACATTATACACATCAAAATACAAAACAGAAACTACTCCCGGAAGATGTCTTCATTCAGTTCTTTGAAGCAGCTTTTAATGACCTTCACGAAGTCTGCCTCCCACAAAGCTTTCAAGGCTGCGATAAATCTTTCTAGTCTTTAGTCTTCGTCCGATCGCAGCAATGAAGTCTTCACACATCTTTAAATCCTGTTCAGACCAGAATCTTGTTTTTTTCCACGGCTTCAGATCAAGTTTGATTTGCTTCACTCTCGAGTTCAATTCTTCTTCGACCATCTTGAGAGTTCCATCACGGAACTTGAAAAGCTCGCACAGTCTCATTAGCATACGTGACATGTATCTATCGGTAAAGATGATGGCTCTAGGAGTGTCAATCACTTTATATTCGTGATGAAATTCATGTCCTGAGGCTTCCCATTGCGGTCTTGTTAGGTTGACCCGAGTCTGGTAGCTTTCCATTCCTAGCTGAAAATCCCCAACTCTTTGTCGAATGACCAAGCCTCTGATCCAGAGATTGACAGCAGCCGAGAGAGCCTTCTTCTCACGAACAGGTAGATGGTCAAGGTGTCCTTGGAGGTTCAGAAGATAGAGATCTTCAAAGTCATTTGGCATCAAATGTTTGAAGTCGTTTTCTTCTATAATATGCTCTTTCAAGTCTGCTCTTCGAAGAACAATCTTCTTCAGGTAATCATAGCCATAGATTGAGAAGATCTCTACACTGACAACACTTAGAATACGCAGCTTGGATCGAACAGCTCTGCGACTCCTTTTAGCACCATGTTTATCAATGTAGAATTTCTTCTTCTTGAACCACCAATGAGAAATGCCATATGAGGCAGCTATGTCAAATTCTTGTTCTTTGTCTGCCCAGAATTGATCCGGTACCATCTGTTCAAGACCCTGATCAGTGTAGGTAGCAGCTTTCATCTTCGAAATCGATAAAGCTGGTCTTCTTTCAGTAGTTTGAGCACATAGATAATCCAGGTCATGGTTGAAGAAGAACTCAGATTGAATGGTCATTTGTCCAGGTTCACCACCGAGAGGAAGAGGGTTGTTCACATCAAACCGATTGATCTTCTCACTAACTTGATCATTCAGCATTTTATAGCATTCTTCCATCTGGTATTGAAGCTGATTACCATCCGAGTGGAAGACTTTAACGATTTCAAACGCTGGGCCTTCAAGGTCTTTAAGAGTGATTGATGTAATTCCATTCTTCTCACAAAACCACTTCATAAAGCTTCCCATATCCCCTGTGAAGTGAAGAAGAGAATCTTCTGCTGGAGCTTCATAGTTGGAAATAATGGTTGTAGCCCAATTATTGTCTTGGTTTGTTGAATCAGGCTCGGGAATGAACCATGAAGGTTCAGGAGTTTGAGGTTTATCTTGGGTGAGCCAGCTTTGAGTCTCGTCCTTTGAAGGTGCAGCTCTAGACGTTTTTATGCGTTTTCCCTCAATATAAGCTTCTAACCAATCTTCTTCTTCTGTAACTTTGGGAATGTGCTTGGTAGAAGCGTCATCATCTTCTGATTCTGACTCTTGAGCAACGAAAGACTCTTCATTAAGCATTTGCTCTTCAGGGATAGAGGAATAGTCCTTCTTTTCTTCTTAGCCTCCCTTTCACGAACATCCACTACAAACTGCTGATAATCATCATGCCTCATAGATTCATCGAGAGCCTCGTATAATTTCTTATGAGTATCGTGCAAATGCTCTCCTGCATCATACATTCTTTCTAAGAGAACTGATCTCATGTCAGAGATTGGCAAGTCTTTAAATCGCTGAAGTAATGGAGCCTTCATTGCCCATTCAACCACATCTTTAATATCTTCTATTGCCTTTGTTACAACTTCATCGAGGTTAAGATTCTCTAGCTTTTTGACACGACTATCAAGATTATTGACAGCTATAGGAAAGTGCTTCTCAAAAGTTACAATACGTAACATGGCCTCTTCGAGCAATTGCTTAGTTGTTTTGACAGGAGGAGGTGAGGCAGGAGGTGGTGAGGCAGGTGGAGTGACGGCGTCACTGATAGTGACAACTTGTAATGGATCATTAGTGGGTTCGGGTGGTGGAAGTACAGTTGTCTTAGCAGGTTCGAGTGGAGGTGTGATTGATGGAGTTGTAGCAGCAGTGGAGACCTTTGGAGCAGACATCGGAGGAATGGTTGAAGAGTCTTGTTGAATAGTGACCGAGAACATGGACTGAACTTCTTCCTTTTCATTAGTTTGCTTGTCTGACTCGATGTCTGAGGGTCCATCTTTTAAGAATTGGTCACCGAAAGTAAAATCAGGTTCAAGAGTTTTAAGTGATGATAATGAATCTTCATTTCCCCCAACTTCCTTATCATGCCTAATGGTGTCCATCTGTACAGACTCAGTTTCAAGCACAGGAACCTCTTTAGTAAAGGGAGTTGTCTCCTGGCTTTCTGCCTGTGTATCCCTGGAACTAGGTGATTCAACCGATGTATCTGCCACATATTTTTCCACCCTAGATTGTTCTTGTGCAGAGGATGATACAACATCTCTTTTCTTGAGTACAAACTGGGTAGTTGTTTTAGGAGGTGGTGAAGAGATGGTTAGTAGCATGTGTGCAGCTTGTTCTGCTTCTCCTCTAGTAATTCCTTTACCTTTGTCTTGTGTGGCAGGATTGATTTGTCGTGGTGTTGGCTCTGGCTCTCTTATCACAACCCCTCCCACTGGTGGTCTTTGAGATACGTTCAAACTGTTCAGGCTTTGTTGAATTCCTTGTTGGAATGCAGCTTCGTCTTCATCAATCAACCCCGTCTCACTTCCTGGAACCTTAGTTCCTTCATCATTACCCTTACCAGCGTCTCTCCTTCTCCTCTTTTGCATTGGTGAAGGAGAGACATTAGATACTGAACTATCGGGTCTCTTCTTTTTCTTAGGTAGGCTTGAGTAGGTGGACCCTGATTGTTTTGATTTTGATTGTGTGGGAGTGGACTTGGGTGTGTCATCAGCGGTTGTGGCGGAGGCTTTCTTTACATATCTCTTGAAATAATCAGCATTCTTGATTCTATCAGTAAGCAAAGCTTCAGGAACGGGCATTCCAAAGATCTCCTTGTCATGTCCTCTAGCAATATATTTTATATTGCCAAGACCGAATTCATCGTTGGCTTCATGCAGAGCTGACTCGCTTCGTGAGTTGAACTGGTGAGTTTGTTGCAGATGATAGATTATGAGTTTTGAGAACCTGATGCTGGGAATCACTCGTTTACCAAGACCTTTTCTTCCTTTGACTTTATTCTCAGAGTTAATTCTATCGGTGATGAATGTGTCTAAGGATAAGATGAATTCTTCCCAAATAAGTTCAGCGAAATCAATATTTTTTCCTTTGACTATTCCCCACAGTATTTGCATAATGGGAGCTCGTACTCTGTCTGTCCCTGACGTTTTACCGGTTAGGCATAGATTGAGAATTGTGACGATTGATCTCCATGGTTGATATATTTCGGCATTAATGAGTGAGGAAATCTTGGTTAGTCTTTCTGGGTATCCTAATTCGTCGACAAAGTCCAAAATTTCTTGAGTGGAGGGTGGAGTGATGAATTTGTTGGAAGGGTCTCTTGGTGTGATCTGAAGAGCATCCCTGAGTGTTTCAACTGAGATGTCATACCATTTTTCGTCAAGCTTACACGAGTATGAAGCAGATATCTTATCCCACGTAACTGTTTTCCAGAACTGTTGAAGATAAATGGAGGGAATTGTGCAACGCTTGGTTAAGGCATTAAAGAAGTTGGTGTCCTTCAAGATGTCGATAGCCGGTCGGTAAGTTGGATTTTATTGCCCTCTATCCGCATCTAAATAGCAGTTGCTCTTAGCAATTGAAACCCATTCCGCACATGGAAGTAGTTCGTCGTCGGTTAGATTGACCGTTGGTGCAGTGGCAGCAAGTGTATCAGATGAGGTGGTGTCAGCCATTGGAATCTGATAATTACACATACACCAACATCAATATACAGAAAAATTGTTAAGTTAAGACCAGGTTATCTAATATGACCAATTTGTGACCCCATATCATAAGCACATGAGCAGAAACATAAAGTCTACAGGGAAGCAGTATGAGGGGACATATGAATGCCTGATAATTTATGAGAGGACATCAATAATAATAATAAAAAAAATCACTCTACAAATTAACAACTCGCATATCTTAACACGCATATGACAACAATGTTAACACGCAAGCAGCAACTCGCTATGGAACCAGAATTAAGTCAACACGCACACCTCAACACGCATACATCAAAAGAATGAAGTAAGTCGCATAAGGCAACTCGCATCCATCAACACGCTTTGGTCAAAAGAACTGGTCAACACGTATAGGGTAACACGCATACATCAAAAGTATGAGGCAAGTCTCATATGGCAACTCGCATGTATCAACACGCTTTGGTCAAAAGAGGCTGGTCAACGCGTATAGGATAACACGCATACATCAGAAGTATACGGCAAGTCGCATATGGCAACTCGCATATAATGATAAGCAATAGGCAACACGTATACCCTATCAAATAATGCAACTTGCATATAGCAACTCGCTTTCAATAATAATCAATAGGAACTCGCAATCAAGCACATGGGAAACAAGCTATAAAGAAAATTGCAAGGCAACTCGCATACAAGAAACTATTGGCAACTCGCAATTAAGAACACACCATGAACGATCCAATTAATCAGTCACATAATCAAACGCATGATTATACTCACTCAGAAAACTCAAATGCCAAACAAGAATCCTCATTCAATGAACAAGACCAACAATCCAAGCAAATCCAATAACCATTTTAACACTACCCTTAATCAACCTTAACACGCATCACAAGAATGAACCAATTAAATCATCAAATCATTTTCAACACAAGCCATAACTTAAACACTCTTATTCAATAACATCTAAGGCTACTTTCAATATCATTTATTAAAAACATACAAACCTATAGTCAATGTATTTTGATCGAGATAAGAACGATGAGACACAATCTGCAAGATGGTTTAAGATAAAAATGGTTCAAGTACAAATCATGATAGAGATATGATAAACAAGATCAGATAGCAAGAAAAACCTACCACACAATCACAAATTGTTAACTCGCTTCGTAGAGAGTTGAGAGAGAATAGTTTTTGTGAAAAAGAGCTTTGACCGAGTATGTTTTTGATTTGACCAAGACACACAACCCGCATACATAAGTACACAGTTGTAGTGGGTTGACACTTTTAGTCCCTATTCTTAGCAACTCGCATACTAAAACTAAAGGGGCAACACGCATGCATCAACAAGTTTGGTCAACTCGCAATATGTCACCTCGCATGAACCAAATAAGCAACATGCATATTGTAAAAACATAACAAAGTTTGCTTAGCTAAAGAAACACTCATATCAGTATAAAATAACTTCACATAGCATGCAACAACCAGACCACACAATTAAGAATGCAGATGCATGCAACCTAAATGATCATGATAAATCAAACCCAAGTACTAGATCAAATGAAGGTGCACAATTCTCCCCCTCAATCAATGATACGGGTAGAAAGTAATCATTGATTGATTCAGTAACATGACAGTGGGTTTAAGGCAACTTAAGTATGTGAAATAATGCTAAAGATTATAAAGACTCTGTTCGAACTTCATCTAAAGCCCCGTGTCATTGTTGAATGACATTTCTAGGACCGTAGATGTTATCGATGACAGAAATTTGAATAAAAAGAGTGTAATAAAAATTTGAAATAATGTTATCTAACTTTTTTAAGAATGTATATAAAAAATTTGTACAAGACTTAATGAGAACGAGTCCTGAATAGAGGGGATCAGGAGTCAGAGTACTCTGTACATGAATTCTGACAAACTACAATTCCAGAGTGAGCAGTCTTCAGTTCAGTTGGAAACCAGGTCATGATGTTCATGAATGAATTGAGCATTGTACCTGAAAAAGACTGAGGACACTTTGCACTAATAGCACATGTAGTATTGCAAATAGAAGGTATATCCTCAATTGTATTGCAAATAGGTGGGTTAGTGACAGGTATATCCTCAATTTTTGATGTTGTACAGTCAGGTCTAGGAGTATCATTAATAGACATCCCTTTAAGTTCAACATTCTTGAAGATTTTACCTGTGGGCATCCACTTAAGACAAAATCTAGGCGAGTAAGTCCGTTTGGTACATGTGAACTTAAAGAGTCTACCAGTAGGAATCCACTTAAAACAACTGCTAGCAGAGTTAGATGAAGCCAAATCCCTGTTCTGAGCATTGGTCCTTTTGCAATTAATTTGTTTCTTAGGGGATGGGTCAGCCATTTGATGCATCTTATATGGACAAGATGAACTCCTTATATTCCTGATCTTAGATTTCTGAACCTTCAGCTGGGGATTGTCATTCCTCATATTGGAATGAATTAGTGAAGTGACTAGTTTTGACAAAACTATATTCTTATCAACTTGGGAGGCAAGCTTAGATTTTGATGATTTGAATCTTTCTGTCTTAAATGCATTGGGCTGCCTAGTTACAAGTCGTTTAGTGGCATTACGAACAGTTGGTTTCTCCAACGTTGATGGTTTTGCAAACTTAGTATTCTCTCTATTTCCCATATTTTTTCTAAGCTCATTTTTTAAAGCAACGATAGTGAGACTCTTATCCTGAATTTGGGTTTTGAGGGCATCAATGTCAGCTAACATGGAGTTGATTTGATCTATCTGTTTGGTCCTACATTCTAAAGAGTTCTTCTTCAAGGATTCATTTTCTCTTAACAAATTAGCTACACATAGGGCTAGTTCCTCATTCCTAGATTTAATTCCATCACAAGCTTCATAGTTCATAATGTTCATACCCATATTCTTGTTCAATTGAATGTCTGATATTTGTTTTTTCAGATTACAAATGATTGAGTCTTTGTCTTGAATTTGAGTTTTTAATTGGTTAATTTTAAAAAATTCACGAAATTCTAGGAATTCCGGATTAGTGCATACATTTGAAACAGAAGAACTTTCTTCCTTTTGCTGTATTGCAATTTCCAAGGAAATGCAGTGTTTTTCAAGAATTGAATATTTGTTAGAAAGTTCAACAAATGCCCTTTTTGAAACCATATCATTTGTTTTAAAGCTTACTGACTCAGTCTCAACCATATCAATTGTTGTAAAACATTTATCAAAATCATGTTTATCCTTAAATTTAAATGGTTTGGATACATTACCCGATGCATTGTGTTGAACAGTCAAGGGTAGCTCATCAGATGACACTAGATCATTCATAAGTCTGACACTTGCATCCATATCACATACACTAAGCGTCAATGAATTTCTGACAGTTTCATGCTCCTTAGTCTCTGATCCTTTGCATTCATTGTCAGCAGATACAACATCCGATGCCATTCCAATTTCATCACTGTAATCAAATGATTGTGCCCTGCATTCGTTCATATTTCTGATCACTGCATCCTCTTCAAATATAAAATCATTGTCATTAATCTCTGACATCCCACATTTAGCACCATTCGGCCTCTTAACTGACACATCACCCGATAATTCACAATTATCCCTCAGATGTTCCTGGACTTCATCGTCATTTGCTTTAGCAGCCTCCTCAATGTACATTTCCATATTATCCATTAATCGGATGAATGTATTGATGTATTCCCGAATTTCCATTCCAATATGCTTTTTGAAGGAAATACTCGTCAAGTGTTGATCAAAATCTGCAGAATATTTCTCATTGATAAATGTCTGGAATTGGTTGTGAATCATCTGGAGTACAGCCATGGAATCATCCTTCATTATTTTCCCTTTGATGAGCAGGATCTTCAATTGTTCTAAGTCTAGTAACAATGTTCTTTTCAAGGTGAAGGTAAGTCCCGTAGGAAAAAAGAGCACTACATGCTCGATCCATGGACGTGGATAAAACTTGTGAGACATGAGAGTGAAGCAGTAAATAAGGTTCAATACTGCATTCAATATGTAATTGCTGCTGAGGTTCATTCGGATTGGACTCAAAGTTTGAAATGTTTAGATCATCATTGGTCGACTCTGTTAAGGTCAAGCTTTCTGAGTAGTACATACTTTGACTGCAGTCCACTGAGTCATATAGTTTGAGCACATCAGAAATTACTGGATCAGTGGTATAAGCCATGAATGTCAGACTTTTACGAGATTTTATTATTCTTTGATTAAACCGGGAAATAGATTCTTTCACGGGATTTTACTAAATCAAAAGAACAACCGTAAAACGTAGCACGAAGAAGTAACAAGTCTCAATAGACAAGTCGCTAAATAGTCAACTCGCTTTGGTATCAACTCGCTAAGTCAACTCGCAAAAGACAAGTTAAACGCTTTAAAGAAACAACTCGCTTAACACCCAAGTCGCATAAAGAGTCAACTCGCTAAAAGCCAAGTCGCTTAAACCAACTCGCTGACAATAAAACTCGCTTAATAGCCAAGTCGCTTAAGCCAACTCGCTTCCACTAACAAGGCAACTCGTTTCCTAGAAACTCAACACCATGGCTCAACTCGCTTCGTACAATATTTGAAAACAACCACTTTATCAATCAAAAACAGCTAAACCACAATGATTCAAGCCTTCCAATTCAAAACCTAAACACATATGATGATCCTAAACACAAAAGTACGATCAAAATTCAAACTTTAACACAAGAAAATGACCAAATGATTCAAACTCTCCTAAACACTTATAACCCCAAGACGTTATGAAATCCACCAAAACAAAGAGCTTGAAAGATGAGTGATCCAACCTGGCTCTGATACCAATTGTAAGATACAGGATTTCACAAACACATCAAAGCATAAACATATATGGCGTATACAAGTTTTAGAGAGAAAGGAGATGTTCTAGTAAGAGAAACACATAGAAGGTTAGATTCCAAATGAACATCCAACCCTCTCCCTTATGGGGAGAGGGCTATTTCTCTAAAAAGACGCACGCCCTCCTTCGGTCGTGGATCAGGCATACGTGGGTAAAGGACCCGTCCTTCCTCCATGGTGTTGCACTAGACTAAACTACGCTAATAACTAACTAACAAATAACGTAATAAATGATATGTCTACGAGCTAACTTAAGCTAGATTATATTTTGGGGTGACCGATGCTTCACTATAAAATTTCCAATTCCTAACCAGTTTATCAAGGGCAAATCCCAATCATCCATCTATTTTGATCTAATGGTTGGGATTAACATAAGATTTAATATGTCAATCTAAGTCATGTCGTTTTCCTTGCATTTTCTTCTCTTTTTATCTTTTTAATTATTCACAATTTATTTTTTGTCTTTTTTTTAATTCGCGTTTTTTAATTCACATTTTTCGTTTTCATACGTTTTTAGTCCTGTTTTCATACGTTTTTGTCCGTTTTCTAAGGTGTTCGCCCGTTTTCATACGTTTTTGTCTATTTTAATCCGTTTTCATATCGTCTTTTACGGTTTCATACGGTTTCGTCCGTTTGCATACATATTAGTCCATTTTCGTTCGTTTTCATCGTTTTTAAATATTTTCGGCCGTTTTGATGTTTTCATACGTTTAATATATCACAAGTGATATTATGTGATATCTAGAATATCATAAGTGATATTCTGAATATCACAAGTGATATTTTGCATATCGCAAGTGATTTTCAACTAATGTTTTGTAACATGAAAATCACAAATGATATTCTGATTTTCTGAATATCACTTGTGATATTTGAGTATTAAGGTGCTCACGGTCTAAAAACCGGGCCGGGCCGGACCGAGACCGAGTTAGGCAAAAGCCCTAGGACCGGACCGGACCGAATGTGGTCGGTCGGTCTCGTCCGGGTCGGTCTTCTTCGGTCATCCGGTCCAAATAGGCTAAATGCGGTTTTATGCCGACTGGACGGACCGGTCCGGATCGAGGCAGAAATAATGAAAAACCCCAGGCCGAGCCCAGACGGACCGTTGGTTTTCGGTGCTGGTCGGTTTTCGGTCGTTCCGGTCGGTTTTGTCGGTCGATCCGATCGGATTGCTCACTGAGTATCACAGAATATCACTTGTGAATTGTGATATTAAGAATATTACTTGTGATATCCTGAAACATATGAAAACGGACGAAAACGTAAAAAATTGGACGTAAACGTAAAAAAATAGACGAATACGTATGAAAACGGATGAAAGCGTATGAATACGTCTGAAAACGGACGAAAACGTATGAAAAATGGAAGAAAATGAAAGAAAATGGATGAAAACGAACGAAAACGGACGAAAACGAACGAAAGTGTATGAAAACGGACGAAAAGCATCAAAAATGTGAAAACAATTGAAAACGTATGGTGAATTAAAAAATGAGAATTAAAAGAAAACGTGAATTAAAAAAAAGACATAAAAAGACACGGACTTAGGTTGACATATTAAATCTTAGGTTAATCTCTACCATTAGATCAAACTAGATGGATGGTTGTAATTTGTCCTTGATAGCACCAAAATAAGAGCAAACAAAATAAAATTTCTCTAATAATACTATTAAAAGAAATAAAAAGCTAAGTTGAGCGTTACGATTTGCAAAACAAATTTGTGATTGTGAATTGTAAAAGTTTAACGAGTTTAATCAATGAATTCGATTAAACATTTATATATGAGGAGATTTATTTTACATACTCAACTTTTTCTTATGGCCCCTTCTTATAAAAAATCAATGGCTTAAATTAAAAGCATTTTAATATTTCACCTATTTTTAATAATTTAAAGATCTCTTAAACCGTTAATTGTTAAGCGAAAATAATTACACCATCGCGACGAGAATTTAATTATCTTTTTATAAGCGGGCATTTTGATATACTTTTGAAAAAAAATATTTTTTTCACGTTTTTTTCGTCCTTTTTTTTTCATTTTTTCTTCGTTGTTAAAAAAAATCACATGTGATTAAACAATAATTTGAATATTCTAATAATATTATCTGATATTTAGTCTTAAGTTACATATGATGTGTAATATCACATGTGATATTATTAGAATATTCAAATTAGTGTTTATCACAAGTGATTTTCATGCAAATTCAAAACGGAAAAAAACATGAAAACCACGTAAAAAATTTGTCGAAAATATATAAAAGTGCCTATCTATAGAAAGATAAAGAAATGCTCGTCGTAATGGTATATTTTTTTCTCTTAACGATTAGCAGTTTGAAAGATATTAATATTTGAAAAAAAAAAAGATGAATGTGGAATTTTTAAATTGTTGGATTATTCCCATCCATTATATCAAATAGAAATGAAGGGTGAAAATTGATCCCTTGAAATGTAAAACAAAATTTGATATTTAAATGATCTTTAGAGGAGAGTTATTTTACAAACAAACATTTTTCTGACATACCAAGCGACTTATCTCTACCTTTCATCTAAAAATAACTCAATAGCTAAGATTAATATTTCACCTAATTTTTGTAATTTAAATATCTTTTAAACCGTTAATCGTTAATCGAAAATAATTACACAATCGCGAAAAGCATTTAATTATCTTTCTATAGACGGGCACTTTGATATACTTTCGAAAAAAAAAAAAAAAACGTTTTTTCACATTTTTTCAATTTTTTTTCGAAACTGAAATTTGCATGAAAAAATCACATGTGATTAAATATTAATTTGAATATTACAATAATATCACATGTGATATTAGTGTTAAATCATGTATATGATATATAATATCACATGTGATTCATGTATATGATATGTAATATCACATGTGATATTAGTTTTAAATCACATATGATATTACATATCATATGATTTAACACTAATATCACATGCGATATTATTAGAATATTCAATTTATTGTTTAATCACATGTGATATTTTCTTGCAAATTTCAGTATTATATTTCAGTAATGATCTTTAACCTACATGTAATTAACAAACGTATATCTATTTTAAATAGGAGAGTTATTTTTGAATAACAAACATTTGTTCATATGGGGACTTATCTCAACCATACATATAAAAATTAATCATGGCTGAGATTAAAAGCCTTTTAATATTTCACCATTAGTTATAGTTTAAGTATCTCTTAAACCGTTAATCGTTAAGCGAAAATAAATATACTATCATGACGAGAATTTAATTATCTTTATATAGATATACACTCTGATATACTTTCAACAATTTTTTTTTTCATTTTTTCACTTTTTTTTTTTTTACTTTTTTCGTATTTGTTTTTTTCTTTTTTCTTCGTTGTTGAAAATAGCATGATAAATCACATGCGATTAAACACTAATTTAAATATTCTAATAAAATCATATGTGATTTTATAGAATCTGATAAGTTATTTATGAAAATCACATGTGATTGAGATCAGATGTGGGAAAAAATCACGTTTGATTAAGATACGTGTTGAAAAATCACATTATGATTTTATTAAAAATATTCAAATTAGTGTTTAATCACATGTGATTTCTCATGCAAGTTTCAACAACGAGGGAAAAAACGAGAAAAAAAGAGTAAAAAAAAGGTAGAAAAACATGAAAACAAAATGTTTTTGTCGAATGTATATTAAATTGCATATCTATAGAAAGATAATTAAATGATCGTCATGATAGGATATTTATTTTCGCTTAACGATTAACGGTTTAAGTGATATTAATATTTAAAAAAAAAAAGAAAAAAAAAAGAGTTTGTTAAAATGTTGAGTTTAATCTCATCTATTGGATTAAATTGAGATGAAGGGTTATGATTGGTCCCTTGGTATATAGAGAAAGTTTGGTATGCAAATGATCTTGAATCTAGTTTAAAAATATCATGAATGAAAACTAACCAATAATTAATAATTGGTATACATACCATTCATATAAATTTATTAATTATTTATAGTGCACACTCAATATAAATGGTACAACGAAAAATAAAATATTTGCATCATAACAATTTTATATACTAGCCGAGTACCCGCGCCTAGCGACAGCGGTGTCTAGTTTCAACAACATTATTCATGACGAATAATTGTTTTTCCTCATATATGTATCGTTAGAGAATCTTTTTCAAAGAATTGTTTTCTGATGTCATGGCTGTGGATCAGGCATACAGTGGGTAAAGACCCGTCCTTCCTCCACGGTGTTGCACTAGACTAAACTACGCTAATAACTAACTAACAAATAACGTAATAAATGATATGTCTACGAGCTAACTTAAGCTAGATTATATTTTGGGGTGACCGATGCTTCACTATAAAATTTCCAATTCCTAACAGTTTATCAAGGGGCAAATCCCAATCATCCATCTATTTTGATCTAATGGTTGGGATTAACATAAGATTTAATATGTCAATCTAAGTCATGTCGTTTTCTTGCATTTTTCTTCTCTTTTTATCTTTTTAATTATTCACAATTTATTTTTGTCTTTTTTTTAATTCACGTTTTTTTAATTCACATTTTTTTTCGTTTTCATACGTTTTCGTCTGTTTTCATACGTTTTTGTCCGTTTTCTAAGGTGTTCGCCCGTTTTCATACGTTTTTGTCTATTTTAATCCGTTTTCATACGTCTTTTTACGGTTTCATACGGTTTCGTCCGTTTGCATACATATTCGTCCATTTTCGTTCGTTTTCATACGTTTTTAAATATTTTCGGCCGTTTTCAGATGTTTTCATACGTTTCTGAATATCACAAGTGATATTATGTGATATCTAGAATATCATAAGTGATATTCTGAATATCACAAGTGATATTTTGCATATCGCAAGTGATTTTCAACTAATGTTTTGTAACATGAAAATCACAAATGATATTCTGATTTTCTGAATATCACTTGTGATATTCTGAGTATTAAGGGTGCTCACGGTCTAAAAACCGGACCGGGCCGGACCGAGACCGAGTTAGGCAAAAGCCCTAGACCGAGACCGGACCGAATGTGGTCGGTCCGGTCTCGGTCCGGGTCGGTCTTTCGGTCGGTCCGGTCCAAATAGGCTAAATGTCTGGTTTTTATGCCGGACTGGACCGGACCGGTCCGGATCGAGACCGAAATAATGAAAAACCCCAGACCGAGACCGGACCGTTGGTTTTTCGGTCTGGTCGGTTTTCGGTCGTTCCGGTCGGTTTTGTCGGTCGATCCGATCGGATTGCTCACTGAGTATCACAGAATATCACTTGTGAATTGTGATATTAAGAATATTACTTGTGATATCCTGAAACATATGAAAACGGACGAAAACGTAAAAAATTGGACGTAAACGTAAAAAAATAGACGAATACGTATGAAAACGGATGAAAGCGTATGAATACGCCTCCGAAAACGGACCTAAAACGTATGAAAAATGGAAGAAAATGAAAGAAAATGGATGAAAACGAACGAAAACGGACGAAAACGAACGAAAGTGTATGAAAACGGACGAAAACATACAAAAATGTCTGAAAACAATTGAAAACGTATGGTGAATTAAAAAAATGAGAATTAAAAGAAAAACGTGAATTAAAAAAAAGACATAAAAAGACACGGACTTAGGTTGACATATTAAATCTTAGGTTAATCTCTACCATTAGATCAAACTAGATGGATGGTTGTAATTTGTCCCTTGATAAGCACCAAAATAAGAGCAAACAAAATAAAATTTCTCTAATAATACTATTAAAAGAAATAAAAAGCTAAGTTGAGCGTTACGATTTGCAAAACAAATTTGTGATTGTGAATTGTAAAAGTTTAACGAGTTTAATCAATGAATTCGATTAAACATTTATATATGAGGAGATTTATTTTACATACTCAACTTTTCTTATGGGCCCCTTCTTATAAAAAAAAATCAATGGCTTAAATTAAAAGCATTTTAATATTTCACCTATTTTTAATAATTTAAAGATCTCTTAAACCGTTAATTGTTAAGCGAAAATAATTACACCATCGCGACGAGAATTTAATTATCTTTTTATAAGCGGGCATTTTGATATACTTTTGAAAAAAAATATTTTTTTCACGTTTTTTTCGTCCTTTTTTTTTCATTTTTTCTTCGTTGTTAAAAAAAATCACATGTGATTAAACAATAATTTGAATATTCTAATAATATTATCTGATATTTAGTCTTAAGTTACATATGATGTGTAATATCACATGTGATATTATTAGAATATTCAAATTAGTGTTTAATCACAAGTGATTTTTTCATGCAAATTTCAGTAACGAAAAAAACATGAAAACCACGTAAAAAATTTGTCGAAAATATATAAAAGTGCCTATCTATAGAAAGATAAAGAAATGCTCGTCGTAATGGTATATTTTTTTCTCTTAACGATTAGCAGTTTGAAAGATATTAATATTTGAAAAAAAAAAAGATGAATGTGGAATTTTTAAATTGTTGGATTATTCCCATCCATTATATCAAATAGAAATGAAGGGTGAAAATTGATCCCTTGAAATGTAAAACAAAATTTGATATGTAAATGATCTTTAGAGGAGAGTTATTTTACAAACAAACATTTTTCTGACATACCAAGCGACTTATCTCTACCTTTCATCTAAAAATAACTCAATAGCTAAGATTAATATTTCACCTAATTTTTGTAATTTAAATATCTTTTAAACCGTTAATCGTTAATCGAAAATAATTACACAATCGCGAAAAGCATTTAATTATCTTTTCTATAGGCGGGCACTTTTGATATACTTTCGAAAAAAAAAAAAAAACGTTTTTTCACATTTTTTCAATTTTTTTTCGAAACTGAAATTTGCATGAAAAAATCACATGTGATTAAATATTAATTTGAATATTACAATAATATCACATGTGATATTAGTGTTAAATCATGTATATGATATATAATATCACATGTGATTCATGTATATGATATGTAATATCACATGTGATATTAGTTTTAAATCACATATGATATTACATATCATATGATTTAACACTAATATCACATGCGATATTATTAGAATATTCAATTTATTGTTTAATCACATGTGATATTTTCTTGCAAATTTCAGATATATTTCAGTAATGATCTTTAACCTACATGTAATTAACAAACGTATATCTATTTTAAATAGGAGAGTTATTTTTGAATAACAAACATTTGTTCATATGGGGACTTATCTCAACCATACATATAAAAATTAATCATGGCTGAGATTAAAATCCTTTTAATATTTCACCATTAGTTATAGTTTAAGTATCTCTTAAACCGTTAATCGTTAAGCGAAAATAAATATACTATCATGACGAGAATTTAATTATCTTTATATAGATATACACTCTGATATACTTTCAACAATTTTTTTTTTCATTTTTTCACTTTTTTTTTTTTTTACTTTTTTCGTATTTGTTTTTTTCTTTTTTCTTTGTTGTTGAAAATAGCATGATAAATCACATGCGATTAAACACTAATTTAAATATTCTAATAAAATCATATGTGATTTTATAGAATACAGTAAGTTATTTATGAAAATCACATGTGATTGAGATCAGATGTGGGAAAAAATCACGTTTGATTCAGATACGTGTTGAAAAATCACATTATGATTTTATTAAAAATATTCAAATTAGTGTTTAATCACATGTGATTTCTCATGCAAGTTTCAACAACGAGGGAAAAAACGAGAAAAAAAGAGTAAAAAAAAAAGGTAGAAAAACATGAAAACAAAATGTTTTTGTCGAATGTATATTAAATTGCATATCTATAGAAAGATAATTAAATGATCGTCATGATAGGATATTTATTTTCGCTTAACGATTAACGGTTTAAGTGATATTAATATTTTTAGAAAAAAAGAAAAAAAAAAAGAGTTTGTTAAAATGTTGAGTTTAATCTCATCTATTGGATTAAATTGAGATTTGGGTTATGATTGGTCCCTTGGTATATAGAGAAAGTTTGGTATGCAAATGATCTTGAATCTAGTTTAAAAATATCATGAATGAAAACTAACCAATAATTAATAATTGGTATACATACCATTCATATAAATTTATTAATTATTTATAGTGCACACTCAATATAAATGGTACAACGAAAAATAAAATATTTGCATCATAACAATTTTATATACTAGCCGAGTACCCGCGCCTAGCGACAGCGGTGTCTAGTTTCAACAACATTATTCATGACGAATAATTGTTTTTCCTCATATATGTATCGTTAGAGAATCTTTTTCAAAGAATTGTTTTCTGATGTCATGGTCGTGGATCAAAAGGCATACAGTGGGTAAAGGCCCGCTTCCTCCGGGTTGCACTAGACTAAGCTACGCTAATAACTAACTAACAAATAACGTAATAAATGATATGTCTACGAGCTAACTTTAAGCTTTAGATTATATTTTGGTGACCGATGCTTCACTATAAAATTTCCAATTCCTAACAGTTTATCGCGGGCAAATCCTCAATCATCCATCTATTTTGATTCAATGGTTTGGGATAACATAAGATTTAATATGTCAATCTAAGTCATGTCGTTTTCTTGCATTTTTCTTCTCTTTTTATCTTTTTAATTATTCACAATTTATTTTTGTCTTTTTTTTAATTCACGTTTTTTTAATTCACATTTTTTTTCGTTTTCATACGTTTCGAATCGTTTTCATACGTTTTTGTCCGTTTTCTAAGGTGTTCGCCCGTTTTCATACGTTTTTGTCTATTTTAATCCGTTTTCATACGTCTTTTTACGGTTTCATACGGTTTCGTCCGTTTGCATACATATTCGTCCATTTTCGTTCGTTTTCATACGTTTTTAAATATTTTCGGCCGTTTTCAGATGTTTTCATACGTTTCTGAATATCACAAGTGATATTATGTGATATCTAGAATATCATAAGTGATATTCTGAATATCACAAGTGATATTTTGCATATCGCAAGTGATTTTCAACTAATGTTTTGTAACATGAAAATCACAAATGATATTCTGATTTTCTGAATATCACTTGTGATATTCTGAGTATTAAGGGTGCTCACGGTCTAAAAACCGGACCGGGCCGGACCGAGACCGAGTTAGGCAAAAGCCCTAGACCGAGACCGGACCGAATGTGGTCGGTCCGGTCTCGGTCCGGGTCGGTCTTTCGGTCGGTCCGGTCCAAATAGGCTAAATGTCTGGTTTTTATGCCGGACTGGACCGGACCGGTCCGGATCGAGACCGAAATAATGAAAAACCCCGACCAGACCGGACCGTTGGTTTTTCGGTCTGGTCGGTTTTCGGTCGTTCCGGTCGGTTTTGTCGGTCGATCCGATCGGATTGCTCACTGAGTATCACAGAATATCACTTGTGAATTGTGATATTAAGAATATTACTTGTGATATCCTGAAACATATGAAAACGGACGAAAACGTAAAAAATTGGACGTAAACGTAAAAAAATAGACGAATACGTATGAAAACGGATGAAAGCGTATGAATACGTCTGAAAACGGACGAAAACGTATGAAAAATGGAAGAAAATGAAAGAAAATGGATGAAAACGAACGAAAACGGACGAAAACGAACGAAAGTGTATGAAAACGGACGAAAACATACAAAAATGTCTGAAAACAATTGAAAACGTATGGTGAATTAAAAAAATGAGAATTAAAAGAAAAACGTGAATTAAAAAAAAGACATAAAAAGACACGGACTTAGGTTGACATATTAAATCTTAGGTTAATCTCTACCATTAGATCAAACTAGATGGATGGTTGTAATTTGTCCCTTGATAAGCACCAAAATAAGAGCAAACAAAATAAAATTTCTCTAATAATACTATTAAAAGAAATAAAAAGCTAAGTTGAGCGTTACGATTTGCAAAACAAATTTGTGATTGTGAATTGTAAAAGTTTAACGAGTTTAATCAATGAATTCGATTAAACATTTATATATGAGGAGATTTATTTTACATACTCAACTTTTCTTATGGGCCCCTTCTTATAAAAAAAAAATCACCACTTAAATTAAAAGCATTTTAATATTTCACCTATTTTTAATAATTTAAAGATCTCTTAAACCGTTAATTGTTAAGCGAAAATAATTACACCATCGCGACGAGAATTTAATTATCTTTTATAAATGTACGGGCATTTTGATATACTTTTGAAAAAATATTTTTTCACGCTTTTTTCGTCCCTTTTTCATTTTTTTCTTCGTTGTTAAAAAAATCACGTGATTAAACAATAATTTGAATATTCTAATAATATTATCTGATATTTAGTCTTAAGTTACATATGATGTGTAATATCACATGATATTATTAATATTCAAATTAGTGTTTAATCACAAGTGATTTTTTCATGCAAATTTCAGTAACGAAAAAAACATGAAAACCACGTAAAAAATTTGTCGAAAATATATAAAAGTGCCTATCTATAGAAAGATAAAGAAATGCTCGTCGTAATGGTATATTTTTTTCTCTTAACGATTAGCAGTTTGAAAGATATTAATATTTGAAAAAAAAAAAGATGAATGTGGAATTTTTAAATTGTTGGATTATTCCCATCCATTATATCAAATAGAAATGAAGGGTGAAAATTGATCCCTTGAAATGTAAAACAAAATTTGATATGTAAATGATCTTTAGAGGAGAGTTATTTTACAAACAAACATTTTTCTGACATACCAAGCGACTTATCTCTACCTTTCATCTAAAAATAACTCAATAGCTAAGATTAATATTTCACCTAATTTTTGTAATTTAAATATCTTTTAAACCGTTAATCGTTAATCGAAAATAATTACACAATCGCGAAAAGCATTTAATTATCTTTCTATAGACGGGCACTTTGATATACTTTCGAAAAAAAAAAAAAAACGTTTTTTCACATTTTTTCAATTTTTTTTCGAAACTGAAATTTGCATGAAAAAATCACATGTGATTAAATATTAATTTGAATATTACAATAATATCACATGTGATATTAGTGTTAAATCATGTATATGATATATAATATCACATGTGATTCATGTATATGATATGTAATATCACATGTGATATTAGTTTTAAATCACATATGATATTACATATCATATGATTTAACACTAATATCACATGCGATATTATTAGAATATTCAATTTATTGTTTAATCACATGTGATATTTTCTTGCAAATTTCAGTATTATATTTCAGTAATGATCTTTAACCTACATGTAATTAACAAACGTATATCTATTTTAAATAGGAGAGTTATTTTTGAATAACAAACATTTGTTCATATGGGGACTTATCTCAACCATACATATAAAAATTAATCATGGCTGAGATTAAAATCCTTTTAATATTTCACCATTAGTTATAGTTTAAGTATCTCTTAAACCGTTAATCGTTAAGCGAAAATAAATATACTATCATGACGAGAATTTAATTATCTTTATATAGATATACACTCTGATATACTTTCAACAATTTTTTTTTCATTTTTTCACTTTTTTTTTTACTTTTTTCGTATTTGTTTTTTTCTTTTTTCTTCGTTGTTGAAAATAGCATGATAAATCACATGCGATTAAACACTAATTTAAATATTCTAATAAAATCATATGTGATTTTATAGAATACAGTAAGTTATTTATGAAAATCACATGTGATTGAGATCAGATGTGGGAAAAAATCACGTTTGATTCAGATACGTGTTGAAAAATCACATTATGATTTTATTAAAAATATTCAAATTAGTGTTTAATCACATGTGATTTCTCATGCAAGTTTCAACAACGAGGGAAAAAACGAGAAAAAAAGAGTAAAAAAAAAAGGTAGAAAAACATGAAAACAAAATGTTTTTGTCGAATGTATATTAAATTGCATATCTATAGAAAGATAATTAAATGATCGTCATGATAGGATATTTATTTTCGCTTAACGATTAACGGTTTAAGTGATATTAATATTTTAAAAAAAAAAGAAAAAAAAAAGAGTTTGTTAAAATGTTGAGTTTAATCTCATCTATTGGATTAAATTGAGATGAAGGGTTATGATTGGTCCCTTGGTATATAGAGAAAGTTTGGTATGCAAATGATCTTGAATCTAGTTTAAAAATATCATGAATGAAAACTAACCAATAATTAATAATTGGTATACATACCATTCATATAAATTTATTAATTATTTATAGTGCACACTCAATATAAATGGTACAACGAAAAATAAAATATTTGCATCATAACAATTTTATATACTAGCCGAGTACCCGCGCCTAGCGACAGCGGTGTCTAGTTTCAACAACATTATTCATGACGAATAATTGTTTTTCCTCATATATGTATCGTTAGAGAATCTTTTTCAAAGAATTGTTTTCTGATGTCATGGTTGTAAATTTTTTTATATCGTCGACCCATGTTTGAAAGTTTCTTCTGATAGCTTTATTTTAAGTTACATTAGTCGAATAAGATTGTAATAATAAGAGAATCAAATATTGTATAGAATAACCAAGTGTCATAGTAGCGAGAGTGTCATAAGCGCCATGAGGCTTCGCGTGACGACATGAACAAGTCTCACGCTTTTGCAGGGCTTTTGCGCGTCTTTTAGAACCATGATTTTTTAACGGTATTTCTTTTAGTTGATTAAAATTAATATAATAATATATTTAGACATTGTATCGAATAGCCGCGTACTCACGTAGCAGTGGCGATTATAGTTTTTTTAACGAAACTTGATTGCGTCAATTCGTGTCTTGTTTTTTTTAAATGTTAAATGGAATTCGGACAATCATATCTTGAAATGGCAATTGACAATAATGTACATAATTTTAAGGTAGCAGATAAATTTATTCATTTTGAAGCACCATGTTAGACGTCATGTAAAAGATTGGCACGTAACTTACTTTTGCAATAAAAGAATCTTCAGTTCTAAATAAACATACTTGACAATGATTAAAAAATAAGAAATCTTTTTCTATATGTAAATATTTATGTTTTATCATTTTGTTGCATGAAAAGTAAGATAAAAGCATAAAGACAGAGGTCAAAGTACCTTTTTGGTTCTATTTTAAAAACCAAAACATCCCGCCTTTTTTAATTTGAGTTTTGGACAGTTACGGTATTCGAGGTCCAGCTTTGCTTTCTCTGAAATTTTTATCATTTGTTACATCACATACCAACTTTTGAGGTAAAAAGATAAAGTACTTGACTACTTTTTAGTTTACATAAACTATACAATTAGTTTCTTTCTCACATCATTGTCTTGTACATAAAGCTATATACTAAAAGTAAATATTATCCTTATTATTACTTTTTAATATGAATAATGCCTTTGTTGTTTATTTTTCCATATCTAGGTGTTAAGACAATTTGAGAGACGCATACATTTCGAGTACATCCTTCAGATTAAAAATGCTATGATATCTTGATGAAATTTACAGCCACATATAATGTATTTAGCCTTGATTTAATTAATATAACAATATTGATGTTTGCTAACAAAGAACGAAGTATAGTCACGTTTTTAGCACAAACGATGCAGCAAGGGATTGTATCTAAAAATATGCCCATCTAAAATTTTATCATAATAAAAATGAAACAAAAATAGGCACGGATCATGTTAAACAAGATTGTTTGTTGAAAGAATGGCAGTTATAAGAAAGCTTGGGTTGCGATTTGGTAAAAAGATCACCAAAATCACCATCCTCAAATTTCGTTAAACCAAAACATAAGTAAACATGTCATCATTGCCAAAATAAAAGTAAACCTCAAAAATAATCCAAACTTACACATAATCAGTATCTTATGAGATTCATGATGAAACACCCAAGTATGTGCAACAACAAACATTCACATACTCGAACCCACAACAAATCTTAGCCATATTGTGAAATCATTTAGATCTAAAAAAAGGGGAAAACCCGTTAAACCTAACACAAGATCTTAAAGACCTCGAAAATCGAACCAATACAAAACCATTTTACATCAGATGGATCTTAGCATACCTCGTGACCATCAAACATACAAACCAAACCAAGAAACCGTTCAGATCTGATAAGGTCCGGTGAAACACCACAAAAAACAAACACACAACGTCACCAAAACCACAAAACACCACCGAGACCAGCGGAACATCAACGAAACCACCGAAACACAAGCACCACCAGTTTTAGGTGGTATTGGTGGCGGATCCAGTTGATAGTGGTGGCGGTGTCTGTGGCGGCAACAGAGCCTGTTGGTGGTGGCAGTGATTTAATTTTTTTTTCTGTTTAGAACTAACCACACAAACTTCCCCGAGACCACACAAACAACCAAAAGATGGCTTACCCACTTTAATGTCTTAAACAGATCCGTATGGATCTGGTTGATATCACCAAAAATAAAACCACAAAATTAGTTAACCGACTTAAACCACACTAATATAGGATGACACCACCCACCAAGACTAACAAAAATACCCACCAAAACACTAAAAAAAATCATTTGTGATGATGTTATAGGTGATGATGGTTGTTGTACTCGCTGGGGGATTTTTTATGGAGCGGTGAGAGAATATTTTTAGAGAGAGAGAGTGGTATAATTCTGTGCGTGTAGCCTTTTAGACTATCTTTATCAACAACCCATCACAACCCAATCTCTTAATAAAATATTATTTTCTCTTTCCTCCATCTACACAACCAATACATACAACCAATATATATTTTTTTATCATTTATCAACAACCCAACCTAACCAATATATACAACCAATCTATCTTTATAAAATAATAACTATAAAAAGATAAAGAAGAAAAACAAATACCATTTACATTGACACAAGGCTGGTTGGCAATTTATTTTAATTGGTTGATGTAGTAAGATTTAAGGGTTTTAATTAAAATATTATTACTTTGAAATGGTATACCCAACCGATTGGGTTGACAACCTATTGGTAAACGTAGTCTTGGTCATGTGAGTGGTTTTTGTTGGCTTATATATGAATTTAGGTTCGGTGTCTGCATCTTAATATTTTGGTTCGGACAGAGGTTTGTTTTTAGGTTGTGAATGTCAATATTTCATTAAGGAAAAGTACATATTTTAGGCAAAGCTGAATCTTACATATTTTGGATCGGATAGAGGTTCATTTTTAGGTTGTGTATATCCATGCTTTATAAGGAGTATAGATAAACGCATTTTAATGTTATAAGCGAGAGACAAATTATACTAGCAAGAGCCCATGTATTGCAATGAGCATGGTGTAACATATAGGATTTCACAAACACGCTAAACCATAATCACTATGGGGCGTACAATATGTTTAGAGAGAGAAAGTTCTAGAGAGAGAAATGGAAGAGAGTTGGGAAATTTAGTGAGAGAAAGAAAAATCTTATTATGAGCTCCAACTCTTTACACCTCCTAGGTAGAGAGTATTTATAGACTTACATAAAACGCCACCGACGGCCGTGGACGTGCAGATACAATGGGTAAAGGCCCCGTCCTCCACGGTGTAACATAACTAAATACTACTTAACATTAAATAACTACGACTACGAGCTTTCTAACGATTACATATACTGGAGGTGACCGACACTTTAACTACTGGATTTTCCAAATCCTAACAATCTCCCCTAAGGGAGGTCACCTCAAACATACATTAAATTTCATAGAAAACAAACAGATATTACATTGAGATTGTTCTTGGATTCTTGTTATGTACTCAGTAGTCTTTGATTCTTCATTTTTGCATGTTTTGGATAATCTGAGTGGAGGTCTTTAACCGATCCACGCGGATAATGAGTTTTGCCGACTTTGAGATCATCATGACATTAAATCTCTCACTCATCCATGGTGTTGGTATTATGTGATGTTTTTTTTGACCGACATGCCACATCTCGGATCATGATTTATTCTTATCGAGTAGCGAAGCTTTCGTTGATTCATGATATTGGCAGCAGCGTAGCAGAAGCATGGAGTGAAAATATCGGAGTCATTGATGCACTAATCATGATTTCTTTAGATCTGAATGTGTTGTGTGAGCATTTCGCTATGGATTGACCGCTTCATTCTGATCACCAAACGTCGAGGTGTACCTGCATAAAACAGTTAGCAATAAAGCGCACGAAAGTGTCTTTGATCACTTTCGATGAATTGAGGTACACGGCCCACGGTTCCCCTTGATCAGCACAAGTATGCATGTGATCGTATAATTCGAAGAATTTCCTTGACAGGGTTTCGCACTGCTCACTGTTCTCAAACCGAACGTCTCAAAGAAGACAAACGGAGTGAGTGAACCAAATAAACGAGATTCACTGATTGATGAAAAGAGATTTGAGAAAACAATCATGTATTGCTCAATAGAAATTGTTTTGCAATACAACGAAGGTTTTAATGAAAATCAATTATCAATCAAAACACCTTTTATTTTGAGAAAAAATACACTCGACGTGCTAAAGAAAAGAGTTTTTGCACAACGACCGTTTTTCAAAGGTATCCGTCAATCCATAACTCAACCGTGATATATTCAAAAGATTGAATCTCTCCATTGTTTCTGTCCAGTTGTCATATGGTTGATCTATTGGATAGATCTTACATGCCACCTACCAAGAGCTTGTTTGATGTTGGCTCCAGAAGGCTTTCCATCTTCATCGTGAATATGAATGCATATCACTTAGATGTTCGGGCAATACCACAAGGATAATGCGTAGGACTCATAAGATATAATCTCCCTTTCCACATTGTGTGAAACAAAGAGTCTTCATTGAAAGTGTCCTAAAGAGATTTATATGATGATCTCGTGGCTCTAGACTCAATGGTGCATATTTGGTTCCTATGCAGAGACTAGGGAGAGGTCTCCTCTTCAATATCAACAATCTCTAGAGAAAATCGATAGATTATGTCGGTTCCCAGTGAGAATGAAACAAGCCCTTTTAAGAGGAACTTGAGTGGTTTGGAAAGTTGAAGTGCAAAGGCCACTGGGTCCATGACGACTTGTCTTCAATACCGATGTTACCTTGGTAACCAGCAGTAGAATATGAATTGAACCCGGTTTATGCTCTAAAGTTGAATAAATGGAGGGCTATTTCTTTTCACCCTTTTTCACATTCAATTCTTTTTCATTCTTCACCCCTTCTTGCTACCGGAACTTCATTACTAGAACCTTGTTGGGTTTATTCCCAAGCTAGCTCAGTCTCAGTCCGCACTCTTCCCATATCTCACTTTTCTCCTTTTTTCATCATACCTAAGGACTTCTACACTATCTAGTGGATTGTCCCCGGTAGATCCCTCCAGCTCTGGCGGATTGGGATCTCAACCTAACCTTATCATCCTTATATCCCCATACATAAAGTAAAGTTGGTCGTCTTTTTGGTATCGTTCATCTGCCATTGGAACCAATTGAAAACCATTTGAAAATCAATTAAGATACTTGTGATATAGAATCAAAGCATTTTGTATCTTAATTGTTTTGATATTTTAGAAATGCTCCCCTCAACATATGCATAAAAATTTAGAATTTGTTTAGCACATGGAGGCAAGAGATCTTTGAAATCGCTAGATTAAGAATGAAAGGTCCAATCTTTTGATTAACATTTTCTAAAATGATCATCATCACTTCCTAATCAATTTGAGTAGATAAAACATTTTAAGGAAGGATGAGGTTTTCAAAGTTTGTTCCCCTCAATATGTGCCTCAATTTGAAAGAATTTTGCACATATTAGAGGGAACCCGCACTTAGAGATAATTCAATCACGTTTCAATAATTTGAGGTTTAAAATAGATGCTCCCCTCAACATGTGCATGGAAAATTTGAAATCGTTTGTCACTTGCGGGGAGTCAAACATACTAATCACTTATGAAACCATCTATCTAATTATCGTTTAAATCCATTTAAATCACAAATTCACCCCCGATCACAATTATCAAATCATTTGAGATTTGTGATCTCTGTAGATTTAAATTGATTTTGAAGGCTTTTAAGGAGAATTGTGACTTGATTTGTGAAAACGTTTTAATTGATAAGGATCTGATTTTAAGACTTTAAACTCCATTGATTGAACATGCATGAATATCTTTTGAAAACATAATAACAACCAAGGTCTGGAACCAATTGTGTAACATTTTGTAAACCATTTAGAGTAGACATTACTCATTTAAGTGCAAATTGTTTGAAAAGAACACTTTTTGATTTTTTGAAAATCATTCCCCAATCAATGACGAAAGTCGTTGATTGATGAATTGAGATTTTGACACTTGATAAGTTCTTTGGATTTTCAAAAATAGAGTCCGAAGTGTTTTCAAAACAATTGAGTTTTCATAAGATTGCAAATATTTTTCAGAGGAATCTTTAGAAGGAAAAATATTTGAAGTTAAACATTTGTCTTGTTGATGACAACCGTTTGTTTTTAGAATCAGAGCATTAGGGTTGAAACATGAGATAAAGCATGGCTCTGTTTTTGAAAAGCGGTTACCGCTAAATAACAGTAAACCATTGTTTCTCTTTCTCCCATTTTTTTTTAATTTTTTTTTAAGAACATTCGAACAACACCTAAAGTCCCGTATCATTCTTTGAATGACAGCATTAAGATCGTAGATATTATCGAATCGAGAAAAACATGACAAAACGACAATATTTTTGAGGATTTTTCGAATTTTTCACATTTTTATGGATTTTGAAAGTTTTATAATTTTCTATTTGATTTTTTGAAGGTTTTGTAATTTTGTATTTTGCTTTTTGGATAAATATATACAGAATATAGATGAAGGAAAGACCTTTACTCCTCATCTTCCTCCTGAAGACGTTTGAGTGTTTCTGGTTGAAGGCTTTTCAATCCAAGTCGTGGAAGAATAAACTCAAAACGTTCTCTTGGAAGAGCTTTGGTGAAGATGTCGCTAACTGGTATTCGACTTCACAAAATAGAGTTCCACCACACCGTTTCCACTTGCTCCCTGATGAAATGATATCGGATGTCGATGTGCTTTGCTCTAGAGTGTTGAACGTTGTTGCATGAGAGAGCAATAGCACTTTTATTATCACAATATAGAGGGATTTTGTTGAATTCAAAGCCATAGTCAGATAATTGGAATCTCATCCAAAGGATTTGAGCGAACAAGATGACATGGCTATGTATTCAAATCTGTAGGAAATAGAAGTACTCATTTGCTTTTTGAAGACCAGCTACAAGCTTATCACCAAAAACTGAGCACCTCCTCGATGTACTTGTCGAGTATCTTGACATCCCTATGATCGCATCTGCATAGGCGTTAGTGACATACCTGTCCTTCGTACCATAGTCCCATTTTGATGGTTCCTTGGAGATACCGAAAGACCCGTTTAACCGCTTCAAGGTGCTTTTTAGTAGGCTTAGCCTGATATCTAGCACACATGCACACAACGAACAAGATGTGTGGTCTGCTAGCTGTGAGGTACATCAGGGATCCAATCATGCTACGATATTTCGTTCGATCTACCATGATCCCTGAGTGGTCCTCATCCAGCTTGGTTCGTTCAATCATGGTAGTGTCAACGGTGTCACATGATACAAATCCAAATTTCTTTAAGATCTCATTTGCATATTTAGATTGATTTATGAAAATGCCTCCGGGACTTTGTGAAATTTGTAATCCCAAGAAAAATGACATTTGTCCCATCATTAGACATTTGAAATTTGGAACCCATTTCATTGAAAAACGATCACATTCGTTAGGGGTCGTCGAGGCAAAGATGATATCATCAACATAAATTTGAAAGTGAATTAAATGTTTTCCTGACTTCCGGTGAACAATGTCAGATCAACTCTCCTTTGCTGAATCCAGTAAATAGAAGAAACTTTGACAACGTATCATACCATGCTCTAGGAGCTTGCTTTAAACCGTAAAGAGCCTTTTTCAGGCGATAGACATGAGTAGGATGCTCTGATTCACAAACCCTCTGGTTGGCGACGTAAACCACCTCTTTCAAATCACCATTAAGAAAGGTGTTTTCACATCCATCGATATACTCGACCATGTTCTTACTAGCCGCATTAGCCAAGAAGATTCGATAGCTTCGACGAGCAACAGAGCAAAATATTCTTCAAAATCAATACCCTCTTCTTGACGGTATCCTTTGGCAACCAATCGAGCCTTGTTCTTAAGGACATCACCATGCTCATCAAGTTTCACTTTGAAAATCCATTTCAGAGCAATGATCATAGCACTATGGAGGTACTAACTCCCACACATCAAGTCGATCAAACTCATGAATTTCATCTTGCATAGCATTGAACCGCCAGTCTTCATTCATGGCGGTTTTAATGTCTTTTGGTTCGACTTAGAGAGTACGGAGTTGAAGAAGCACCATAAGGCATCGGTTGCAAGTTGTTTCCATGTGATACTGGGCAGAGGGGTTTCCAATGATGTTTCCAATGGGTGATCATGCCATTTTCTAAGGTGTTCATGTGGGTTGTTGTGGAATGAAGTAGCGAGTCGATGTCTCCTGATAAAGATGGTTCTGATGATGATTCAGGAGCAAAGATATTTTCAAATGGAGCATCTTCGGAAGTTGCAAAGGGATTAACTTCATCATTGATGCCAGAAACACTTCCATGATGTACATTTGATGATTGATGATTTGTTGATGAGACAGAGTGATCACAGAAGGAGCTCTTGACTTAATGCAATTGAGACTAAGGGTTCACTTCATTCACGGGATGAGCAGCCTCTGTTGACGGGACTGACATTTCATCAGCATTCGGTTCATAGTGTTCATCAAACATTGGATCAAACAATTTCTTTAAATCATCTTTGATGGAGGTACATACGGAGTTGCTGGAGATGAGTTTGGTACAAGAGATGAACCAATGGGACTGTTTTGAAGTGCGGGTCCGAACTGGATTGTCCAGAGCCATTTGACCGGCACTCATCAACGTAACGTGAATAGTTTCCATGATATTTCAGGTTCTCTTGTTGTAGATTCGGTAACCCTTCTTGTTTGGTGCATAACCAACAAAACCCAATATCTGCTTTTTCTTAATTTACCTAGTCTTGACCGTCATTCGTTGGATAGCACAAAGCACCAAACACACAAAGGTAGGAGAGATCAGGTTTTCGTTTATGAACAAGTTCATATGGAGTTTTCCATGAGAGGTGTGTATAAGGGAACGATTTTGGGTGTAAAGTGGCAATGGCTTCGACCATAGAAACATTGGAACTTTCAAATAAATAAGCATTGTTCTTGCGGCTTCCACAAGAGTTCGATTTCGTCTTTCAACTACACCGTTCGTTGAGGAGTTCGGGAACACTTCTTTGATGATTCCACTTTCAACATTTCTTTGTTGACAAACTCTGTGCCCAGTCCATCCAAATTGTTGAGTCGAACCCAAAGTGTTTGATTAGTTTGCTGATGACATCTGGAGTTTCATCCTTTGTCCTCAAAAACTTTACCCAAGTAAATCGAGAGTAGTCATCAACAACTACTAGAATGTATTTCTTCCCATTTATCGCTTGCACTCTCATTGGTCCGCACAGATCCATATGAAGGGTATGAAGAACTTCCATTATGAATTTGTGGGTTTTTGTTGGGCATATTTCGTGCTTTTACCCAATTGGCAAGTGAACAAAGATGATCTTTTCATATTTTAACTGGCAGCCTCTCGACAAGATCCTTTCTAGAAAGGTTATTAATGGTGCCTAAGTTCAAGTGATTGAGACGACGATGCCATAACCATGACTTTGTTTTAGAAGCCTTTGACAGCAAGCAGATTGGAGAAGACTTCATCATGTCTTCGATAGAAATGGTGTATAGGTTAGAACCTCGAGTACCTCTTAATAATTCCACACCATCAAGTTGTCTAACAAAGCAAGTATGTTTTCTAAAGGCCACCTCTAGATCGGAATCATAGAATTGACCAACAGAGAACAAATTATGACCAAGACCTTCCACATAATATACCCTGGAGATTACACTTTTGCCAACTACATAATCACATTAACCCATAATTGCTCCAAAATGGTCGTTCCCAATTCAATCCCGATGAATTTGCTACGGTTCATGAGCCGCGACCGGTCTCCAGTCATATGCTTGGAAGCCTGAGTCCAAGTACCACGAACGATTTGAACGATCTGCAGTTGAACACACACAAGAATGGATAACTGGATAATTGGGATCCCCATGCAAGAATGGGTTCCACTTGGTTAAGAATGAATTGGAACACCCACATCAAAAATAGAAACATCCATATCAGAAGTAGAAGCAATGGAATCATTAGGAATAGATGCAGTGCTGGTGTCTGTATTTGACCTATTCAAAGTATGTTCACTTCTTAGGGAATAGTTCTACCAGAGGCATCCATTTTCTAGTGGACATAGTCTTAGCAGTTTAAGGGCAAAACTAATTATTCTTATGGCCAAAAGGTATCCAATAATAACCTATCTTTATAAATGTTCTTCCGTAGGTTTCCAATCGTTTTCTAACAATCTTTAGTCTTTGCCTTTTAGCCTTCTTTGCACGATTATTAGCATTAACAATTTTAACTGGGCATTTGACAGCATTAGACAAAGCATTCACACCATAATCATGATTAGCAACAGAATTCATACAGACATCATTAGATGGTTTGCAAATAGTATTAGAATTCAAATTAATTACAGTACGCCTATGGCTAATACTAGAATCAACACGATTCGTTTTATTCAACACAGACTTAAAGTTCCTAGGTTGGTCTTCTACTCTCTTCCAATGCACATTTTTAGCTTGCGAGGTCCTATCTTGCTTGGTATTGCCTGAGGCTTTGACCGCTTGCTTTAATGTCACCGATTATTCCTCAGAGAGGGAATTATGGGAACATTAGTTGGTTGATCTACTTTTTGCATTCCCTGAACTAGACGCAAGGATCTCTATTACTAGAAGACACATTGTTGTTACTTTCTAAAACCGCCTAGAATTTGAATGCTTGGCACTAGGCATAGAACAAGGCATCACAGCCTTTTGCACCTAATGATTTTGGACATGTTGCAATTACACATTCAAGCAGCTCTTGAGATCGTTTGGCCTGAGGCAAGCAAACCTAATTTCTCTATCAAGAGGTTTATTAATGAAATCCTCTTCAACAATCTCACGGAGACATTCTAGACTATCCTTAAGGTGAGCACAATATCATGAAACGCAGTTTCATTATTCCTAAGATGAGGAGGAATATATTTAACCGTCACAGTGTATTTTCAGTCTAAGGGTGACTTTGAAACAACATTCTTATTAAAAACAAGTGACAGTTTCCCATTTTCCGACTTTCGATTCTCAATTTCCTTTGTAAAAGTTGTTTTTTTGTTGTTTTTGTCACGAGTGACTTTCATTGAATCATATAACTCTTTAAAGTGTCATTTTACTTTTTCATTTTCTTCTAGAAAACTCTCGTTTTCCTTTTGTAAGGCATTAACTAAGTTTTAAAAATGAAAAGTTTGAAAGTACTGAGAATCTAAAGGAGGAGGCATTTGGGATCCAGTCACATTGTTCTTTTCACCCTTTAATTGAGAGATTTGGGCTTTCAATTTTTTGATCGTGTTACAATGAGCTCGAATCGTTCACGTTTGCTAATTTCAAAGCAGATCAAATTCGGAACATCCAAGGATGTCTTGATATTTGAGGTTTTAACATTTCTTTTAGATGTTGATATTTTAGTTGTAAATCAAAATGTTCAACTTCTAGTTTAAAGAGATGCTTTACCAAATTATCGTGATCATCCTGATCAATTTTCTCATTAAGTTTCAAATTAATCTTTTCAAGCTCAATGACACGATCATGAGAGACTTTCAGAGCAACAGATAATTCATGAAATTGAGAAGCATTAATGGAGCAATTGTAGCAAGTAAAACACATCTTGATCAATACATTTAGAAATAAGATTCTCATTCAAGGTATGCAAGTTCTTCCTCTCAATCTCATTATATTTTAATGCTCGCCCATAGTCACTAACCTCAACTATCATTGCATCAAATTCCTTTTCCATTCCTTTAATATCTGAATCTATCCCTTTTTAAGACTCTCAAATTGATCTTTTAGTTGTTTAAAGAAAGGCATGACCTCTAGATAAGCATTCTTTTGTTTGCTCAAAACCCTTTCCCCTTCAATTATCCCAGTGGGTGTGATCCTTTTCTTACAAGTTTTCTCAAAATCGACAAATAGTTGAAGAATAACATATGGACTGATTAAGGTCTTGCTCTTAGTGGCAATAGTTCTAGGAACTAAATGCATCGTTGTATTTGGAGGATACACAGTCGATGCAGGCATTTTCCTAAGGGGAGGGTTTGTTTCAACAAGATTTTCAGCTTTTTGCTTATCTAAGTCCTTTTTCTAGAAAACTTGTTCAGGTGTTAACAACGTTTGAGGCTTAAATTTGTTTAAGGAGATCCAGTTTTCCTTCTTGTAATCATGGGGTTTGATCGTGATGTTATTCTTTTTGCATTCAGGATCTTCTAGCTTCTTATTCATTTTCACCCTAGATGCATCATCTAATTTTCTATCTTCCTCAGAGCACTCAATGCAACTAGGTTTCTGTCTAGGTTTAAGAATCTCATTGCCATCATAAATTACATTTTGAGCCACTTTTAGCTAACTTATGTACTGTGGTTGGGTTTATCTATAATGGGAACACTATGCTTATAGCTTAAAACTCTATGCTTAGTGACCATTGCGAAGCTGAATGGTATTCCCTTGTACGTACAACTTATTTTCAAGCTTGTTCTTCAAAGTTTTAGATTAGAAAAATCATTCAAAAGTTTTGATTCCTTAGCATGAAATTCCTGCTAAGCACTTTAACATTTTCTTGAAGTTCTTGTTTTGCTTAGCAGTTTTTGAAAGCTTTTCTTGTAAGGAGCTTAACTCTTGTTTTAACACTTCTTCTCTAAAATTACTTTTCTAATAATTGTACGCATTTGGTTATCCAACTCCTCTCAACGCAGTAGTTAGCTCAAACTTAGCACGTTGTTCATAAATGGCAACTCATTCTTTATAGGCATTAAGTTCAGAGATAACAAAATCATTAGGCACATGCATGTATTCATCAAAAACATAGTCATCGTCTAAGATGCATCACTTGGTACAACTTCACTTTCACTTTGTTTCACATATTGATCATATGGAGACAACATTGATATTTACCCATATCTTCAATATTTGACTCAATAGTTTCAGTTGATTGTACTTTGTCATGCATCTTTTGCACATTAGCATCATCGTATAGTTTTAGTACCTCAGAAATGATTTTGTCTTTGGATGGACCAGCT
Organism: Chrysanthemum makinoi; assembly: GCA_910596185.1. Lineage (NCBI taxonomy): Eukaryota > Viridiplantae > Streptophyta > Magnoliopsida > Asterales > Asteraceae > Chrysanthemum > Chrysanthemum makinoi. The sequence continues at coordinate 49,311,411 of OU343217.1, read as the reverse complement.
TGTGATGATGGGACTTTAGGAGAGACCATTGGAGAAATGCTAGCCATGGAAATTGTTTGGCAAGAGGTCCATCATCAACATCGAGTCGATGCATCACGCCGACTTGAAAGGCATTCGATGATTGTGACCTATCTCCAATTGGCTGCTCATCCACATCGCATCATAGGTCTTGGCATTGCCCTCACGAGAAACAACAACTCCTCTTCGCTTAAGGCACACCATTGTCCTGAGCTTGCACAAGCAACATCTTGTCTCGGTATTCTGCATTTCCGTGGACGCTTTTGGAGATGTGCAGTTCTAGCAATGTGTCCCTCACCACCACAGCTTGTAAGCATTTGACTGCTTTCCTTGTCCTTGATTTCCATTCCTTCCTCGATTCAATTCCACCATACCTCCACCTAGTCCACCCCTTCTCTCGATCATACCGCCTTTCTTGAACTCCGGTGCACCATAACTTTCCATTTCTCGATCAAAGAATGATTGTGAAGATTGGATGCGGTTTTGATTTCATTGTTGGTGTGAGGACTGTTAGTATGAGGTGAAAGGGTCAAGTTCTGTTTAACCATGAGAGCTAGTTGATTGATGAAATGTCCCATGACAGATCAACATCCTGTTACTTGAATCGTGGATCTGGAATGAGTTTGTGATTACCATCTTCCGTGGGAACTACTTTAGAAGCCTTGGTGGTAATTCCAACATTTGTGTAGAAAGCAGTTGAGTCATTTGGTGAACTTGTTTCTCCCCTGATGGTTTTGAACTGTTCCAGAATCCTTTTTTCAAACATAGCATGTCTTTCATTCTGGAGAAGGAAGGCATACGGTTGCTCATAGTTTGTGTTCTTCAATCCTTTAGTGAGCTTCACAGATGTGACAAACTTGTGCCATTCGGGATTCATGTTGTTCACAAATTTGAGTTCAATGAATGTTAGGCATGCTCATTCTGATGTTCCTCATGTCATTTACAAGCTTATGGAATCTCACGTAGTACTCATAGACACTCTCATCTGGTTTCATCTTGAAATGCTCAAATTCATCATATAGTTGGGATTCTCTGTCTTCCATAGTTAATTCGAACCAAAGAAGCATATCGACATTATCCCACACCTGCCGGTGTTGTGATTGATAAGCTTGTAGATATCTTTGGAAGACCTTGAAGTATGATGTTTAAGCCCGATATCAGCATCGAAACTCTTTTTCTCCTTATCATTGAGCTCATCATACGTCTTTGGCCTGTCCATTCCAAAAATTATAGTTCCATCTGCAGCAGTATCAATTAGGTCTCTTGTAGTCTCAACCAGATAAGCTCCTTCATCAACAGATTTGAGAATGTTGACCCCATTTTCCTTTCCAAGACAGTACAGTCTGATTCTTTGAGTCCATGAATCATAATCAGTTATGTCAAGCATAGGTGGACGAGTATCTCACCTGCTGCTTGAACGCCCTCGCCAACGGAAGAAACAATAGTAGGAACGATGTTTGCCATGATTACAATTTCTACGGGATTTTACAATTCTTTGATTAAACCGGGAAATTGATTCTTTAACGGGATTTTACTAAACCAAAAGAACAACCGTAAGAATGTATCACGAAGAAGTGACCAAGTCTAAATTGACAAGTAGATAAACACTCAACTCGCTTAGTAATCAACTCGCTAAACAACCAACTCGCTCAAGGAGACAACTCGCTTAAGGAATCAACTCGCTAGATAGCCAAGTTGCATTAGCATCAACTCGCAACACGCTTAATGGAACAAGTCGCTAAATAGCCAACTCGCTTAGTATCAACTCAAGACAAACAACTCGCTTAATGAACCAACTCGCTAAGAACCCAAGTCGCAAGAAAATCAACTCGCTAAATAGCCAAGTCGCATATACTAATCTCGCATACGAAACAAAAACTCGCTTTGAAGAAAACAAGTCCGAGACTCAACTCGCTTCGTCCTATGTTCACAAATAACCACTTTATCAATCAAAACAACCAAACCACAATGATTTAAGCCTTCCAATTCAAAACATAAACACATATGATGATCCTAAACATAAAAGTACAAGTAAAATTCAAACTTTAACACTAGAATTTGTCCAATTAATCAAACTCTACACTTAATACCCCAAAAACCTTATAAAATCCACCAAATCAAAGAGCATAAAAGATGAGTGATCAAACCATGGCTCTTGATACCAATGTAAATATATGGATTTCATAAACACACTCAAACCATAATCACTATGGGCTACAATATGTTTAGATAGAGAAAGTTCTAGAGAGAGAAATGGAAGAGAGTTGGGAACTTTAGTGAGAGAAAGAAAAATCTTATTATGAGCTCCAACTCTCTACCTCCCAAGGTAGAGAGTATTTATAGTACTTACATAAAACGCCACCTGATGGGCTGTGGATCAGGCATACAGTGGGTAAAGACCCGTCCGTCCTCCACGGTGTTACATAACTAAATACTACTTAACATTAAATAACTACGACTACGAGCTTTCTAACGATTACATATACTTGAGGTGACCGACACTTTAACTACTGGATTTTCCAAATCCTAACACATGGTGACAGTATGAGTTAAAATTTTCCCTCTTTTCTCTCTCCTCTAACAAACCCAACAACTTTTCCGCCTAAATCCTTCCGCCATTAAAACTCAATAAAGCTTCAATTCCTTACGATTTAATCACCATTTCTCAAATCCAATCCGATAGATTGATTCAGCTTGTTATTCCGATCAATCTTATACCTTTTTCCCCAAATTTCATCCACTAATTTTGAAATTCATATTTTGGCGCCAAAATTGAATTTCTAAATTTTTGCGGATTAGTATTACCTCTTTCATTAACTAGTATTCTTAGCGTTCCTTTTCATTTCCAAGAATGTCATCAAATAGGCATGGTTTGAAGCGTAATGTTAGGATTCATAAAGAGGTATGAGAATTTTGTTATACTTGGGAAAAGAGCTATTAAGGGTAGTAATGGAAGCAATAACGGTGTAGATAAGGAAGTTGTGGGTAAAAAGGCAGATCTAGTGATTTTGAGTCAGTATAGTGTTGAATCTGGGGATGATGTGGAATTGGAGGAGACTAGGAGTGCAGAGATGGAAACTAATGGTGTGAATGATGTGAATAATGATGTAAGTGTTACTCCAACTGCTAACACAATTGTTGATAATAATAATGAAGAAATTCTTATTAATGTACAAAATAACATGGAAAATGATGATAAAAATAAAGAGAATATTGTTAAGGAAACTGTAGAGAATAAAAGTCCTTATGTTAATGTGGTAAAGGGGAATGATGCTAGTATTGATAATCACTTGATTTACATTGCCCCAAGAATCAATGAGGATGGTATTGAAATTGTTCTATATGATGATGATATTGTCCAAAAAAGGTGTGCTAAATGGAAAACTACCTTGTGTGGTTATTTTTGGGACAAAACATGGGGTTTATGAGTTAAGATACCATATCAGAAAAATGTGGAGAAAATTTGGATTCAAGGAAGTCATAGTGAATGATAGTGGTATAAATGTTGTTCCCTATTCACTATCAGAAACAGTTAAGTATTTAAAAACAAGTTAATAGTGAATCTATGACTGATAAGATGTAAGTAAAACACACTGATTAATTTTCAACATAATATTCTTTATTAGAAATAATTCAAACAAGAATACATTACCCAAGTACTTGCGGAATAGTACATGGGATTGAAATGATGAAGGTTGGTAACTCCTCTCGAAGCTCAGGCTAAGTCTAAGCACAACTACAAGTACCCATTGAGCTATCTCAAGGATTAAGTTGTATTTGGAGGAGTGAAAGATGGCTTGGTGTGTGTGTGTTTTAACAATTCACAAGCTTGACCTTTCACTCCATCTCTTATATTATTTATACAAGTATGAGTTTTAACTCTTTCCTAAGTGACAAACTGACAATTTACAGAAGACAAAATACTGATGTATTTTGTCTCTATTTACAAAGACTATTTTAGGTAAGAGACAAGATTGCTTTCCAAAGGTCAGTGATGACACTGAGCCTGATCGTTAGCCATTCAGGGAAAGTTGACTTTGGTTGATAAGGACTGCGTCTTCGATCTGCTTATCTCAACCTTATCCCCGCCATTCTTCTTCCACATCCTTCTCTATTTCAGTTTGTCCTCTGTGTAAGTAAGTGGAGAGGAGTTTAGGGATTCCGTGAGTTATTTTCACCACTCACTGAATCCACCATCTTCTTCTTGACTCAGTCTTCACTCTTTAAGTTCCTACCTTTGAATGGAGAGACTTCTTCTCATACTGAGTATCTGAAGATGGCTCACTGAGAGACTATGCACCTCAAAGTGACTGTTAGTGTTTAACGGACTAAGCACTTAGGACATTTTCTATTCAAATCCTAGATTAAGGGGTTTGGGTATTTACTAAACCCAACAGTCTCCCCTTATTTGGATATACAAATAGCCTAGTGTTTTCAGCAAAGGTGAGCAAATGTCTTCTTCTTACACTGAATGTACTAATGAATACAATAAGGAACACTGAGTATTTTAACAAAACATACATATTTTATTGATCACATTACATGGTTCCTAACACTAGTAATGTAAAGATAAAGCCAAAATGATGTCGTTTAGATGAATTCTGCTTCAAGCTTGACTTTCTTAATGATGAGTGTTTCCTGTCAGTGGTGCTCTCTTATCTTGGCATTTAAGTCAAAGACATAACCTCGATGTTTGCGTGAGTCGGATTTGAGAGGCTACGATATGTAACTCAGATTGCGCCACACCGCCGATCAATGTCACTCCATCTTTGGAATGCCGGGTTTCCATAGACATTATTATGGGAACAGTCCTCTTCGGGCTTTTCAATCACAAGACAGTTTACAAACTTTACACCTTCGTAACTCCTTGTTTTCGAAGTGAGGCACTTTGATCTCGGGCTAGAACTCAACCCTCTTTCTTTGCCCGTGATGACCGAGGTTGAGATCCTAGTAGCTTAAGGCGTGTGAATTCCTAGTTGGCTGGTGCATCCCCGCTTTCATATCTTTTGTCGAGCATTTCATCATGCTCCTTAACCACCGCGATTCTTCTTCTTTTCAATGATCCAATTTCATCGAGTTCGATCCCAAAGTCGAATTTCGGGATCATGAACCTCGAAGTGTCTTTATCATCCCTCAGACATTCATTGCCGATGGTTTGGACTTGGGGATGATTTTGACATCGTAATTTTCTCGGCGCCTTTTGCTTGTCATTGACCGTTGTAGTGGTCAATTCTTCTTGCCCGATGGTCGTTTCCTCTTGTTATTTTCTTCCAATTTCTTTTTCATTTCACCATTTTAGCGCCGAGCATCCTTGAACTCTCACATGCCCGACCCTTTGAAGCTTCTTTGGATCATTCTTATGTTCTCGGTTCCTCGACAACGACTTGTACCGGTGCTTCTCTGATCTTTCTTTCTTCTTCAGAAGTTTCTTTTCCTCTCTTCCTTAGCAAGGTGGCACTTAGCGTTGTGGTGAAAGTAGGTACTTAGTGTTGCCAATCATGGTGGAATCTTCTGGCTCGAGTTTTCATTATGCCTTTTCCTTTATCCTCGCTCGAGGAAGATGATGTTACCGGGGGTGTTGTTGTTGAGGTGATAACCGTCGGTGTTGTTGTTGTTGTTGTTGTTGTTGTTGTTGTTGTTGTTGTTGTTGTTGGTGTGACTGATGAGATGGGTGTTGCTGAAACTGGTGGTGTTGGCTCCCCTCGTGTGTAAGGAGTTTCTTCAGCAATATTCTCCCCTCAACTGCCGTAGCCTCGGGAGGGCAAGAGTTGTAGGTGGTACCGAGGGAGTCTGAGCCGCCACCCTTAAAAGCTTGATAAATTTCAGTGACCATTGCCTTGATATCCGAAGTATCTGTTTGAATACCAGTGACCTTTGCTTCCAAATTAGCCAGAGATACTTCCAAAGCGGTCATTCTGGGCCCAAGATTCTAGGCCATAGAAGACGATGCTCCGAGCCGAGTAGCCACTGAGTGTCCAAAGAGCCCAATGTGGCTTGAAGAGATGGATGAAGATTGAAGACTGAACATTTGCAGATTGAGCATTTCATTAGTTCATTGAGGCTAGAGGATTGTTTCAAGTAGGCCTCGAGCCTCCAAAGACTTTGGAGTTGAGGCTGGGTCTCTTTGACGATTCCCGATTTCATCTATCTTTGTGCTAACACCAAGGTACCTCGAAATTTAAGCCAAGTTGTCATCCGTCTGTGAAGATTGTCATACATCATATCCCCGTGCTATCGGGTGTTGGTGTTGAAATCGAGAACTTCGACTTTTAGATCTGCATAGCTGGCAGCAGCTTCAGTGTGTTGATCCTATAAGGTTTCAGTAACCCCATAATATAGCTTCCTTGAAGCTTTAGTGATCCACATAACTAGTTGCCTCTCTATCAGTGGAAGAGTGTTATCAAATCTCCTGAATTCTTCAGACGGGGAAGATTGAAGAGTCGAGTCATTATCTTCTGGCTGGAAAGGTGACTCTTAGGCTCTTGTGGATCGCCGAGGCTCGCTCGATTGAGCAAAGTCATTCACTTCTTCTCCTCGCTGATAATTGCATCTTCAATGCCGCCTTGTTCTTCTTCGTGAGAATATCGATCAACGACCTCAAAGATTAACAATGTGGGGTGATGGGTTCCATCACGGGTGGTATATTTCCCTCCAGTCTGTCTCCGTTGACCCCCTCGCATCACTCGGTGGGCATTTCCAGTGCCTTCTCGGAGTCGTCGATTGGTGATGGGTTCCGATCGGCGGGTTGTTTTTCCCTCCTCGAGTCTTGTCCCCCGAGACCCTCGAGACACTGATGGTTTTTCCTAGTGCCTTTGGCGGAGTCATGGACAGCTTATATCCCTATCAACGGGTTGTTTAGTTCCCCAAGTCTTTGGGATCAATCAGTTTTCCCTGACAAAGGCGGTGATTTGCTATTGTCATCCTTGAAGGAGTGGTAGGCGCCCCTACCAAAGAAGTTGTATGTTTCCTCCGATCTTGGGAGTAGTAGTTGGGACCAAGGGCACTAATTGGTTTTTATCAGTGTCCTTCGTTGTCACTGAGGGTGGATGTTGCTTGGTCTCCAGTAGGTGGTACACCCAGTCTTGGTTTTCTTTACCTTTTTAGGCAGTGTTCTCAAGCCTGGGCCCTGAGACTTGGGTTTGGTCTTAGTCTCACCGAGACTTCCATTTCTCTTTTAGGAACAAGGAGACTGATCCTCTCCTCGTTGTTTACAGAACCATATGGGTCGCCAATACAATATCGACTTAGGATGGGTCTTTTTTAAAAATTTGATTGACTCGTGGTACTAGGTAAAGCAGATATTTATACTCTCGGAGGTTATTACAACCCAACACTTGTAAAGCACAAGAGATAAACCTAGATAATGCAAATGTATTTCGGCCCTAGTTTTACTCAAAGAATTTGTTATGAGATCACCGTAAATGATCTCTCCCATGCCGACATTGACCCCATTCATCAAACAGTATGCCATCATCAACTAATGAATTAACTTGTTCACTGGATGAGGTTTCCCCCAGGACCTGAATCACAAAAGTGAATAGGATCCTCCTGCCACAAGGAAATGAACTCTTGGTAACTCGGGTATTGTCCAAAAATTTTGATCTAAATGATTTGTTTTAACCCATCCTTCACTGTGGAGGTTTCCTGATGGGCAACATAAACTCCTTTATTGTAGTCTAACCTGCTGCACAAAAACGTTTTATAGTCCGTGGTGACTGATCTTTGCTCGTAAAAAGACTGAACTTAATGAGATACCTGAGAGGTCTTAGGTCCGTCTCATTAGTGAGTGGTGTCGGGTCATAGGCCATGTCGTTGCCCAAAACTCCCTGAGGAGGTTTTGGTACAGTATAGAGGACATTGAACAAAGGCCGTTTTCAGTGGCCAGTTGAACAAAAATTTCATTATGTCCTTATAGGCTGGGACATTTTGTGGGTATTCAAAATTGCCTATGACATTATTGGTTTTAAATTCAACGTTATTGAGATCCCCTACCCACGCGGGTGCAACTGAAGAGATTGAGTTCTAGCCATTTCCATTAAAAGATTTTAGGGTTTTGAAAGAATATATGAACTAGAACAATCAAAGAGTTTTAAATCTCTTAAGTTTGTGATGAAAAACTTTTGTAAATGTTTACAGAGAAGATTTTTCTGAAAAAGGTTTGATGATTTTTGAAGAACATACAAATTTTCTCGGTTTGGAAAGGATTTTAAAGAGTTTTGTTTTTAGAAAATAATTTACGTGTGTTTATGTGGTTTATAAGGGGTATTTATAGAGTGGTGAGAGGGGTTGTTTATGCATAAATGTGGATTTGTAAAGTCAGCTTTTGAAAACGCGAATTTCCACATTTAATGCCACCACTCTACTACACCAATGTAAAAATCCCTGTTTTCCAGAACAAGATTACAAGACAAGAAAAGTGCATTTTGCAACAATAAAATATCAATAAGATATTTCATGTGAGAGGGGACATTTAATGCCAAGTGGGATTGGTTAAGTTTGAGGGACCCTTGATAGTAGATAGAGACATATTCCTATATTTAATGGTATTTTACCAACCTAGGACATTTAAGTAACTAATACTGCATTTATTACTTCATTCAATGCTCAATATCAAGAGCAGGGGTCCCGAATGAGTCTTACTCATTCAAGACGAGGGTTGATTTGGGATTTGTTCGGGGAGGATGAGCCATTTCTGAAAACTTACTGATTGGGATTGTTGTGTTGTCGACTTTCAATGTCTAGCATTCCCAATTTTCGTCTCCTCGAAGGTAGGTTCATCCAAGGGTTTGGTGAAGATATCAGCCAGTTGATATTCAGTAGGGATGAAATGAAGCTCTATGTCTTCTTTCATTATGTGGTGCCTGATGAAATGATATCTGATATCAATGTGTTTGGTTCTTTGGTGAAGGACAGTGGTTTTTGGAGATATCAATGGCACTAGTGTTGTCACGTAAGATGGGTACCATTTTGAAGTGGATGTCATAGTCACAGAGTTAACTTTTCATCCATAATACATTATACGAAGATTCGAAAAGAGAATATACCACTGAAGATTGCCAGCCACCGATTGTTGCTTTAGCACTCCAACAAACCGTCCTCCAAGAAATTGACAAGACCCCGAGGTACTTTTTCCGTCCAATTCGCCAACATAATCAATCGTATCCTTTGAGGTCAAACCTGAGCACTTTGATTGTAGAGTCAAGGATTGGAGTTCCCTTCAGGTATCTTAGTATTCTTTTGGCTACAATGAGATGGGATTCTTTGGGATTGGACTTATATTTGCTATTAGACGTGACCGAGAATTATATAACCGGTCTCCAGCGTTAGATACATCACAGCCAACAATCCCTCCTAAAATGGGTTTG